>CM019740.1:11052948-11490852 GCA_009761775.1 Ficus carica
AATTTTCTATTCCTTACTTATTTACCATTTCCCTCGGTTTTTCTTTCTTTATTTTTTCCCCCTCAAACCACAAAACACCAAAACCAGAAAATTATTTCTGGCCAGCCAAACAAAAAAACCTAAATAAGCAAAGAGAGAGCGAGGGAGCCGACGGACGGGGAGGGCAGAGAGAGGGAGTTGCCGGAGGGGGGGGGGGGGGAGAGTAAGCTGGCAGAGGAGAGGTGTAACGATCCATGCCTTCATTAGGTTAATTTTATCCGCTTTCGGCCTCATGCCCGCACGGTTTTGCTATTGGGCTCATCCCAAAAGGCCTCATACCATTAGGAGGTGATCTATTTACTTATAAAATATCACATATATTCATTCCCAAGCGATGTAGGACTGCTCAGTTTACCTTTTTTCCTTCTAGGGACTAATGAATTTTCATTTTTTATGAGTTTTTTTTTTTATTAGTAAATTACTAAAATACTTTATCAGACTATTAGAAATTAACAAAATTGGACGAAAAGGACTATAATGATCAACATTTTAAAAGTTCAGGGTCATCTCAGTAAAATATATATATATATATATATAGATCAAATCGTCACCTTTTAAAGAATTCATGGACTATCTAGGTCAATTACTCCTAATCATAATATCCGGATTGGTATCAATCTCATTCCTCAATCAAAAATCGGTGTGAAGCCTACTAGTCTCATTTTCATTTGAAGAAAAAAAAAGTGCAAATAAATAAGGGATTGACTATCATTTCTTGCTCCTATTCTCCAATCTTAAAAGTGACATTTTGTAGGTTACCTTTACTCAAAAGTTTTTTAATTTAACCCTTTTTGGATAATATTGGATAATCTTTTTAAATGGTAATGTACACCACTTGCATTGTCATTACATAATAATAGTATTTGTACTTGTATTGGAGGCACCACCGATGCAAAACAGTAATATTAATTCAAGGTGTCCCACTTGTGAGTTCTATAGCATGAAACACACTAATTAATGGGTGTTACTCAACATCAATATCGCTGGTGTCTCATAATATTGTTGTTTAAAAATAGGTCTTTTAGTATAATTTTTAGACAAAAAAGACAAGTGTCGCATATTTGAAGGTGGTAGTTAGGGAATTAACCATTCAATTACAAAACTACCCACTTCTTTAGTATTAGGGATTAGAAGTTAGCTTAAAAAACTGAATTTTCCTTTTATTCACACCCCCTCTTTGTCGTTCATTCTTTTCCATTTTCTCTTCAATAATTTTCCCAATGGCTTCCAAAGGCAACAAGCGGCACCACTAGTTAGGACAACATGCACTAAAAAGAACCTTTTAAAGCAATTTCTCACTTCTAGTATATACAAGTTAAGAGTAATTATAATTGTGAGATGTTATTTAAGTTCAAGAGTAGTTTTTAAAAAACTTTACATAACTTATAGCAATTGTAACGGAGTTCTCCCCTATAAAGCTTCCATGTTCACTTAATGGTTCTTTTTACCAAAATAACTCAATAATATTGCCAGATACTTAACACGTCATTTTCCAAACCCTAGCAGATAGATGTTACGAATACCTAAATCTTGATAGAAGCACGAGGGTTATTTTCGTAAAAGGCGGATCCTACCTATTAGGTGGAGCTCAATTTTGTAACATCAATTTTCTTTTAAATTAATCCTATCGTTTTTTTTTAAATAAAAATTATTAATTAGTCCTCATTTTTACCCTTAAGTTTACAATTTAAAAGTTTTGTATTTTTTGTCTAAAGATTTTAGTTTTGTCTCTGTTAGTAACTAAAAATTCTAAGAGTATCCTCATTATTCCAAACTCAATGATCAATCTAAGCCAAAAGCTCTGCTACAATATTTCCCAAGCCCATAAATTGTTTTAGGTCTAACCTCTAAAATCTGAACTAAACTTACTAGCGTGTTGAAGAAAGAAAATTAAAGAGGAGAAACATGAGGGGGAGAAAAAAAACTAGAGATAATGTAAACCGTTTGAAACAAATTCAAAGTTACGCTCCTGACCAAACAATACGAAGTAAAAAATAGGAAAGTTTTATGATAGAACCTACAATTTTTAAATATTGGTTGTAACTACCGTGTTAACTATTGAATTATTTTTTCAACATTTTGGTATATTTTTAAAAATTTTGGTTGAAGGTATATTTCAAATGACACATTGTAAGTTTTTAATACGGACACTTGTAGACTTGATCATAAAAAATTTAGTTCAACGATTAAAATACATTTCATATCAATGATGAAAAATATATGGTCATACAATAGAAATTCCTTAGAAAAATCTTTTTGAACAGATTAAGGGGCCGAGGCCTCTAAGATCGTGCCCACATCATGTCGATCTTCACCATCATCACTGACATCTCGGTCACCATACATTTGATCAAGAATAAGCACCAGACTCATAGCAAACGCACAATCGAAGGCGGGCTTAACAACAAGCAAGAAAACATCCTTACCAAGCATCGCATGAGTGGTGGGGTCCACCTTTCGCTTGATTTCGGCCACTGGCTCTTGATGAGTTCTGTCGTGATGACTTGAAAATGTACAACACGTTTGGTGTATGAGCCTTGAATATGGTACTCCTCATCAGCATCGCCATATACCTCCACCAGCACTTCTGACCGTCCGATTATCGATGATCTATGCGTAGTAAACAATGGCTCCTGATCTTCCTTTTTCTCACCGAAATAGCCTTCCCACCGTTGATGAAGACTTGGCTTCTGTCTTCCAAAACAATTTCAAAGTATCAATTTTTGAAGAAAAAAAAACATTAGATCGGTTGTTGGTGATTTAATTACTTTGAATGTGATATATAAAAACTGTCAAATTACCACATAAAACCCAACTATCTTTTTTTTTTTTTTTTTTTTTTTTTTGTATCGTCACACTGTTACAAGTGGACAACTTGAAATTGCTCAATTTTGACTAGAAATGAAATGAAGTGAGTTTGTTCTTTCAAATAGGAAGATTGTTTAGAAAGTAATGCTACATGGGATTACTCTTGCTGTTGTTTATAAGTGTACTTCAGTCTTCCGGGATTACATAATTTTGTAAATTCAAACAAAAAAAATATTATAATCCCAAAGAATTCCAATCACCACCTCCAAGTAAAAAAAAAATTAAAAATTAAAAATTAAAATTAAAATAAAGACAATTATAATGTACGGGAGAATAATTCAGCTGCCAATCTTAATTAAAAACCTCTATGGTTTTTCTTTTTGTTATTTTCTTAGCTGCCTGCATAAGAAATATCCACAATTTTCAAACAAGGATACGAAAATAGATAGCAAAATTCATGTTGGAGCCAATGAGAATTTAAATACTTCAAATTCCATTTATTTATTTAAAAAAAAAAGGTTTTAAGAGTAAAATAATTAATGATAACAAAAATTACTAAAAAAAAAGAATAATAACAACATTTCAATTGAGAAAAAAAAAAATTAATGCAAACTATACTACGGAGAAAAGGAATTTTCCATACGATTGCAACAATATATCACAGTATCTACTACCAATATATACATATATACTAGTTAATCACTCCTAATGATAATTCTTCCCTACTATATTTAAACAACTATCTATTTATCTAATTCTCAATGTAGTGTTCTATAAACGAAAAAAAAAAAAAAACAATATATCATTTTTTTTTATGTAACACCAACCAAATACCCATGCAATAATTTAAAACAAAATCTCTTAAATTTCGACCATGAATTTTAAAGATCTGTGGAGCTAATTCTAACCGGTAAAGAAACACTATATCATATTACTACCCTAAAAAAAAACTCAACACAATCTGATTAAAGGGTAAAAGAAAGTAAAAGCACAGACCACAGCCTCTTTCTTCTTTCTCATCTCTTACCAAAAGTAGAAAAACAATCAGAATTTTGTATTTCTCAAAAACGAAAAAAAAAAAAAAAAAGTTTTTTTTTTTGTTTTTTAAGTTACCTTTCGAGAAAGGGTAAGGAGAGACTTTCCAGAGGGCATCCATGAGAACGATCTCGTCAATGGGCCGTGAGCCAGGCCCATAAGACTCGAACCTGAACATAAGCTGCCCATGACTGTCGTACGCCACGAAGCCGTTCGCCTGGGAAAAACACAGACGTCTTGTGCACCGTCAGATGTGTTTCCTCTCCATAGCAATATTTCTCATCCACTATCATCTTCATCTTCACACACCACCATTATTACACCTCTATCTATATTTGTATATATATTTTTTGTTTTCCGGTTTTGTGTGTTGTTTATTTATTTATTATTTGTTTATGTATATATGTAGGGTTCAGAGAAGGTGATCCTTAGGATAAAACATTTTTTCTTTGTATTTTTTTTTTTTTGTTTGCTTGAAATTTTTTTTAATAGGTGTATAAATGAATATAATATTCTATAGTGATGATTTGTGGAGTGTTATAATGTGGGATATTGGCCACATATTGCTTGGAGGTTAATGTGTGCAATAAAGTGGTGTGACAAGTTGTGGGGGGCTACATGGTCGGTATAGAAAAATAATTGCATATATTTACCAAAAAAAAAATTTAATGAATAAGATCAATGTCATTTTACTGATTTGAATTGTAGAGATGTCAAATGGGTAAGTCTGATCCGACTCAATCATTTATTTTAATTTTATTAATGTTTATGTCGTGTTCGTGACGGTCTATTTAACAATCATATTAGACAATATATATCTATTCACAATTTTATTATGATTTTCAAGATTATTATAAAATTGACACCTCTTTATATTTTGTCCATTATTATATTAGAATTGATATCAAGCCATTTCATAATGTTTTATCAATAATTAAAAGAAAAAATAATAATTAACAAAAAAAATTAATAAATTGATTATTCAAATGAGACAATATAAATCATAAATAATTATAAAGAAATTTCAAGATCAGAATCATGCCATAAATAGAAATATGCCAATAAGATAAACTAATAACTTGGCTACTAGAAATGTCAATTTATTATCTTAGGAAAAATTAAGTAAGGATATATTGGATTAAGGTTTAAACAAATAAAGTAGGTGACGTATGTTGGAATGGATGAATGGGATTACTTAGGAGTAGATTCAATGGTGAAGAATTGACCAAGAAATCAATGGATGAGATTTGAGTATTAAATTAATAGCGTGGATTTAACTAGAGAGAATCCTAAACTAGTTAGTAGTCAGGATTTGTTTTCAATGAGCAATAAGAGCTTAAGACATGGTTTCATGTTATTGAAGATCCAACAGATGAAAAGAGAAAGATAACCTTGATCAATGGTGTAGAAAATAGGAGGAAAAAAAAGGGGGAAAGTATAGGGGAAAAAAACGGTTGTAAGAGTGTTACGAAGACCAATGTCAATTATATTTGAACCAATGAGTAGAAGTAAAAAGTGCTCATACATGCAAGAGTAAACAAAGAAATTGTATGGGTAAACAAGACATGAAGGTACAAGTTTTAAAGGAATCATTTTTCCTTCATTTCACACAACTTTTCTCCATAAACCTCCCCAAAAAAAAACATTTTTGTAGGCTGCTTTTTTAGCTCATTTTGTTGTGTTTTAAACCACCATTTTCTAGCCTATAAATACTTGAGTATGTACCCAAGACAAACCCTAATGCTTCCTTTGCCACTCACCACCATTCTCCTCTAAAGCCTAGTCCTTCTAGCTCTCACAAAGTGCAAAACACTCACCTATACTCTCACTGTTGGGTAAAATCTCTCATCCATGTAGGAACTAGGTTTTCTTTGGTAAAGTTATGAACTTGTAAAAGATATGGAAGAAATTTAAAAACTTAGCATGGAACATATTAATTGTAGCATGATTCTAGAGTTTATGTAATGCATTTTGAGTTTTTGATTGGTTAAAATCAAATCAGTATGATTGTTTTAGTAACTATTGCAAGTTTTTATGTTGATTGTGGACTGCAGTAGATTGTATTGAGGTTTTAGACTCCTTAACAGTTTTTATATGAAACAATAAATTATAGTTCTATTAGATAGACATGTTAAGCTTTCCAATGAGCTATTTTCAGCTATGTTTGGACTTGTACGCAATTTATAATAAGTTTTTCATATATTATGGTTCAAAACTGAAATTTTCCTGAAGGCATAGTCCAGCCACGAGTTTGCTTAAATCTGAACCCTCTCAAACTCAGAGAGAACAAGCTGTACATCTAAAAAACTAGACAATTTAAGCTTTTAACAAGCTAACATGAGCCCCTAAAAGATAATATACACTTTATATTGAAATTTGCAAGTTATGACTACGAACTGGGAAATTTCACTAGAATCCTATACCAGCCACGTGTTTAATGTGTTTTGTATTAGTGAAACATAGTATTTTGAAAAACTATTTTGTGTGTGTGTATATAAACTAGACATCATAACATTCGCAATGATATATCATTTTTCCCTATTTGGACTTGTGAGCGAAACTCTTAATCACTTATTTCTTCCTACAATTAATTAGTTAATAATTAATTTTACATTTAATGCCCCCAACTCATGTTTTCAACAATGTTATGTGCATCTTTTGGTCAAAAATTTAATTAAGGGGGAAATTTACAAACTTTTGTCAAAATTTAGGGGGGAAAATATATAAATTGAAGTTCGGAGGGTATTTTGTGACAAAGCCAAAAGTTTAGAGGCAAAGTATAATTTGTCCGATATTAAATTTGAACTTGTTAAGTGTAAGTTTATCCATATGTGTTCGTACTGTAGGTAATATGGATAAATAATTCATTCTCCAGACAATTGATGGATTAGCAAAGTTATGGGACGCGATTGAGACATTAAATGGGATATCACCGCCTATTTATATTCCGCATTAAGATTTCTTAAAATATTTACGATTTTTTATCTAATGTTGTTATGTTACAATGTTTTGTTAGATTAATGGTATTACTAATAGAATTTTAGCGTTTCCTTTGAAATTCATGTGACTTCTGTAATATTTTAACTGTTGTTTAAATGCCAGTGTATTCAAGAAGTTCATTGTTTTCAAATGTTTACTTCCATATTTAATTTTCAGTCAAATAAATCATGTGACTTCTGTAATATTTTAAACTGTTGTTTAAATGCCAGTGTATTCAAGAAGTTCATTGTTTTTCAAATGTTTACTTCCATATTTAATTTTCAGTCAAATAAATCTTCGATCCCTCGATTACAAGTATGATTTTGACAATTAAGATGGTAAAAAAAAATCTATGAATTTTTTAACCAAATGTTAAGATCAACCAAATTAAGTTAAAATTAACAAAATAAGTAAAACTTAGAAAAGATAAGTCATTGTAATGTGTAAATTAAACAAAATAAGTAAATATTAGAAAAGATAAGTCATTATAAAGATTAGAAAAGATAAGTCATTATAATATAACTCAGTGTCTCACTTGTCTCTTATTGCTGGTTTTCGATTGATGATATTTATTTTTAATTTAAAAACCTTCACCAATATCATTTATCATAACCTAAATGATTTCTCACATTTGGGATG
Source organism: Ficus carica (assembly GCA_009761775.1). Taxonomy (NCBI): domain Eukaryota; kingdom Viridiplantae; phylum Streptophyta; class Magnoliopsida; order Rosales; family Moraceae; genus Ficus; species Ficus carica. The sequence goes on from CM019740.1 coordinate 11,060,449, forward strand.
ACTACAATTGAAAAAGAATTTCCCTTTATAAATTGGGCAAATGTGTATTCTTCTTTATTTGGTCGATGTGGGATCTTTAAAAGAGAGCAATTAAAAAAAAAAAAAAAAAAAAAAAAAAAAAAGGTTGTCATGGTGACAAACTTAAATATAGGTACTTTTCTCTTTCACATAATATTTCTATATCTATACCTATAATTATATTATAAAAGGGTGCTGCTTTTTGATACTATTCAAAAATTTTGTCTCTTTATTTGTCTTTTTATGCACTTTATTTTTTAATCTTATAATTATTTTTTTTTCTTGAGTTGTTTGCCTCATTTTTGTTTTAATTTTTGTTTTTTACTTTTTCTCCACAAACGTTTTATTTTATTTATTTTTGAAACATCTCACAAAAACTTTTACATAATTCCTTCTTGTTGTTTCAATTTATCCCTGTGTAAAATAACTTTTTTCAAATATGTCTCAACAAATTATTTTTTTTCTTACAGGTCTTCAAATTATCATGTTTACTTTTGATTACTGGTTAATTGATTATGATAAACTCTTTAATATACAATAAATAAATTAAGAAAAGATAATGATTTCTTCAGAAATTTAAAATCTTATATTTTTTTTAAATTGATTTTTGTGTATATATATATATATATATTTTAAAATCAACACATTAAATTCAATCCATACGTGCAAAGCACGTGCCTAAAAACTAGTATAATATAAAAATGAAAGTCAAGCTAATGTAGCAGAGCATAATATCGTTATAAATCACTGACATTAGAATTAGAGTAAGCTATCAGAATACTCTTCGATGATGGCAGATAAGCGTCGATGACTGAAGATTGTTAGTGGCCCATGTTGATTCTCACGACATCTGATAGATTCACACAACTTCAACGCCATTGTCCGTAGCCTTTGAGATCGTCATTGTTCCCCTTCTTCTCCTCACAGTTTCCCCTCCTTTCTTCTCCATCACTGTCCTCCAAGTCCGTTTGTCTACATCACTATTTCGTTACCCCCGTCTTCGCTATAGCTGCCTTCCAAGCAACAATAGTCATGGACGACAATCAATGGAAACATCTGATTGTTTCCTTCCTATTAGACCAAGAATAACTACCCAAAAAAGGGTGAAGTGATTTTTAAAATCTTCTTATAACTTTTAATAATTATTGGAAATATTAAAGAGTAAATATGTAAATTCGAGTATCACAAGAATAGATATTGCACAAATTAAAAATAACCAACGCTAAATAGATGAATTTGACCAAGGGAATGTTTAATCATTCAGTACATGGATTTTTTTTTTTTGGACAACGGCAAATATTTTAAGACTAAAAGGAAAAAAAATTTCAAACAGTATATTACATATTTTTTTCTTTTGGAAAAACAATATATATTTTATATGAAAAATGATTCATAACATGAAAGAAAAGTTTCATGATACATCATAAAACTAAAAAGTAATTTGTTAGGAGTAAAAAAACAGAGACGAAGAAGTCATATTAGTTTTACAGAATTTACATAATTTTGACACTTGACAATTTATAATAAAACTTTTCATGATACATATTATTGCTCAGTTTTATAGAATTTCATGCAAGGATGAAAATATCGATATCGATGAAAATATTAGTAGTTCATTTTTACGGAAATTTCAGAGATATTATCGATATCGGTGGAAATATCAGAAAAAATTACGGAAGTTACTGAAATATGTTTTAAAATAAATTTTTAAAATTTTAGTATAGCACAAATATTAAAAAGATAAATAATACACAAGTTTTACATATGAAACATATTGTATTTTATGTATCTTAATACCAAAAGGAAGTCCTATGAAATTCAAATATGATTGGGATGCCATCCTAATTTAAACAAAACCGATGTCAGACATGTTATTTGGATAGAGTTGAATATAATTTGTAAACATTTTAATAGGTAGGTTTGTTGATCTCTACCCAATCTATTTTCATAAATAAGAAATTATACAAAATTTGTAAAAGTTTAGTAGAATATATTCTCTCAGCTTTAATTAGGGCTGAACGTTGATCGGTAACCGACCTTTTTTGTCGGTTCGGTCAACCGACTGACCACGTCGGTTTCCATGGACAGAAATCGAGTGCCAAGCTGATGAGAGCGAGAATGGTTCGGTTAACCGACCGAATTGATCAGCTTTTTTCTCGTTTGGTGTGTCGGTTTTAGAAGCCGTAGGTGTCAAGAGAAACGGGCGCGATGAGGAGGAGAAGCGAAGAAAAATAAGTCGATCAGGCAAATGATTTACAGGTCTATGTCTGAGAAGAAGGAGAGGACGGCGATGCGCACATGTTGTTGCTTGGGAGGGACTGGTTTATAAGACATTATTAGTTATAGGCTTGCTAATTGGGCTTGGGCCTTAGGCTTTAGGCTAAGGGTTGAATATAGCCTTCATCATCTGGTTCCTCACGAATCACAGCTCCTCCGCGATGGCATCTTCCTCCTTCGCGTGGCAGCCATAGCTGAAACTGAACAAGGAGATCATTCGGTCAGTTTCAGTTCTAAGCCGAGTTCCATACCTCAGACAGACCACCAAACCGCCCATTGCTTTAGCGGTTTGGTTCACAAAACAACGACGTCGGTTCCGGTGACGGTCGGTGTTCTCTGGTCGGTTTGAGCGGTTGCCGGTGGTTAGTGTCGGTTTGCCGGTTATTTTGAACACCCCTAGCTTTTACATGTTATTTTTTATTTTATCTTATCTCTTTTTTTATAAGATATAATTATAACATGCTAATTGCTCTATCTCACAATCTATTAAAAAAAAATAGAAGATAATTATAACATTTTCAAAAAGATAATAAACATTAAAAATGAAATTTAGAAAATTTGAAAATTGTAATTTTCACCCAAAATTTCTGATATTTCCTCGATATGTAGTAAAATTGGACTACGTTTTACCGATATCAATATTTTTATCGATATTTTCCGATATTTTAACGAAAAAGATATTGCATCTAAAATATATTTTGATATCACTTAAACACGAAAATTTTGATGAAAATTTCAAAAATATCATGGATATTTGCAACCATGCTATCATGCTAATCACAGCTTGGCTTTTCACTTTTTATATCGTCTTTCGGATTGATAGAGCCTTGTACAAATTGGTGAAGCCAACCAACAAGCTTTAATTTACACTTTTTATATCGTCTTTCGGATTGATAGAGCCTTGTACAAATTGGTGAAGCCAACCAACAAGCTTTAATTTAGGATGCTGGCTATGCTTCACACCAAATTAACATAGGAATTGACGAGGTATAAAGTTGATTATTGGAAATATGAAAGTTTGATTTGCGAGAAACTCTCCTAATATAATTGGATATTTCAATGCTTGTATCTAGGTTGGCTTAAGAGAGTGTATTCGTAATCAATGTTCTTTCAAGATTAGATATAAATGGAACTTAAGATTTGAGAGAGTACGTGTTTGAAGTTTTCAATACAAATTGGGAAGCAATTAAAATGATTGGTAACTATTTGGACCACAAACCCCCTCAAACATTTAAAAAAGAAGCCATTAATATTGTATTGTTAAACAACTACAATTACAATTGGTTTGAAGAGTAGTATCTGACCAACTGGAAATCATCTTACGGTCGACTAAACAAAGGCATATAGACAATTCTCTCTTGGAGAAATCCTTCGATTGACCGAACGTCATCCTTTGGTCTGACAAAACTGGAAAGTCATCTTTTCTTCCTTTTTTGGTACTTTGAAAAATCCACCCTTGTTTGAAAGATTTAGCTTCCGTTTAGTGTTATGATTGGAGTTGAAATTTTTAAGTTAAAGTTGGTTGACTTTTTAAAAACTAGTTATAATTTTTGTTGACTTTTCAGAAAAAGATAAAACTAAGATGAAAAATTTAAGTTTGAGTTGAATTACCAAGCGGAGCATTAGATTCAATTTAATACAAGTGTCAAAAAGATTTCTCCATACAATTAGAAAACATACATAAATATTCTAAGGCGATTTTGTGAAATATTTTTTCCAAGGTGAAAAAGAAATTGAAAGAATGCTCACCTAATTAATACAAGACTAATTATCAGGTTGATACATCTCAATCTTTTTGTGATCATTTGCAATTTCAAGTCTTTTAATGGTTTGTTTGAGATAAAATAAAATTTTTTAAGTTGAGATTGATTGACTTTTTAAAAACTAATTATAATTTTTCTTGACTTTTTTAAAAGAAGATAAAAAACCAGCTATACAGTTGAGTTATCACCAAACGTGAATTAAGATTTGCTTCCCAAATCTTAAGTTGACAATATCGCAACAATTTTGCTCAAACTACAACTCGAAGCTAGTTATTTGTAAGCTTAAAATCTATTGTTTGTTATCATCAGAATCATTATTAATTAAAATCTTGCAGCTAACGCTTCATTTGTCTGGGATGCTCAATTTTCAAGAATTGAAAAACCAGCAATGTCAGTCCGGAATTGAACAATAATGACCGACAAATAACTATTAAAAAAAAAAAACAGTTAAACCTTTTATAAATTAATACTATTGGTATCATGAAAATTTATTAATTAATCAAGATCTGATTTAATTGATAAATTAATAATTTATTCATCTATACCTTATTTGATAAAAAAATTAATTATCAAGGTATTCTTTTTTTTTTTTTTTTTTTTTTTTTTTTTTTTTTTTTATATCCATAACATTGAACTTAATATTGTGTATTGTTACTATATGAACATTACCCACTTACCGAATTACGAATTATCATTATTTTATGTATTTGTTTAACCAAAACTGGTTCATGAATGTAGTTAGTCTTATTAAATAGAAGTCATGAATTTATCTAGTTTTGAAACAAACAAAATTACATTCGATTATACTTAATTAATATATTTCATGAACATTAAGTCAAGCAAAAACATCTATATCTGAGTAGTAAAAAAAAATAAAAAATGCAATATCGCCAATGGTAAAACTAAACACAATAGCTTCTAATCTCAGAAGTGTAAAGAAATCAACAATGACAATGCCTCCTAATTGAGTTATGTGTATATATATGTAATCTTGATGTATGAGGAGATTATTAATCTGTATATTAAGGCCGACCTATGTGTGTGTTTTTCTTAAATGTATTATCTAATAAATCTAACGAATTATTATTAATTTATCACATCAGTTCCAAGTTGGGACCGGTTAAAATATTATTTAATAGAGATTATTAAAATATTGAGATTATACTACAGATAGTTGTATACGCCAAATTATAGGTCCAACTAACCAAGGGTTTTTCCTAATTGGTGGAACCAGTGGACAAGATGGGTTGGTAGGTTTCACGAATATTTTAGCTTGCGTTTGGTTCGTCGGTTGGAGATGAAATTTTTAGGTTGTAGTTGTTTGATTTTTAAAAACTAATTATAAATTTTGTTGACTTTTTAGAAAAAAACAAAAACTAATATAAAAAAGTAAAATTTAGTTGGAGTTTAACTTAAACGCTAAACAAACCCTTAGTTTTATAGGTTTTGACTAGATTTAAAACTTAGGAAATTTCATCATCAAATTTTAGCGTTAATTGGAAAAGAAATAAATTTTCAGGTGGTCAAGTGATGATTTTCCTCGATTTGGCAGGGTAAAAGTAACAACCCGAGTAAAAATTGAGTAGGCAAAATGTAATTTTTCCAAAATTATATAAATTAGCAATATGCCCCCTAAACTTCTTATTCTTTGATAACTTTCCCCGATAACTATTAATTTTAACAATTACCTCATGAACTTGCTAAATTATTGTTATGCATTTTTTTTAGTTAATTTTACATTAAATTAAAGATTTGAAATTAGAATATTTACTTAAGAATTTATAGTAGATTTAAACATTTTTAGTCAGAAATAAGATTTTTTGAATTCACATGATGCATATGTGAGCTTTTTATGTTTAATTTAGTAAAAATTTAATTCAAGAAGGATACATAACAACAATTTAACAAATTTAGTAAGTAAATTGTTAAATTAAAAATTTTATGGATATATTAAAAATAATAAATTTAGAAGACATAGCTAGATATATGAACAAAAAGCATGAAGATTAAATTTTGTAGACAAATAAGACCGAATCACCAACATACCCAAAATTGTCCGATCCGGTTCACTAAAAATTCAGACCAAATAAATGTCAACTCTCGAAACAACGTTTCCACCTTTCTCTTCTCTTTTCCCCGCGCAAAACTCAGATCAATAAATAAATAGAGAAAAAAAAAAAAACCAAAAAAAAAAAAAATTAAATTAAAAAAAAACCCCAAAATGACGAGCCCGAGACCGGCGGCGGCGCCGCCGCACGACTCCTGGGACGCGATGCTGCCGGGGCCGCCGAGCCGGAGCAACTTCGGATCCGCCGATCTCAGCCCTTCCGGCCTCCTGGCCTTCGCCTCCGGCTGCTCCATCTCCGTCGTCGATTCCCGCTCAATGCAGCTCGTCTCCACCGTCCCCATGCCTCCTCCGACCTCCAACTCCTCTTCTTCTTCCTCCTCCTCTTCTCTCTCCCCCTTCGTCACCTCCGTCCGGTGGACCCCTCTACCCCTCCGCCGCGACCTCCTCTCCACCGAGCCCTCGACCTCCCACCTCCTCCTCGCCGCCGCCGACCGCCAGGGCCGCATCGCGCTCGTCGACCTCCGGCTCCGATCTCCGGTTCTCTGGTTAGAGTCCGACCCCGTCCGGCTAGGAATTCAGGACCTCTGCTGGGTCCAGGCGAGGTCAGACTCTTACCTCCTCGCCGCGATCGCCGGTCCGTCGTCCCTCTCCCTCTACAACACCTCCACCGGCCGGTGCTTCTGGAAGTACGACGCCGGACCGGAATTCCTCTCCTGCATTCGCCGCGATCCCTTCGATTCGCGCCATTTCTGCGTGATCGGACTCAAAGGATTCCTCTTGTCGGTCAAAGTGTTAGGGGAGACGGAAAACGACGTGGTGATTAAGGAGCTTCAGATTCGGACCGATTGCGCCGAGTTGCTGAAGCTTGAGAGGGACGCGGCAAATGGAGGATCATCATCATCATCATCATCTTCTTCTTCATCGTCGTCTTCATCGCCGGCATCGGCGGTGTTTCCGCTTTACGCCACGAAGTTCTCATTTTCGCCGAGGTGGAAGCACATTCTGTTCGTGACGTTTCCGAAGGAGCTGGTGGTGTTCGATTTGCGGTACGAGACGGTGCTCTTCTCCGCTGCATTGCCTCGTGGCTGCGGGAAGTTTCTCGACGTGTTGCCGGATCCGAACAACGAGTTCCTTTACTGTGCTCACCTGGACGGGAAGCTCAGTACGTGGCGGCGAAAAGGGTAAGAACTGACTATTGCATTACGAATGTTGATACTATAGTATTGCAGTACAAGAAATGCTAAATTGAATCATGTCACTGATCCAATTGTTGTTGAAACTTGAAACATCATCTAGATCATACATTTGATGATATAGTGTAGTTTTCTTTCAATTCAATTCTTTTAGTTCGTTGCTCGATATTTGTTTGGTGGAAAAGGTGTTGTGTTTATGATTCTTGTCCTAGAAAAATCACGACTGAAAGTAGAATGTATGATTGATTTTCACAAGGACACACAATTGTAAAAGAAATTTTCGAATACACCATGTAGAGGTTCTTTGAATTTATGGCGGCTGAAAGAAACAAATTGTTAAATTGGAATGTGGGATAGAGTTTTTTTTTTCGGCGGGTATGTTTTATTTGTTTAATGATTGTTGTGTGTGCGATTGGGACGTCGTACATGAACCTTTTTGTTCCGAAGAATGTGATTTAAGTTGCATATTTTACAGAGGAGAGCAGGTGCACACAATGTGTTCGATGGAAGAGTTGATGCCATCGTTAGGCACATCTGTGCCTTCTCCTTCAGTTCTTGCTGCCATAATCTGCCAATCGGATTCCCCCTTGCAAACTGTTGGCAGGCTTTATTCTGATATACCCAATTCGCCTCTCCCAGATGAGGATTTCAATAGTCCTTTTGATTTTTATGACGAGCCACTTCTCATTTCCAAGACACACATGATCTCAATTTCTGATGATGGAAAAATATGGAGCTGGTTGTTGACCACTGAAGGGGATGAAGATACTCAGAAGGAAGAAATTAACGTGGGAACTGTCGCTGATCCAAGTGAAATTCCCGTCTCAGATACAAATACTAATGGTACAAATTCTTCTAGGGAAGGACTTGCAATGGAAGCAGGCAAGGAAAGAGAGCATGCGACTGGTGGCAGAAGCAGCCGCGCAAAGTCCACCAGCAAGCAAGCTGATATGTCATTTAAGGTATGTCTGTAAATTTACTTTATTTTTATTTTTCCTTTCAAATTTGGTTTTCAAAAGGGCAAAGGCTCATGGCTTCTAGTGGGTTTCCTGCTAAAAACTTGTCTAAATAGCCATGAAGTCAATATACCCATCTTATTCGATCTGCAAAATTGGTTGATTGTTGGGTTACATGACACATTCTATAATTTATTACCTGGTTGCAGTTTATATTAGTATGATACAATTGTTTTATTTTTTTATTTTTTTATTTTTATTTTTTTAATTATAATTCTTTTAAAATTCATTTTATACTTTTAATGTTAACAGTACAGTAATTTCTCAAACTTTTTCTTTATCACGTACTTAAGCAAAAGACTGTAAAACAGCGGAGATGGGGTCTTGTTATTTTAGTTTGTTTGCGTTTGAGCCGAGATACTTCCTAACTATTCATTTCCATGTTGGTGGTTTATTCATGAATAGTGAGACGGGCATTTTTTGAATATCTATATGACACATCATTTTATGCATCTTTACGTTATATTTGTCGTGCTTACATGCCAAATAACTAATGCAGATTAGCTTAGTTGGGCAGCTTCAGCTTCTTTCTTCACAAGTGACTATGCTAGCTGTTCCATCACCTTCTTTAACAGCTACCGTGGCCCGTTAGTTCATCTTCTTGCTAATCTACTAAATCTACTATAGTCTGTACATGTTCAATTTTCTTCTCCTTTTTCTTGGGTTGAGTTTCGGGATTTTCGTATGGATTTTCTGTTACTTGTGATGCTTTTTTTATGGAATTTTGTTGCAAAATTGTAATGCTGTGTAACTTGATTAATCTCAAGGTGGGGGAAATCACTCTGCTGTAGCTGTTCCTTTGGTTGCTTTGGGAACTCAAAGTGGGACAATTGATGTTGTTGATGTTTCGGCTAATGCTGTTGCTGCAAGTCTCTCTGTTCATAATGGCATGGTTAGGGGATTACGATGGCTTGGAAATTCAAGGGTGGTCTCATTTTCGTATACTCAGGTATATTGCACTTGAGTTTGAATGTTGTCAATTGCTTGAATTGAATCCACGTTTCTCATTATTCTTGCCACTGATATCGTAACATTTGTGGAATCAGGTAAATGAGAAGTCTGGAGGTTTTATTAACAGGCTTGTTGTGACCTGTCTTAGAAGTGGCCTTAATAGACCATTCCGAGTATTACAAAAGCCAGAACGTACACCAATAAGGGCTCTACGATCCTCTTCCTCGGGAAGGTAGACTTCAAACCTTGATAGCCGGTGCAATTTCTTCTCATTGATTTAAAACCTAATGCATCATGTTTGTGACTTTACTGTCTTTTTTTTTCCTTTCCCTCTGTTTAACGAAGCTCTTTAATGAATCTAGAATTGGACATTGGAATTAAAATGTACTTTTTTCACGCGGTATAAGGAAAGGTGGAAGGTATTTTGCATCGATGCCCGAAATTGTTACCTTTTGGCAACTTACCTTCGAACCTTCTAATTTGACGATTTGCCCCCTGAACATTTTAAATTATTGCAATGTACCCCATATGGTTGATGTTTTCGTTAAATTAGTCACGAAAAGCCCACGTACGCCACGTGTGAAGACGGAAAACCCCATTTTTGACCCAAATTTTTTATATCTACCCTAATGCAATTCTTCCAAGTTTAATCTTTTGTTTAATATAATTGACTAAATGGGGTACATTGCAACAATTTAGAGAGTTTAGGAGGCAAATTGCCAAAATTAAAAGCTTGGGGGACAACTTGCCAAAGGGTGACAAGTTTTGGGGAGCATCTATGCTAAATTCCCTGTTACTGTTTCACCTACAAATATCCAGCTGACTGCACCATAGGGCGAAACAAAATACGAACTATGATATACTTGTCTTATTGATTTGTTGTTACCAGTTCAAGGGGTTTATGATATGTATGTATGCATGAATGAAGATCAAGTATGCTATCAACAATTCGCAGGTACCTCTTAATTCTGTTTCGTGATGCACCTGTAGAAGTTTGGGCAATGACTAAAAGTCCTATTATGGTAAATCTACTACTATATATTTTTTACCTTCCCTTGTTTTTTCCTCCTTCAATATACTTTTGATATTTATTATGCTTATATCTAATGTAGCTTAGATCATTAGCACTTCCATTTACGGTGTTGGAATGGACCCTTCCAACAGTTCCACGGCCAGGTCGAAGTGGATCTGCTAGGCCCAAAGAAAGTCCATCTGGCGAAGCAGATGGAGCATCTTCAACTGATTCCAGTGAGCTTGTAGCTTATATGCTTATATATTAACTAGACGCATTACTTATCTAAATTTTTTTTAGTTATTTAGGCATTCTACTTGTTGAAGTATTTAAAGACGTATTTCTGAATACAGAGACCTCAGATGCATCTCAAGATGAAACTTCTGAGAGCTTTGCATTTGCACTTGTAAATGGTGCTCTTGGTGTTTTTGAGGTTCAAGGGCGAAGAATCCGTGATTTCAGGTATCATTCTATCTCAATATAAACCGGTGTTAATGTTGTTTTGACCATATTGGCTTGACAGTTGGTTGTAGCATGTGGTTTTTAAAGCGCTTATGTAAACATAAACTGGTGTATTGTTGCTGACTTGCTGTGACCAAACTGGTGTGATGGTAGATGTTCCCTAATAATAAACTAAGTTCTGTTCCGTTCAGTTTTCTCATAAGGTTTACTTTTGTTTATTTCTAGACCAAAATGGCCTTCTTCTTCATTTGTCTCATCCGATGGAGTAATAACGGCCATGGCCTACCGGTTGCCCCATGTGGTTTGTTACCACTTTTTTCTCTATTTATTTTTTTTTATTTTTTCATGTCCTACTAATTTTTAGTTTGTCATATTCTAGTAAAAATTATGATTTTTTTTCTTTTTTTTATCGTCATGGTGAAAATTATGTTTTATTATCCATAGGTTATGGGAGACAGGTCGGGAAACATTCGCTGGTGGGATGTGACAACCGGGCATTCGTCATCTTTTAATACTCATAGAGAAGGAATTCGGCGAATTAAATTCTCTCCTGTTGTTCCTGGAGACCGGAGTAGGGGGCGTATAGCTGTGTTGTTTAATGACAATACGTTTTCCATTTTTGATCTTGTAAGTGTGAAAATACATCAACTTTATCTTCCTTCATTCATTAAAATTAAATGCAAATAACAAAGCTTTCTCTTCTTCAGTTCATGTTTTCTTTCTTTCTTTCGTTTTGGTAATAGGCAACAAAGATTATTCTCTGTGACGTGGCATTATTTTCTTGTAATAATTGTTTTCACGTGAGATTCAATCCCTGATTAAATGGTCTGAAAATCGATTAATCCTTTACTCTTGCTAACTTCGTAAACAGACATTTATTGGAATTTGGTATGTACGTACTAGACTTTTTTTTTTTAATTAAAAAAAACCTTTTATGCTTCGGTTTTATTACATGATGTTTTTGGTTGCTCCTTTGATTCTTTTTTATTTCACGATGGATTTTCTTTCTCCATTGAGTCTTTAGTTGCTCTTTATTTTAATGCTATCACTCATGTTTTCTGATTGCAGGATTCACCAGATCCAATGGCCAATTCACTTTTACAGCCTCAGTTTCCTGGAACTCTTGTGCTGGAACTTGATTGGGTTCCTTTGCGAACTGATAAAAATGATCCATTGGTACTGTGTATTACTGGAGCCGATAGTAGCTTTCGCCTTCTAGAGGTTAATGTGTAAGTTCCAGATGTCATTTTGAATTGATAACTTGAAACGAAAAACGTAGCTGCTTGAATCTGAATATATTTGTGAGTTATTGAATTCTAAGTAGTTTAACCTTGTTATAAGGCCGTTCATGGGAACTAAGCATGATAAACTGCTGTAGAGTTGATTCAATGTTTCTCTCCACTTTTTCTTGCTGAAGTAGAATTTACTCAGAGGTCTGTTGAAGTGCTACTTCATTTCCGCCCAATCCTTAGTGAATTTTGATTTTGATTTTGATTTTTGTTTATTTTATTTTATTTTTATTTTTATTTTATTTTTGAGGTATCAAACAATAGCCAGGATGTGATAGTCTATGAAATTTCATAATTTGACCAACTGATTAGTTCTCAATATGTATACGTTGTTCTGACCTAGGGAAATATAAATTGAAATTCAATTGATAACCTTGATGAATAATTGCCATCTTTTGTGCAGTTATTTAAAAATTTGCTTTTCATTGCATGCAGAATTGACAAAAAACCTGGTTACACCTCCCAATTGAGATCTACAAAAGAACGCTTCCGGCCAATGCCTATATGTTCTCCAATACTACTTCCTACACCACATGCCCTGGTAACAATAGTTTTAATTTTCCTTCTTAAATTCAATATACAAAAGCATGTGTTTTACATTATGTGATTCCGATTGAGTTGTTGATTGTTTATTATGCTCCTATATATTTGATAGGTCAGTGTAAGTACTACATAGGGCTAATTTGGAGTCGTGTTAGACTAGTAGTTTTCTTTATCTATAGGAATAAGCTGAAGAAAATAGGATAGCGTGCTGAACAGCTATGCACCTAAGCACAGATATAAACTCCTTGAAAACGCTGACATTCTTCCTTGAAGTAGTTCCATCTAGTCTTGACTTGATTGATTAAAGAAGTATTTTCAAAGATTCATGTTAATGAATTGCATTTATATTGCTAATGCTGCTTTGTTTCATAATGGCATTCAAAATTTAGACGGGCATAATCTTCCATGCCATTGACTCGCTTGATGTTATTTGCCTTTTCCCCTCATCCAGGCATTACGAATGATCTTGCAATTAGGTGTAAGGCCCTCTTGGTTTAATACCTGCAGTACAACTGTAGAAAAGAGACCTCACCTAATTCCTGGAACTCCTAAATCCAGTGGGGACCTTCGAAATTATATGATTGATTTACCATCTATTGGAGACCCTGTGGTGCCAGAGTTGCTGCTTAAAATATTAGAGCCGTATCGGAAAGAAGGTGAATTTCATCATATTTTCAACTTTTGAAATCTTGAAGGAGCTCAACCCAAGTGTTTGATTTGTGTGTTTCTGTCACCTTTTTTTTTTTTTTTTTTTTTTAAATGAATTTCGCTTTGTTCAAGGCTGCTTACTTGATGATGAGAGAGCAAAATTATATGCTAAGCTGGTGAACAAAGGTTGTACCGTGAGGTTTGCTTTTGCTGCTGCTGTCTATGGGGAATCCTTGGAAGCACTTTTCTGGTTACAACTGTCACGTGCTCTCAACCATTTGATGAGGAAGTTAGTAATAGGCCTCAACAAAAGCCTGCAGAATCGGCAGCAGATTCAGAGCTTGATGATAGATCTATCTTGAGTAGGATAACATCAAAAGGGAAATCAGTGTCTGGGACGGGAAAGCGGGATCCGTTGGTAAATCACTGAACTGCTAGACTTTGCAAACTGCTTCGAAGTTTAACATGCGTAACTTATAATGATGTGATATCGTCTACATTAACTTGTGCTCTCTGGTTAGCAGAGTCAAGGTAACTTCAGCTTGATGGCTTTCGAACAAGAAGAGCTGTGGCAAATGCTAACGAGCGTATCCCTTGGCATGAGAAATTGGAGGGAGAAGAGGATGTTCAGAACCGTGTACATGAGTAAGTGTTTTCTGTTGCTCTTTTATTTGTGCATGCAAAAGATATTTTTGTGCGTGATGTTGTCTTGTTCATTTGCAACTATGTAAATGTACTTGTTTTTTATGTATAAGCTGAAACTAATGGCACGGAGAATCGAGGGATTATGATCAGTTACTTTACTGCTTACTACAATGATCCCTTGCAAGCTCTCGTCAGAAAGAAACAGAGATCCGAAAAGCCACTAATGGGCTCTCTGTCAAAGCACCTTAATCTAGCAACTCCTTAAAAGCCTCGGTTATTGCCCACAAAAAATTTAAGATTGTTATAAATTTAACAATGCTCGACTTTAATATTCTAAGATTACATCTGCTTTTTATTAATTGTGTTGTGCTTTGATGATCCAGGCTTGTGTCGGTCGGGAATCTAGAAGCTGCAGTTAGTTTGCTGCTCTCAACTAATCCGGAGAGCACATTCTTTTACGTCAACGCTCTTCGTGCAGTTGCTCTTTCTTCTGCCGTGTCAAGTTCTCTTCTCGAACTTGCTGTGAAGGTGAAATGCCTATGGGAACTACATATGTTTGACTAAAGTCGTATTGTCATCGTACTAAATATGTTTTACCTTTTTGAGAGTTTTCGGTGCTGAATGCGATATTTCCATTTTAGGTTGTTGCAGCCAACATGGTCCAGACTGATAGGTCACTGTCTGGCACTCATCTTCTCTGTGCTGTTGGAAGGTATCAAGAAGCTTGCTCTCAGGTTAGGCTCTTTGAATCGAAAACACGCTTCTCTTTTCATATTTTGTGGATTATTTATCAAAGTATACTTGTTTTTGAAGTCCAAACAAAGCCGATAGTACTTAAAAAATCTGTAACTAAACGCATATTACATGAAATCTGCAGGATTATTTCTTTAGCGATTTAGCTACTTAATTAATTCAGTCCTAGTTTTTGGAAAAGAAATGAATAAATACCTGAGTTCTACTTATTCGACCAATAAAAGTACTATGTTTGCTGGACTAGCTATAACATCCATCTCTTATGCAGCTACAAGATGCTGGATGCTGGACAGATGCTGCTACTTTAGCTGCTACGCATCTGAAGGGAACTGATTATGCAAGGTTTTTTCCTCGAACATTTTTCTTTCTCAAGTTATTTCCGTTATCTACCTAGTGGTAGCTTCTTAATTCTATGTATAGAATCATACAATACTTTTATTTCTTTCTTGGAAATTTTCCCTCGTTATTGATTTTACACGACATGTTTCTCATAGGGTATTGCTAAGATGGGCTGACCATGTACATCACAGCGAACACAATTTATGGAGGTATCACTGTTTTGCTTCTCGTTTTTCTTACTAGTTTCTTGAATCATCTGATGTGTTCTGAGCTTATCGAGGTTCAATGCAGGGCTCTGATTTTGTATGTTGCGGCTGGCGCACTTCAAGAGGCACTGGCCGCGCTTCGTGAAGCCCAACAGCCCGACACGGCAGCCATGTTCATCCTTGCCTGCCGTGAAATCCATTCTGAAATCATCTCCGATTTGGGACACTCGGACGATGAATCTAGCTCTTCTACCAAAGAAAAGCTGCTCAAGTTACCTGGCTTAGATCCAGAAAACGAAGACGTTATTGCAGTTGGTGAATACTTTGGAGAATATCAAAGAAAATTGGTGCACCTGTGCATGGACTCACTGCCGCATTCTGATTGAGGTCATAGGCTTGGTTGGTCACTTCACTTGTGCGTGATTTTGTGTTAGAGGAGGAGAGCAAGGGATTGACAGAGGATGTTCTTCTGCAACCCGCAACTTAGAGTGAGAAGGCGAGAGACATGATAGTAAAGTGATCTTTCAAAATATTCAAACCGCCTGCTTGCGAAAACAGCCACCGGCAAAGAGATTTGTGGGAGGGCATCACTGGAAAGCTGTCTTGTAGCATCATATAGGAAATTTTGTCTGAACAAATCTTCGTATATTGCGGGTTCCATAGGAGAGAAATGATGTTGCTTCATAGCTTCATGTTTACAGGATGAACTTGAAATGTTGGAAAGTGTTTTGGATTTAGAATTAAAAGCATTGGTTATTATGTCCCTTTTTGTGACAATAGTTGTATCACTATATCACATATTCTTTACATAAATTTTCAATTACAAAGTCAGCATTAATCTGTCTCTCTAGCAGAGATTTGATTTTTACTTTCGCTTTTAGTGAGAAGCAAAGCTATAATTTTTCAGTTGCGTGTTTGTTAACTCGATATAATGTTAAAATTTTTTTCATAAGTAATTTAAATGTTAAAATACAGTTTAAAATGTTTAACTTATGTTCTAATACAAGTTTTAAAAAGAGAAAGCATTTGAATAATATAAATTTAAATATCATTGAACCAACATAACAAAAACTTAATATTAGATCAATAGGACACAAAATTAAACTAAAACTGAGTAAAATTTATGTCATGTTGGTTAAAAATGGAGAATTCATATCATATTGATCAACATATGAAAAAAAAAAAAAAAGTTATTTAGGTAATTTTCTTACTTTTTTTTTAAAAAAGTCAAAAAGTTTTTTCTAAAATTCATATATAAATATTTTGTAATTTTACAAAAAGCTTTTTTGGAGTACAAAAGCTATTTTACAAACCTAATTCTGCATACTCGAAGCTCTTCTGATAGATTATACAAATATTTTTAAAAGCAACTTTGAATTTTGAATTCAAAAAATCAAAAATAACTTTTAAAAAACTCCGTTCAAAATTCAAAAAATCAAAAATAACTTTTAAAAAACTCCGTCAAACAAATCCTATATCTGTTAATTGTCGATGAGCAAGACGTTTTCTTTTTTCCTGTTGTTGCCAACTATGAAGTGGGATTAAGAACACCTGGGCTTTAATTTGAGATTGTGCTGTTTTAAGTTCTTTATACTATTTCCCATTCCTTAACAAAAAACCATTCTCTATCATTTTTATTCCATTTTCATTATCAAAACATTTGCAAACCAAATGCCAAATAGAAAACATAATCACTTTCACACTTCAAAAGACATGCAAAAACATTTCTTAAAACACTTGAAAACGATGCCGAACACTCCCTCTATTTTTACTTAGAGCAAGAGGAAGTAGAAGTAAGAATCATAGGAAGTAAAAGTCCAAAAATGTTTAAATAATTGTAAAATTGCACTGATGTTTGTGTAAAATACTCCTAAACAGTTTTACCAAACACACCACTTGCATCATTTTATGTGCAACAAGTTTTAGAGACCCAAAAAACAATACCAAACTGACTCTTGAAGTAGCAAAGGAATCATTGCCTTGTCAACGTCGTCTTTAAGTCGATAATGCACGAGTTTTTCTATGAAACCCTTTAAGGAAGAAGAATTTTCCGTTCATTTTCCCCATTTGTCGTGAGAACAACGGTTGATCGAATATGACCGAGTTCCCTGTCTCCGATTTCTGCACCAAATGCGTAGCACATACTAGGGAGGTTCTGCTAACAGTAGCGACAATGCCGGAGTTAGTCTCTCCATTAATTGAACTCTTTCTCAATAAAAGTTAATGTTGTGGATCTGCAGCTGTTCCTCGGAGTGTTTACCGTCCACAGAGAATAATTCTCTCAATTCACTTGTGTTTCTGAGCTTCTTGTATTGCAGAACCAACATCAAACTTCCTCTCAGGAGTCCATTAGCAAGAATGATCCAAGAGGCTAAAAAGTAGCATTCCGTCTGCCGGGATGTTCAATCAGATCTCATCGTTTTCACCATCGTCAACACTCAGTGGAAGAATCTCCGCCGACATCGAGCAGATCCAAGCTCCTCATACTCGGCCTTGGTGACACACATTGCTTCGAAATCAGGACTTGACGCTAGCAGTGATCCTCCTCGCCAGACACTAAGTATGGGACTAGAGAAAAAAACACAAACTTTTACTGACATGGAAAAATAGTAATCTTTGGAACAACTAAATGAACTATCTAGGAGGAAGCTTTACTCTTCTTGAGCTGTTATCTTCACTCGATAGTCATCGGGAACAAGAGGCCGGAGTTCCTTCTCTCTGCACAAGATCAATTCGAGGTCAAAAGTACTTAAAACTTGAACCCAATGTAGCAAAATTAAGAGTAAAGGAAAGCAGAGCATACAGTCTCTGAGCGATCCGAGGGAATAATGTACTCCCGCCAGTTAAAATAATGCTGCCCAAGGAAAAAAAGGAATTCAGTATGAACTATGAAGTATTACAGAACAAAGTTTACAAGCTTAGTTGTAAAAGATTGTGCAAAAGATCACCTTTCATATAGTAGTGGGTGAAGATCAGGATGGCAGGAATTGACAGCTCGAACAATGCATTCAGCAAGTCCGGCTTGGTTCATTCCTAAAACGAAGATCATATTGAAAGTTAGCATCGTCACTAATGAGAGAACTTACAAGAATTTTCATTAGTTTTTCGACAGGATAGGAGTTCATCAACTGACCTAAATCAGCAGGATGGAATATCATTTCTGGGACAAGGAACCGTTCATTCGTCAAGTCAAATTCCTAAACAAATCAATTAAACAGCACGAAAACAAATAAGTAAAGACATTGCCAAAAAAAACCATAGTTTGCTCAAGGAAGCAATTCAGAAAGATTCTACATTTTTAGTCAAATCAGTTTTCTTTCGGTTCTCTAACTTCTCTGTGACTTGAGGCTGATCCGTGTTACCATTCGGAGTCTGATCTCTATCTCCATCTGTCAAGGACAGATATCTCTGCGCTTCATCTGGGTCCTTAACAAAACCCTTCGTATGCGTCACACCATCAGGAAGCACATAAGTGCACCTCAAGAGATTTTCTTTCCCAGGTTTCCTTCAAACCCCATTTCATATACAGTCAAAACCAGCTAAACTCATCCGAATTACTTGAAAGAAATAAAAGAGAAGAAAAGGCCAAGACCGCAGTATAAAGGAACAACACACAAGTGCACCTCCAGTGTTTTTCTTCCTGGTTAATTATAATACAGTCGAAACCAACTAAATTAATTTAAATTACTTGAAAAAACTTACAGAAAAAAACCAGAACAGATAACAGAAAGAAGAAGAAAAAAAAAAAAAAAACCAAATAAGTGCACCTCAAAATGTAATCTTTTCCGGGTTTCCTCCATAGCCCATTTCCTAGAGTCGAATTCAACCAAATTTACTTGAATTATTTCAAAATAAATAACTAACTACATTTTCTTCCAGGTTTCCTTCATACATTCAAAACCAACTAAGTTCACTTGATTATCCGGTAACAATAAATAAATAAATAAATACCACAGATCATACAAGAAAAAAGAACAGAAAAAGCATATAAGTGCACCTCAAACCATCTTTTTCCAGTTTTCCCACATAGTACATTTCATAAACAGTCAAAACCAAGTAAATCCAAATGAATTATTATTCACAGAAAAACAAAACCACAGATCACAGTTAAAAACTATTTACTTCACTTAAATTATTTAAAAAAAAAAAAAAAAAAAACAAAGATCCTAGAAAAATAGAACAAAAAAGCAAATAAGTGCACCTCAAAATGTCCATCTTTTCTATCCTCAAAAAAAAAAAAAAAAAAAAAGAAGTCAAATCTTTTTCCAGGTTTCCTACATTGCCCATTTCACAAACAGTCAAAACCAAGTAAATCCACTTGAATTTATCCCAGAAAAACAAAAAACCAGATCACAATCAAAATCAACTAAATTCACTTAACTCTCTCCAACCCCTCCCGGGAAAAAGAAGAAGAAAAGCACAGATGATAGAAGAAAAGAGAACAAAAAGCAACCAAGTGCACCTCAATATGTCATCTTTTTCCAGGTTTCCTTCATTGCCCATTTCACAGACAGTCAAAACCAAGTAAACCCACTTGAATTAACCCCAGAAAAACAAAAACCCAGATCACAATCAAAATCGACTAAATTAACTTAATTTGAAAAAAAAAAAAAAAAAAAAACACTTATCATAGAAAAAAGAACAAAAAAAAGCAAACAAGTGCACCTCAAAACGTGAACTTTCCCAAGTTTCCCACATTGCGCATCTCACAAACAGTCAAAACCAAGCAAACCCACCTGAATTAACCCTAGAAAAACAAAAACCCAGATCACAAAAATACAAAACAAAAACAAACCTGGCGATCTTGAGATCACGAGCAACATCAAGAGAGACAAAGCATAGCCTCTCCTTAACATCATCCATCAAAAAGGTCTCGTCCATGACATTAACAGAGCGATAAGAGACCAACTCCTTGAGATAGTTGGTCAAAGCCTTGCCACCCAAGTCGATCCTCTTGACGGCGTAGTTGAGGGTGAAGTTCTGGAAGACCGGAGCGGCGTGGGTGAAGGAGAAGCCACAGTCGACGACGAGGCTGCACTGGGCCTTGGAGGCGAGGCCGGAGGGGCGGCGGCTGGCCTCGTAGAGGTGGGCGAGGGAGGGGGAGTCGGCGACGTAGAGGGCGGCGAACCCAAGGTCCTCGAAGACGAGCTCGTCGGTGGCCCGCTGGACAGAGGGGAGAGAGAAGAGGGGCTCGGTCAGGAGGAGGGAGGAGTGGGAGGGCCCGCCGAGGTTGGGGCGCTGGGGGAAGAGGAGGGAGGAGAGGAGGTGGGCCCAGATGTCGCGCTGGAGGTCCGGGTTGATGAGGTAGCCGCGGTCGAGGGGGCGGCGGACGGCGGCGGAGGTGAGGTCGATGGGGTCGGAAGCGGCGGCGGCGGCGGCGGCGGCGGCGGAGGAGGGGGTTGTGGAAATGGGGGAAGGGTGGAGCCATTTTTTGGAGGAGAGGGGGCGGAAGAGGCAGTTGGGGATGATGGCGGTGGGGTCCATCTCGCCGCCGAAGCCGGCCTTGATTAGACCGCCGCCGTTGTCGAGGACGACAACGGTGGAGGGCTGCATTTTTTGGTGGTGGCTGAGTTTGAGTCTGTGGAGGCTCTCTATGGGTTTGGTTTGGCTTGGCTTTGGTTCCCGCTAAATGTAGCAGATTCTCTAGTCATTGGATCTTTTGCGGGCCGGGGGGGGGGGGGGGGGGGGGTGGGGGTGGGGGGAGGGGGGGGGGGGGGGGGGTGTTTAGTAGGACTCATTTTTCAGCCTTCTTTTGGCTCTCAACATATAACATATGTAAAAAGCACGGATAGGTACGTTCTTGTTTCCTTGCTTAATATGGACCCGTGTAAGTTTATTAGTGTATTCTTTTGTTTTCTGAAACTGATGTTTAATTTTTTTTGGTTCAATTTTAACAATTTGTAACTAGAGACTAAGCATGCATTTGATGTTTAGGTTTGGATTATAAAATTTAGGTTTAAATTGATTGTGTATTTATCAAAATGTTTGAATTGTTAAAGTTAAAAAGAGTAAAAATTTAAAATGTGTTCAGAAAAAATATATAATATGAAACTTGTTTCGTTCGTTTTAAGATTTCTATGGGCCTGTTTGGTGTATGAGTTTGAGTTGAAATTGATAAGTTTAAATAGTGATTGATGTGTACTTTTTCAGAAAATACAAAAAACTTTTGGGGAAAAAGATAAAAATTGAGTTAAAATCCATGGGTTTGGACCTGTGATCCAAACGCATCCTATACAATTTAAAAAATATATATCTTATTTGAATTTATTTATATAAAATTATAAATTTTTAAAATTTAAATTATAAACTGTATAAACAATAAAGTTGAGTGGAAAAAATAAAAATAAAAATTAAATTATTATTTTAAGATTTGAGATATAAGTCTCAACGTTCCCTAAAAAGGCCTTACCAAGACACCTGTTAACTTTCTTGTTTTAAATTGATCCGTGTAAGCCTATGAGTGTATTTTTTTTTAGCAGTCCAGTCCGATCCTAATGGGGCATGGACTACACTGTTGGGGAAGACAAAGTCTCATGCGTGTTTTCATCAAATGATTCCAAGTGGATTCCAGACTTCGAAGAACATTAATGCCTTTTCTCTTTTTATTTTTTTTTCATTAAATTGGTCTTTTTATTTTTTTTTGAAATTAAATTTTTGACTTTCGAATTATATTATCTTACCAGATGAACAAAAAAAATTAGGAGATTACCCTCCAATAAGTGAGCACACACAAATAATAATAATAAAAATAAAAATAAAAACAAAATCTTATTATTTTGAAAACAATGATATTAAAATAGTAATATTATTAATTTTTTGTCTTTATCTAATAGTTTTTCAATTTGATTATGAACATGAATACTGTAGAGTGCATCAATTCTTTTTATGTATTTATTCATCAAAAAATTCTTTTATGTATTTCCTCAAAAATATATTTATATATAGTTTAGGTAATTACGTCTTTAATCTCTATTCAAGTGAATCAGAAGATTTTTTTTTAATTTATAAATTACATAAAATTTTGAGACAAATGAAACAAGCTTCATATTATTTTTTTTCCTTCCACATTTCAAGTTTTCACTTTTAATTACAGTAATTCAAACATATCGATAAACGCACAATTAATTCAAACTCAAATTCTACAATCTAAACCTTAGTATTAAATGCATGTTCAATTTCTTGATTATATTTAACATTTTGCCTCCTTCTCACTGTCAAAATATCAATTAGAAAATAAAAATAGCAGTTACTTACAAAAAAACCCGAAGAAACAATTTAAAATGCCAATAATCTATTACATGAACATAATTATAGTTACCAAATCAAACTAAAACATAGTTGGTCTTTATAAATCGTGAAATGAGTTTACCACAATTGAAAACAATAATAATCATCTAACCATAAGTTTAGTTATAAAAGTTGAGCATTATATATAAATTGATAAACATGCAAGTCTATGATATAAATACTAACTCCGTTAAACTTCTTCATTAGCAAGCAAGCAAGCAAAAAAAAAAAAAAAAAAAAAAAAAAAACCGTTAAACTCTCCATCATGCTAGATCAGATAATTAATTATTATTGTTTTTTGTTTATTACTTTAAAATAAATGAATCAAACAAATTTGCACGTGCCCAAACAACTAGTTTTCTTAAAAATTTACAAAATTTTTAACTTGTAGAAATCAACCAATTTCAACTTAAAAATTTCATTCTAAACATGCATGCCAAATACAAACTCAATGTATGAGTCAATTGGCAAAATACACCAACACTTTTTTCTTCTTCTTCTTCTTCTTTTTTTTTTAATTATTTTATTTTATTTCAATAACCCGTTTATCAAACGTAAGCTCAATGTATGTGTCAATTAGCAAAATACACAAACACTTTCTTTTTTTTTTTTTAAATAAATTTTTAAAAATATTTATTAGTAAAATAACTTTGGAGTAACCGATCTTTTTTACCCGGTCATTTCCTATATTAAAGTAAAAGGAAGTTATTTTGTTAATTTCAATTTTTAAAGTTGTCATTTCAATAAATATAAGGAAGAGATTGATGCTGACACCTTCTCTATATCGCTCTTTTCACTTTATTTATGATATATTGTTCTAATCGGATGATTCTAATATAGTATTTTCAATTATTATTTATTACCATGTGAAAAGATTTTAATAAGATGTTATTGTATTACAAATTCCTAAATAGGAAATTACATGCAAATAAGTAGTTGTTACAAGTTTCTAAACAAAGAGTCACAAGTGTCGAATGATATCCGATATTGGATATAAGACCTTTCCAGATTGATTATAAGTTAGGGATTGTTACTCTACGTTACAGCTTGATAATTTCATTAGATTATTTATAATCATTTATTTTAAGGCAATGAGAATGTGCTTGGTTGCAGTTACAAAATAGAACAGTAATGACAAAAGACGAAAAGAGTCTAACTAAGCTTTCATTTTTTATTCGTTCAAGATTCGAGTTATGTCACATTCAAGAGTCTGGTCCTACCAAACACAGAAATCTAATCTTCCGTATAGACAATGTGTTAATATAAATTTTGGATTGATAGTCGCTGAAGGTTTTCGATCAGATCCTCTCTATCTCATCTATAAACTACTCTAATAACATTGAAGAGTATTCAACACTATTATCCTCCAATCTTGTCATCATTAGAGAATTATCCTCTAAATTTAAAATTATGATAATTTACCTCTTGAACTCTTTAAATTAATGTAATGTGTTAGATTTAGTTAACTTCATTTTCAATAATCAGTCATGAAAACCACATACGCACCATATGAAGATAGAGAAACCTCATTTTCGATAAAAAAAAAAAAAATCCAAATTTAATACAAATATTTCAATTTCAAATCTTCAATGTAATGAAAATTTAACTTAATGCGACATATTACAATACAAGGCTTAGAGAAAAAATTGTCAAAATTAAAAATTTAAAAAATAAGTCACCAAATTGGGTTGAAAATTTTTGTGATTATTTTTATTTCCGAATTCAACTTTTGGGTATATATATATATACACGTATTAAAGATTGTTTGAAATTTTGCATTTATGTTTTTCGGTTTTGGTTTTGGGAAAGAAAATGATTTCTACTTATTTGTGATATTGTTTAAATCAATAATCCTTATGTTAATTGATTTCAATAAAATAAAATAAAAATAAAAAAAGGAAGGTGGTGGCGGTTGCATGGTAGGAAAAAGAAGGTAAAACAAAATTACGGTTTTTTTTTTTTTTGTTTTGTTTTGTTTTTTTGTTTTTTGTTTTTTTTGTTTTTAAAGTCTCATGCCTTGAGCCCAATTTTTTTTTCCCCTCTTTTTTAGATTGGTAGTAAATGATCTTGGGCTGGATAAGGATTCGGATTGGGATGACCCGACCTGGCCCAGCCCCGACCCGGTCAACACAACCTGTTGACTGTAAGCGTTGACCGTTGATTGTCTGGTTTGACCAAAAATTTTTTTTTTTGTCTGATATTTTAAAATAAATTGATTGAAATTATATATTATCAATGTAACCTCTATAATATAAATTTGTTTATTTTGGAATATTAAAACATGTATGTCTACTGTTTATGCGAATAATGACCGGCCCAAAGGAATGTTATTATTTGGCCAAATAATAGGCATACCTGTGGTAATAGATATGTGACGATTGTTAGGTTTTTTCATGTGAGCAATGAGTCGGTCCAAAGAAAGGCTTATCGCTTAACATGATTAATTGTCAATATTTGATTACTACATGGTGAGTACCACTTACAGTTGATATTTCTGTTCAAAAACTAAATGTCAATGTTGTGCTAGATATCTTGTATTAGGGCCCACCATTATGTGAATTGTTTGATCATGTCATGTATGGATTTATTAATTCAGTATTCTTGTTTTATGACATGATTATTGATTGTAAGCTTGTTATTTTATTTAGTTCTCAATTCAATTACTGCTTCTGCTTATATCTGTCAATATTAATTCCATTCCCGTACTTAATGGCACGAACTTCAAGAATTGGAAAGAGAACGTTATGATTGTTCTTGGTTGCATGGATCTTGACATTGCGCTTCGGGAAGAACGACCTGCACCTCTCAGTGACAAAAGTTCTACTAATGACAAGGTGAACATAAAGAGGTGGGATCGTTCTAATAGCATGAGTCTTATGATCATGAAACGTTCCATTCCAGAAACCTTCAGGGGATCTATGTCCAAAGAGAAGGATGCTACAAAGTTCCTTGAGAAATAGAACAACGTTTTGCAAAAAACGAAAAAAGCTAAAACAAGTACCATTTTGGCTAACCTCGTTTCAATGAAGTATAAAGGAAAAGAGAACATAAGGGAGTACATCATGGAGATGTCTCATATCGCTTCCAACCTAAAGGCACTAAAGTTAGAGATGTCTGAGGACTTGCTAGTGTATTTAGTTTTGATTTCTCTTCCTGCACAATACAATTAGTTTAAAGTGAGTTACAATACTCAAAAGGACAAATGGACTCTTAATGAGCTCATATCCCATTGTGTGCAAGAGGAAGGAAGGCTGAAGCGAGAAGAACTGAAAGTGCTAACTTAGCATCCGCCTCTAAGGACAAGAAAGGAAAAGAAGCTGCAGCTGGGACATCACGGCATAAGGTGCAAAAGAAATAGGATGAGGAATTTACCTGTTACTTTTACGAGAAAGCTGGACATAAGCAGAAAGAATGTCCCAAGTACGCCAAGTGGCGTGTAAAGAAATGTATGCTTCTCACTTTGGTTTGTTCTGAAGTTAATTTAGTTTATGTACCTAGATTGTGTGGATAGATTCTGGTGCTACTACTCACATAAGTGTGTCTATGCAGGGTTGCCTTTGGAGTCGACAACCAAGTGATGCTGAAAGATTCATCAATGTGGGCGATGGCAAAACAGTTGCAGTAGAGGCTATAGGTACTTTTAAGTTATTGTTAAATTGGTCATTTTTTGAATTGGAAGAGGACTATGTAGTACCGTCTTTTAGACGGATTTTGGTTTCAATTTCTATTTTAGACAAATTCGGTTATTCTTGTTCATTTGAAAATAATAAATTTAGTCTTTTTCAATATTCGAATCTTATTGATACCAGTTCTTTATCTTTGCATGATAACCTAATCTGTTGGATACATTTGCCTCATTTAATGAAAGCTTGCATGCAAGTGGTACAAAACGAAAATTAACTGATATGGATTTCGCCACTCTATGGCACAAGTGTTTAGGCCATATATCTAAATAGAGAATTCAGAGACTTGTGTTTAATGGGATTCTTGATCCCTTAATTTGATAGATTTCCAAGTCTGTATTGAGTGTATAAAGGGGAAACAGACAAACATTAGGAAATTAGGTGCCAACAGATGTTCTGATGTCTTAGAACTGATTCATACTGATATTTGTGGACCATTCCCTACAGCTTCTTGGAATGGTCAACAGTATCTTTATTACGTTCCTAGACGACTATTCAAAGTATGGGTACCTATATTTGATTCATGAGAAATCACAATCCCTAGATGGATTTAAGGTTTTCAAAGCTGAAGTTAAAAATCAACTTGGCAAGAAATTTAAAGCTGTCAAATCTGACTGTGGTGGTGAATACTATGGTAGATATGATGGATCTAGTGAACAACGTCCATGACCTTTTACGAAATTCCTAGAGAAATGGGGTATCGTCCCGTAATACACAATGCCAGGCAAACCTAGCATGAATGATATTGCTGAGAGACGAAACAAAATGCTTAAGGATATGGTAAGAAGTATGATTAATCATTCTTTTTTACTAGAATCCCTCTGGGGTGAAGCTCTAAAGACTACAACATACATCCTCAACAGGGTTCTAAGTAAAGCGGTAGCTAAAACCCCTTATGAACTATGGATAGACAAGAAGCCTAATATTAGGCATCTACACATTTGGGGTTGTCCAGCTGAGGCAAGGCCTTATAGACCAAATGAAAATAAACTGGACTCAAGAACTGTAAGCTACTACTTTGTTGGGTACTCTGAACGGTCAAGAGGTTTTAAATTTTTCGATCCCACTGCTAAGACATTTTTCGAGACGGGAAATGCAAGATTTCTGAGGAAGTTGAGTTTTTTTTTTTTTGGGGGGGGGGGGGGGTGGTAAGGTTAAAGAGATTGTCTTTGAAGATGAATTCGTTTCTCTTCCTATTATTGCTATTGATAATGATCAGACTCCTATTCCTAACATTGTTCAAAATGCAAATTTGGAATATCAAGACAATGTAGAAGAACTCTCTGTGCAAAATGAAGAAATTATACCTGAAGTGCAAACTCAACAACCTCAAGAAGATATGCCATTGAGGAGGTCTACTAGAGAAGGAGAAATGCGATTCCATATGACTATGTTGTTTTTCTCTAAGAACATCAGGTTGATATAGGAGTGGTGAAAGATGATCCAATTAACTTCATCAAGCTAAAGAATGTTCTAAATCTCAAAAGTGGATACATGCCATGAATGATGAGATGAAATCCTTGAAGGACAATGACGTTTGAGATATCGTCGAATTGCTTGAAGGTGCGAAACCCATTGGTTTGCAAATGGATATTTAAGACCAAAAGGGATTCAAAAGGCAATGTTGAGAGATATAAGGCTCGTCTAGTTGTTAAGGGTTTCACTCAGAAGGAATGCATTGATTACAAAGAGACTTTCTCTCCGGTTTCAACGAAAGACTCTTTCAGGATTATAATGACACTTATGACTCATTTGATTTAGAGCTACATCAGATTAATGTAAAGACTGCGTTTCTCAATGGTGACATTGACGAAACGATATATATGGTGCAGCCAGAAAACTTTGTATCCGGTGACCCAAAAAAAATGGTTTTGCAAATTGAAGAGAAATCCATCTATGGTCTTAAACAGGCTTCTCGTCGATGGTATTACAAGTTTCACCAAGTCATTATCTCGTATGGTTTTGAGGTAAATAAGGTTGATTATTGTGTATATCATAAGTTCAGTGGGAGTAAGTACATAATCTTGGTGTTATATGTCGATGAATACTGCTTGCTAGCAGTGATATAGGCTTATTGCACGAAATCAAGAGATTTCTGACTAAGAATTTTTGATATGAAAGATCTTGGGGACGCCTCTTTTGTATTAGGCATATAGATACATCGAGATCACTTTTGATGTATCATGGGGTTATCATAAAAGAGCTATATCAAAATTGTTCTTGATAGATTCGGCATGAAAGGTTGTGCACCAGAGACACCCCTGTCGCTAAAGGAGATAAGTTCAATTCAGTTAGTGCCCCAAGAATGAGTTAAAACGGAAAGAAATGCAAAAGATTCCTTATGTGTCAGCTGTATGAAGTCTTATGTATGCTCAAGTATGCACATGTCCGGATATTGCGTTCATAGTGGGAATGCTAGGCAAATATTAAGTAACCTAGGAATGAATCATTGGAAAGTAGCCAACGGGTTATATAGTATTTACAGAGAACAAAAGATCACATGCTCATTTATCGGAGATCAGATCATTTAAAGATCGTTGGATATTTTGATTCCGATTTTGCTGGATGCTAAGACAGTAAAAGATCCACGTCGGGCTATGTCTACCTGTTAGCTGTAGGAGCTATTTCCTGGAAGAGTGTTAAGCATACACTCATAGCTTCTTCCACTATGACAGCTGAGTTTATAACTTATTATGAGACATCTAATCATGGGATATGATTGCGAAATTTTTGTCACTGGGCTGCGAATTGTGGATGGTTTTGAAAGACCATTAAAGATATACTGTGACAATAATTCGGCCGTATTTTATTCCAATAACAACAGAAGCTCTACGAAGTCGAAGCACATAGACCCTCAAGTTTCTTGTTATAGAAAGAGTTTAGAGTCATCAAGTGGCTATATAATATATCGGGACAAACTCCATGATTGCAGATCCGCTTACTAAAGGTTTACTACCTAAGGTCTTCATGAACATACTGCTCATAAGGGTGTTGTTTTATGTGTCGATGTGCATGTTTAGTGGGAGTTTGTGTTCTTTGGTACAAACATGTTTTGTGTTTATTTTCTGCAGAATGAAGTATATTGTTCATTAATAGACTCTAAATGTTATTTGTGTTTGATCTCACTAAAGAATAAAGCTGGACCAGTTGGAAATAGACATGTTTAAGATCACATTACATGTAATTTCCATACTACGCATCCATACTTGATCTATGTCATTGAATATATTGGTATGGTGACTATTGATGGGTCTAGTTACGAATATATGTAACGAATGTCGCTTTAATCCTATGCTAACAAAGTGGATGACCAGATTATAACTAAAGAGATATTTCAAAATAGATAGCTTTTCAGTGCGCACTCAGACTTTATATAATATAATTGTTTCAGAAACATATGTAGCCCAAGTGAGAGATTGTTGGGATTTTATGAATTCCTATTATGGACTTACATATTAAATAAAATTATATAATAGGTTACCTGATTTAATAGGGTCAAATAAGTGATCTATTAATTGAGCTATAGAAATATCTATTGGATGTGAGCTTTAATGTGTAGAAACCCAATATGAATTAAATTATGGTTGATGTGAATCTAATTTGAGTTAGTATATAAATGTCATATAAAGGGTTATGGTCCCCAAGTTAAATCATAATACATTAATACGTTATATTGTTCTCATCCTTCTTCCTCATTAAGAGAGAGAATCCATAGAGCACATTAGGAAACTAAAGAGATTTGACTATGGAAGACTCCATCCTCCTTTAATATGTCTTCATGGATTTAGGTACACTTCCGATTAATTTTTCTTAATGATTTAGCATGAGATCTTGGATTTGGGGATATTTTTCATCAATTAAAGTTTTCTCCAACAGGTTAGTTATCGCAGGGGTAACTGTCGAACCCCTCAACCTCAAGCAATCAAGCTCGTGGTCCACCGCCATGAGGGCCGTCGATCCCCTCACCGTCAAGAGTTCTCAGGCAGATCGTATTCTTGTTCTCTCTCTCTCTTTGTTTAAAAAAAAAAAATTAAATCTGGCTTGAATAAGGAATTTTATAATGTGTAGGAGGTTCTACTTTTACTGGTGATCCTTAAGCCTTTTTAACCTTCGATTTAAATTAAAAGGTGTAAAATTTTTACTCCATCAACGGAGTAAAGTTACTTTACCCCCATTGCAGAAATGTCCTTTCTCACAAAAAAAAAAAAAAAAAAAAAAAAAAAAAAAAAACTCTCCTTGGCTAAACTCTAAAAAGATCTTGAACGAAATCTATTTTAATTAGTTTTTTTTTTCTAGAAAAATAAAAAAGAAGACAATCTCCCAAAAGATTGAGAATAGATAGATAGAATACACTTTGTCATTTACGATTTTTTTTTTTTCAATCATTTATACTTATTATACAATCTATCTTCCTTTTGCCCTGTGGCGAAACGCTGAAGTCGAGATAGATCCGGTCTAATTTCCTGTCGGCCAACGACCCAGTCATATTAACGCCATTTTGACCATATTTTTTACTTCAATAAAATAAAATTATCTCTTTATATAATAATTTTAACACCATCCAAACATGAAAGCCTCCTAGGCCCCAGCTTCCTAAATCCAGCGATTCTGATGGGTTTTGTTTTAAAAGCAAAACCAAAAATAAATACAAAAGCTTTTTGATTTCACACAAGTATGAAATTACATAGGACAAAGGGGAATTGCATTAAATCTCCCAACTTTACTTGCCCAAAATCTCAAAACCCCCTCTTATATGAATTGTTTCTCACATATTATGCAAATTTGAGCACAGAAAGATTTTCAGCTCAAAAAAGACCAAAAACAAAGCAAACCCAATAGCAAAAACAGGGACAATATTAAACTGTTGAAAAGAAGGGAAGAGAGGCAAAACCAAATTCAATAAGGTGCATAGTAGTATCCTCCCGGTTGTCCCATGGCGTTGAACTGTGGCATTCCATAAGGCATCATTTGCTGAGGATTCACCATTGGACCATAATACCCAGGTCCTCCAGCAATCTTGGCCAAACCCACTTGTCCTTGCATCCCTTCCTTTCCGTATTGCTGCCACACCCGCTGTTCCTGCACAAGCAGATGCTGCTTCCTCTCCATTTCCGCTATCTGAACGTATGATGGAGGCGGCACAGAGAGGGAAGCGGCGAATGGGTCCTGATTGCCCACTGCTTGCATTGACCCGTCTGGTGCAGGCAGAGCCAGCACCGGAGACGTGCTCTTGCCGGGCCTGGCAACGCGACACTGCTTGCACTTCCACCACTCAGCTGCGTGGTGCTCACATGCTGCCTTACTGCTCCTTGATCGTACATTCCGTTTAGTAGCAATGGGTCGAAACCACCTGGTAAATCCGCCTTTTGCTTTGATAAATTACTCGCGGGTTTCGACCAGTGCCAACTCCCAGTCTGCTTTACCAGTTTCGGCAGCCGGGTTCTGCCATGCCGAGGTCATCTCGGGTTCTCCGGTTGAAGGAAAGCTTCCCAAGTACCGTTTGTGTTAGTAGTTGTTGAAGGCCCAGAGAACAGAGCCAAAGCCAATTTGTTGCCTTGCTCGTCTGCCGAAACACCATCGTCCCTCAAATTCACCAAGTCTTCAGTCTCCTGTTGAGCCTGTGGTGGCTTGGTTACCACTTCAGGTGGCGGCGGTGGCGGAGTGTAATTCTCCGGCGGAGGTAGAGCCCTGATCTCATTCATATCCTGGACTGTCTCCTCCTTATCTGGCTCCTTATCTTCCCTACTTCTCTCCGGACTTTTCGGCCTATTGGCCATCTCCTTTAAGAACCCCTCAAGCGTCCCCAAAAGCTTATCAGTTATTCTCTGCACTTCCGGGAATTCAGACGACCTCCCAATCCCAGTATCCTTACACCAACTGTAAAACGCTGCAAGCTCATCGATCATCTTTGCCGTGCCAACATAAACATTGAAAGCCTTAACACAATCCCCATACTCCATCTCCGTAAACCTATCCAACAACACCTTCAACGCCTCGCAGACTTCGACATAAGTCCTAAAACTCTCCTTCACAATCCGGTAAAGCGCGACAATCACAAGCCTACTGCTTTTAGCCGCCCCTGCAGGCCTGCAAGCCAGAATCCGATCAAGAATCCGAAGCGACCGATTCAGCTTTCCCAAGACCACTTCAGGCCTCATTTCCCTCATTGGCGTAGTATTCGCAACAGCGGCCTCTCTTCTCTGCTCCGAATCGTTCAAATCGTCGTAAGACCTCGATCTCCCCGGCCTCGCCCCATAATCATACTCATCCCTACGCTCGCAATTCTCGCGATCACCTCTCGATTTCTTCTCGAACACGAAACTCTCAACCTTCTCATCAAGATACGCCGCATAGAGCCTCACGAACCCGGCGTGATCCCACGAATTTGAATGCGCCTCGTCGCGAAAATCGGACAAGTTCAAAATCCTCATCCCTCGCCTCGTGGCGAACACGATCTCCTCCTCGAAGGACGGGTGGCCCTCAATCAAAACCCGGTGGACGAGCATCAGGGCCTTGAGAGCCACGATCCAATCGCGAGTCTTCCCAGACGCTTCGACACGGCGGCGACGCAGGCGCTCACGTAGCCGCGCGAGTAGCAGGTCAGGTTAACGATTTCCCTGACGTACTTCTCCTCGGCAGGGTCTTCGTCGTGGGTCGTGGCCTTCACGACCAGGACCTCGAGGTCCGGCGCAATGTTGCCGGCGACTTTCGCCAGGCTGATACTCGTCTGGTCCTTCACGGCACCGATCGCCTTGCGGATCGTGCTCGGCGCCATTGTTAGAGAATCGAACAAGAACTAAAAGCTGAAAATCAGGTTTTCTTTTTATTTTTCTATGTTTTTCACCAAATTGAAATGGAAAAAAATTCGAGGTGTCGGTGATTCTGTTGATGAAATACCTTGAATTGAAGCTCTGTAATGGCGGATCTTGTTCGATCGGAGAAATGGAATCGAAGAATCAGGTGGAGAATTTTTCTTCTTCTTCTTCTACTTTCTTCGTCTGCGTCTTCTTCTTCTGCTTTGTTTCTCTCTCTAGATGTTTGGGTTTCTCTCTCTAGAAAGTGTGAAGTACACAGAAGTAGCAGAGCGCGAAGTGGCAAAGGAGCAAAAGCGCGTAATTGACGGGGGGGAAAAAAAAGAAAAAGAAAAGAAAAAGAAAAACGAAAAATCCGTTTTGACAAATGGTCAGATACTTGTAAGAAAAGAAAAGAGAGATCCTATGTAACCCCACACCCCTCCCATGGGTTATTGGTTCCACAAATTTTGTATTCTTTATTCTTTTTTCTTATCCAAGTGTTTTGCATGGGTTATGACCTCTTTCATGTGACACTTGTTGGATGGGAGTTTTTTTTTTTTTTTTTTTTTTTATGTTTTCTTAAAAAATATTAAAATTTTAATGAATCATTTTAATTTTTTATCATTTGATTAATTTTGAATAACTTAAATAGAACTCTATCACTAAAAAAGTTCTCTATTGTAATCTTTTTTTTTTTGGTAATGTTCTTTTCCTTTCAAAAAAGTTAAACCCTTTTTTTTTTTTTTTTTTTTTTTTCATATCAACAAGAAATAAGCTGCTTCATAAATATATAAATATATATATATTTATTGATAAAGACCCATAAATCATACGTAAATAAAATATGAAATAACAATAAACATATATATTGGCTAATAAACTTGGTAATATAGAGTCAGGTAAATAAATATTTCATTCAACTGAGAACCTTAATATATACATACAATCTTAAAAAAAAAAGAAAAAAAAGAAAAAAAAAACCTTAATACATGCTTCAAGCAATTAGCACAATCAATGTATATACGATTGTTCAACTACATCATTCTTCTCCCCAAAAAAAAAAAAAAAAAAAAAAAAAAAAAAAAAAGCGTCAAAATTCTGCACCCAAAAAAACTGGTACAAAATGTACAATTTCCTCTTCAAAACAGCTGAACTTTACTAATTTCTTCATCAAAATATTATGCGCTGTCACGAAGAAGATAGAGAGAAAAAATGAGTCCAGTTTGAAGTTCTGATATCTTCAACAAATCCTATGTAGAGAAGTAAACATGAAACTAAGTAGCAGTATAAATATGTACCTGAAATTTCCTCTAATGACTAGAGTTTCCGAAATGAAAATGTGAGTTTTGAGAGTTAGCAGATTGAGTAGGAGAGAAACATGATTATAGGACAGAACAAAAGCCAAAAATAATAAAAATAATAATAATAATAAAAAAAAAAAGAAAAAACAATTAAGAAATTGATAGAGAAAGAAAAGAAAATTCTAATGAAGAGTCTCAAACTAGCTTTTGATATGTTTCATCATTACCTTGAGGAGCAATGCAGAGAGTTAGGATAAGCAAAAGGAATGAATGGTGAATGCTGCAAGTAGGGTAGTTGGAATGTTGAACTTGGTCCTATCTGCAACTGCAAGTTAAATGGTGGAACAATTTGGTTGGATTGTTGTTGAACATTGCCCTGTATGCAACTATCTTTCTGTGTAGCATCACTTAAGGTGTAAGACGGTGAAAATACTCCCAACACAAATTTTTTCTTTCCTTGCACATTCCTCTATCCCGGGAAACCCCCCCCCGCGACAAATAAATTGGACATATGCGTCCCAATTACATATCATTCAAAGTCAACTAAAATAAATGATTATAAATTATCATAAAATTCATGCCTCCATTTGCTTTCCTTTCTTGTTTACTTTTGCAACTTTGTTCTTCCTTTTGGACGCTATCTTTTCTACCTTGGAGATCTTCCTATTTTTTGGTGCAAGTCCATGTTTTCGGACAGACAAAGGACTAAGAAGTCTTTTACTTTCATTACCAGTTTGGGAGAGGATTCCAACCTTATCACCGATGTCATTTGGGCTTGGATCACTTAGTTGGCCCGAACCACAATCTGCTTCATGTAGATGATTTTTTTTGTCAAAAAAAAATCATCTAACAGATTCCATAGCTTCATGAATTTCTCATCAGATGTCACAGCAGTATCCATGGCTTTATCAAATTTTTTTTTCTTTTGCAACCGATCACATCTTTGTTCCTCAACATTGCCACTCCAATTATCGTATCTGTTGATCCCAAAAAAGGTGAGTGCCACATGCCCCACCGATCTGGTGACGGGGGACACAAGTATGGATTTGTATTGGTGCAGGTGGTGAGTACTGTGTTAGTCTGGTTAGATGGCGAAAGCTAGCGCCAAGACAGGGACAAGAACAGGTACAGTAACAGGTACAATAACAGGTAGTGGATGTCAGGTGTCAGGTGGTGCAGGGTGGTGGGTTGTTGTTAGCCGATACAGGACGACATGGCAAGGACAGTATGGGGCCAACCACGACGGAGCTGTCTTTATCCGGTAGACATTTTGAAAGACGCTAAACAGCAGCTCCTTGCAGTAGTACTTTTCCTAGAGAACAAAACAGCTTATCAAGATATGATAGGCGTTGGCGTTCAGCTGCATTGGGAATGTTTAGTCTCCGGAGTGCCCGCCTAAGAAAAGAATAGAATGGCAGACGAAGGCCGGCCCGAAAGAACTCTGCTGACAGAGTTACGTGGCCGGGAGGAGGTCGTGATGGTAGGTCGTTCGGATCAGGCACGACCAATTCTACATCGTGGGGGATTTGAAATCCCGGACCCGTAGATAACACCTATAAACAGAGGATTAGCTCTCCCATTCAGGTATGGATAATTTTTCCTGGCCAAAGCTCTACTTCTCAACTTGCTCATCAGTGCCATTACTGACTTACGCATTGGAGTGCCCTTAGCAGACACCCCACTAGTATCTCCCTTACTCCGAGGTGTTTCTCTTTTGCAGGCAATAGGCTAATATTCTATTTATAGGTGTTCCCTACGGGTCCGGGTATTTAGGTGACCCTGAAGGGTTGTACTCCGAGTGGTCCCAGTGAGTTAACATGCATCGGGGGTACAGGCACCGGACCTCATTAGGCGAGTGCCACATACCCCTTCGGTTTAGTGACGGGGGACACAAGTACGGATTCAATGGTTATATGTTAGTGTTGTCTTTTTGGTACCCCCCTAGACTAGGGAGATTTAGTAAGAATTTTCCAAGTCTAGAAGTGGTCAGCTGGACCTGTTTAGGTGGTCCTTGGATCCTGGAGTGTAACGACCCGATTACGTAGGCCGTTACCATACTTCACTTAAATACTTAACTTAAATACCAACTTTGCTCTGATACCAAACTTTGTAACAACCCGATTGCATAGGCCGTTACCGTGCTTACATACCAAATATTGTGGCGACCCACCTTCTGTGGCCACTACTTCATACTTAAACATACTTAATCATACTTAAACGTACTCTTATTTTTTGTAAAAAAATACAGAAATAATTTTTTTCCTTTTTAAACTCAAATTTAAAACTTAACTTATTCTAATACTTATTTATATGTACTTAATCGAGTACAAAGTTTTAAATCATCTTAACACATTTGATAAACTATGTTAATTACCGTATTAGTAAACACTGTCCTAGTATTAAGTACCGGTCCCATCAAATTAACATAACATAACACAACATATTTTACAAAATACGTGGTGGTGTCCAACCCAAATTTCACAGTCTGCAGTGCCATCTCTCCATAGTCTTGCATCAAGCATGTCAGGTAATTTGTTTACCTATAGCATGAACGTAAGTGATGAGCTTTCGCTTAGCAAGTACAACTTTTTATTCCCGCAAAATCATTTTAGTAAAAGAATGCATGAACCAATTATGCTTTCTTATGTCAACTTAACATGAATCAATTATGTTTTTTTGTTTCAACTTAGTTTTGGGGCCCTTTCATAACATGAACATGAGTGTACGTACCGTGGCGCACATCCATGGATTAAACCCGCTCTTGTGGCAGGTTGGTATGACACAAGGCAACTTGCTTATCTTCATTTTTGAAACTTGTTCTTAATTTGATCATACTTGAAAACTTAAATTTTTATTGTTTCTTATTTGAAAACTTGATCTTATTCTTGTGATTTATTATAAGTGAGCATGCTCTCATGATGCCACAATAATAGAGTATAAAACATATGTACATCATGTTAATCAATGCATGATTTTTGAAAACATGTAAAGCAGTAAAAACATTTTGTCCATGCTGTAGGCGGAGTTGTACTTACCAATTGTCCTATGCTCTTGGTCTATCGTTCTAACAAGGCACGACAACAGGTTATATTCCTGTTTTCAAGCAGGGCGTAAGAATGATTCTACCTTATTACCCAATAATCCATACCATATTCATCGAATAATAAGTCGGTCTCCAAACCGACTACCATCCGTTATAGAATTGTTACTTATATTCATAAGTAACTTTGACTTATTTATTTTTATCCCTTTATTCAAAAATACCTTATTTTCTTAGAAAATACCTTATTTACTTGGTAAATACCTTAACTTCATAAATCAAGTATTATCTTGATTTAATACTTGAAATGACCTTAAAAATCACTTGTGAAATTTCAAATGGATTCAACCTTTGAAACTATTTTTGTAAAGCCATAATTTTTAAAAGGGGTCGTAAAAACAAAAACCTTGAAAACTGCTTTTGAAAACAGCATTTTAATTTGGTTGAAAGTATGTATGCAGGAATTTCCTGTACCATACACAATTTTAAAGATTCAGTTTTATCTTTAAATCAGTTTAGAATTTGGAAAATTTGTCTTCGTGGAAGTTGTAGATCTCATCGAAACCTACAACTTTTGTTTTTTCCTCGAAACTTAAATCTGTCTTTTACTTATATCATTTTTCTCCTTGAAGAATGCTGACCGTGTACAGTACTTGGACCGACCAGTTTTGAAAACTGATAAAAACAGAGGCTTTTGGAGGCTGTTTTTCAAAAATTGTACATGTTACCCCCTAGAATTTTCTGTTTCTATAACTTTATAGTTATAACTTTTTCAAATTCAGCCTCTAAAGGGCTTAAAATTGGGTTTCCAAAAAACTGTCCAGATTATTTTTAAAAACCGGCAGTTTGTATTTTGTTGGTTTTCAAATTCAAAAAATGACTAATCTTTAATGACCAGTCTCTTCCAAATTTTAAATATGACCAGTCTTTAATAATAACCTAAAAGTTCTTATAGCCTCTACTGCAACTGTTTTGCCATCGTCCACATAGATGAATCTTTCAGCATCACTTGGCTGTCGGCTCCACAGGCAACCTTGCATAGATATACTTATGTGAGTAGTAGCACCAAAATCTATCCACCAAGTGTGTCTAGGTACATAAGCTAAATTAACTTCAGAATAAACCAAAGTGAGAAGCATACCATTCTTACACGCCACTTGGCGTACTTGGGATATTCTTTCTTCTTATGTCCAGCTTTTTCACAAAAGTAACAGATAAAATCCTTATCCTGTTTCTTTTGCACCTTATGCTGTGATGTCCCAGGTGCAGCTTCTTTTCCTCTTTTCCTTTTCTTGTCCTTAGAGGTGGATGCTAAGTTAGCACTTTCAGTTCTTTCTCGCTTCAGCCTTTCTTGCACACAATGGGAAATGAGCTCATTATGAGTCAATTTATCCTTTTGAGTATTGTAACTCACTTTAAACTGACTGTATTGTGCAGAAAGTGAAATCAAAACTAAATGCACCAGCAAGTCCTCAGACAGTTCTAACTTTAGTGCCTTTGGTTTGAAAGCGATATGAGATATCTCCATGATATACTCACTTATGTTCCCTTTTTCTTTATACTTCATTGAAACAAGTTTAGCCAAAAGGTACTTGTTTCAGCCTTTCATTTTTTGTAAAATGCTGTTCTATTTTCTCAAGGAACTTTGTAGCATCATTCTCTTCGGACAAAGATCCCTTGAAGGTTTCCGGAATGTAACGTTTCATGATCATAAGACTCATGCGATTAGAACGGTCCCACCTCTCCATGTTCACCTTGTCATTAGTGGAAATTTTGTCACTGAGAGGTGTAGGCCTTTCTTTCTAAAGCGCAAGGTCAAGATCCATGCAACCGAGAACAATCATAATGTTCTCTTTCCAATTTTTGAAGTTTGTGCCATTAAGCACGAGAATAGAATTAATATTGACAAATATTGTTGAAGCAGAAGTAGTAACTAAATTGAGAACAAAATAAAATAACAAGCTCACAATCAATAATCATGTCACAAAACTAGAATACTGAATTAATAAATCCATACATAACATGATCAAATATTTCACATAATGGTGGGCCCTAACACAAGATACCTAGCACAACATTGACATTTAGTTTTTAGACAGAAATATCAACTGTAAGTGGTACTCTCCATGCAGTAATCAAATATTGACAATTAATCTTGTCAATCAATGAGCCTTTTATTTGGACTGAGTCATTACTCATATGGAAAACCTAATAATCATCACATATCTATTACCACAGGTATGTTTATTATTGGCCAAACAATAACCTTCATTTGGGCTAGTTATTATTCGCATAAATAATAAACATACACGTCTTAATATTTCAAAATAAACAAATTTACATTATAGAGGTTACTTTGACAATATATAATTTCAATCAATTTATTTTAAAATATTAGACCAATTTATTTATTTATTTTTGTTTAGACAAACCAGACGGTCAAACATCAACGGTCAATGTGTCTGTGTTGACTGGGTCGGGACTGGAACGGGTTAGGTGACCCAATCCGGATCCTTATCCAGTCAGCCCTACCAGCATAAAGAAAAGTGGGCTTAAGGCCCAAGTTGATTTTGATTTTTTTGTTACATTATGGGCTGGAGCCCAAAAAAAAAAAAAAAAATCATAATTTGTTTCCTTCTTTTCCTGCCGCAAACCACCTCTCTCTCTCTCTCTCTCTCTATCTCTCTCTTCCTTCCTTTCTTTCTTTCTTCTTGCCGCAAAAGTGCAGCCACCACCTTCTTTTTTTCTTTTCTTTCTTCTTGCCGCAAAATTGCAGCCACCACCTTTTTTTTTTTTTAAATGAAATCAATCAATATAAGGATTATTGATTCAAACAATATCGCAAATAGCAAGCAGAAATCCTTTTCTTTTCCAACACCAAAACTGGAAAACATGAATGCAAAATTTTAAGTCATCTTTAATTCGTATATCTAAACCCAAAAGTTGAATCTGAAAATAAAAATAGTCACAAAAAATTTCGACCTCAACAATTAATGCCGGAAATTACCAAAGTTGAATACACCCAAATCAAACATAACACATATATCTTAATGATTCAACATGAGCGGCTTTGATACCACTTGTTGAGGAAAACTTTCATTGATAAAAACTATCATTAAATCCAAGATCTCATATAAAATTATCAAGAAAAATTAATTGGAAGCGTATCTGAATCCATGAAGATAAATTAGAGAATGGTGGAGTCTTTCACAGTCAACTCTCTTTAGTTTCCTAAGATGCTCTATGAATTCTCTCTCTTAATGGGGAAAGAGGAGGAGATCAAATATTACTTATTATGATTTGTTTTGGGGATCACAATCCTTATAATGACCCTTATATACTAACTAAAATTTGATTCCCATCAACTCTAATTTAATTAGTATTGGGTTTTTACACATTAAAGTTTATACCCAATAGATATCTCTAGAGCCCAATTAATAGATAACTTATTTGATCATATTAAATTAGATAGCCTATAATATAATTGTCATTTAATATGTAAGTCCATAATAGAAAATTAATAAAATTCTATACATAAATATTGTGAAAGGAAAAAGATGAAGGCACCAGCCATCTTTGTCTTTTGTTTATGACTCCATTCTCGTCTTCTTCTACAGATGAAACGGAGGAAAAATGTGAAAAGTTAAGAACTGAAAAAGAAGCTTTTTTTTTTTTTTGAACAGAAGGCGAAAAGGCACTTGTTTGGGAAGTAGATGAAGGACATTAAGCTTCTTCAACACGCTTTCTTCCTCTCATTTTAGTATTAAAATTAAATACGACGCAAAGCCACTTGGATTAAATAAAAAAAAAAAAGAATAAAAAATCTGTGAGACCCAGTGCCATATGGGAAGGTCATGGTCATAACCCCACGAGTTATATATGATTACTGGTGTTTGGTGTGTAAGTTTAAGTTGAAATTGATAAGTTTAAATAGTAATTTTTGTTGATTTTTTCAGAAAAAATAAAAAATTTTTCTGAAAAAGACAAAAATTAAGTTGATGGGTGTAAGTTTAAACTTACATCCCAAACGAGCCCTCAAAAAAAAAAAAAAAGATTTCGGACTTTTATGCACGAATAAGAAAATGTTGCCGTTTCTTTTTAATAATTTCTTTTTGGTTTTTTTACACCCATACATCCTGAATTTATCATACAATTTGACTATTAACCTCATAGAATATCTATTTTTATTCACTTAGATGGTTTGACTATTAGGAAATATAATTAAATAAATAACATATGCAGTGAAATAAAACAACAAGATTTAACAAACCAAATACATATGAAATATCAAACAACAACATTATGCATTGGTGGAGATGGTGGTGGCAGCAACTAACGTCGAGATGTGGCGGCGACTAATAGTAATTAGTTGATAATACTTAAATGATAACTGAAATAACATAACAAGAATGTAATATAAAAAAGAGCTCATTCATCACATATTTGTATAATAACAAAATAACCTCATAAAAAATTTACTTTTAATACACTTAGACGGTTTTTATTGTTAAGAGATATAGTTAAATAAACAATAGAACTAGTAAAATACTAAACACAACAAGATTTAACAAGTCAAATACAACTAAAATACCAAACGATAATATTACGACTTTGGTTCCAACACCAGCCTAGGACTTTTCAAAAGTTTGAATTAAGAGATACCCAAAAGGTCACGTTGGGTAAATTGTTTCAAGATTTTTATTTTTTTCTTTTATTACAAATGCTTTGTTTAAGACATGACAAAAAAGTTTTGCTTCGATTCCAAGCCGAAAAAAAGAGCACTGCAATATAAGCGGTCAAACGGCTAATACTCCTTTTGTTTTTCTCCTCCTACAAGCAATCGTCATGTTTAAGAGTATATATTTTTTTTTAACTTTTAGCCAATGTTTGGTTTTTCTTAGAAATGAAAGAAAACGAGGGGGTAAGGAAAATTTAGAGAGAGAGAAAATATTTTACTGTTAAGAGATATAATTAAATAAAGAACAAAAGCAACTAAAAACAACAAGATTTAACAAACAAAATACAAGTTAAATGCCAAAAAAAACAATAACTGTAACGATCCGACTACGTAAGTCCGTTACTGTGCTTACTTAACTTACTTAAACATACTCTTGTATTTCATAAAAATACGGAAATAATTTTTTTTCTGTATTCTTTTTAAACTCAAATTTAAAACTTAACTTATTCTCATACTTATTTATATGTACTAAATCGAGTACTGAGTTTTAAAACCATCTTAACACATTTGATAAACCATATTAATTACCGTAGTAGTAAACACTGTCCCAGTACTAAGTAACGGTACCATTAAATTATCATAACATAATATAACTTATTTTACAAAATACGTGGCGGTGTCCAACCCAAATTTCACAGTCTGCAATGCCATCTCTCCACAGTCTTGCATCAAGCTTGTCCGGTAGGTTGCTTACCTACAGCATGAATGTAAGTTATGAGCTTTCGCTTAGCAAGTATAACTTTTTATTCTGCAAAATCATTTCGGTAAAAGAATGTATGAATTGATAATGTATGAACCAATTATGCTTTCTTATGAATCAATTATGATTTATTATGTTAACTTGGCATGAATCATATAAACTTTCTTGTTTAAACTTAGTTTTGGGTCCCTTATATAACATGAACATGAGTGTACATACCGTGGCACACAACCATGGATTAAAACCTGCCCTTGTGGCAGATCGGTACGACATAAAGCAACTTGCTTACCTTCATTCTTAAAAACCTGTTCTTAATTTGATCATGCTTGAAAACTTAAATCTTTATTATTTCTTATTTGAAAACTTGATCTTATTCTTGTTATGTGATTTATTATTAGTGAGCATGCTTACATGATGCCACAATATTAAAATATAAATCATATGCATCACACACATTAACACATGATGTTTTAAAAAACATGCAAAGCAGTAAAAACATTTAAATCAATGCATGAGTTTTTGGAAAACATGCAATCTAATAAAAACATTTTTCCCATGCTGTAGGCGGAGTTGTACTTACAAATTGTCCTACGCTCTTGCTCCAGCATTCCAAAAAGACAAGACAACATGCTATATTCATGTTTTCAAACAGGACGTAAGATAACAATCATTCTATCTTACTACAAACCATAACATACTAGATCGGTATCCAACCCGATTACCATTGGTAATCATAGAATTGTTACTATATTCTCAAGTAACTTTGGTTT
This sequence comes from Ficus carica, assembly GCA_009761775.1. NCBI lineage: Eukaryota > Viridiplantae > Streptophyta > Magnoliopsida > Rosales > Moraceae > Ficus > Ficus carica. The sequence continues at coordinate 11,103,945 of CM019740.1, forward strand.
ACAATTCTCTTTTTCTTAAAAATGTTGGGATCTATATGTGCCCTAAGGATAGAAAATCAATATTTTGGATTTTCTGTAAATATGACATTTTTGATATTAATAAGATGACGTTATTCATGTTTAATAAGTTGTGTCCTATTTACTTTCATTTGTTGATTGTATGATTATTTTGAGCAAACATAAAATACTCCTAGGCTGTTGTAATATATCGAATTACCATATGTATACGGGTTATACATAGAAAACGTGATAATTTGATAACAGTCTAAATAAATAGTCTGCAATCGATGGAATAAGATTTGGATATCTTATTCATGATAAGATTGTAAAGGTTGTCTACTTCTTTGGTGGGATGGTTTGTCTTGATCATCGGATAGGTTCCGAGTAGAAACTATAATGTATCCCAGTATTGAGGTATGACATTGGACTGGACCTAAAGTGATAATTGATTCGGTTTAATAAATTCGTTTATAAAAATCAATGACGGTTTGATTATCATCCTGTATTAATCTTAATCCTGAAATGATTACTTGAATTCGTATCCATGACTTATGTACTTTAATGCACTACAGGTGAGACACTGTTAATTCATGGTCAATATACTTGTGTTTTGGGTGCATGACTTATGGATGGAGAAATCAAGATTCATAGATATGGAATCCATAGCTATCTTAACGATAGTAAATGTTATCTACTTAAAGGCATTGTTCGGGGGTTGAAAGATAATATAACAAGATCTTGGCCATCAGTTTACTTTGTGTTCTCTGGTGGTTTACCAATTGTATGGTTTTACAATTTGTGGTTCTTTCAATAGAGAATAATAGAATTTTAAGTTAAAATGATTGAAAAAGTAAAACGGAAAAAATCCTTAATTTAATCCTGGATAACATATGGGATTAAGCAAGCGATGAATAAATCATGGAAGAAGCACTGTGTTATAGAGCTTTCGTAATACGGTATGTAAACGGAAGTTCAACTTCAGACTTTTAGTGGAATAGTCCTGAAGTTGATAATTGATGAATAATTAATCCGGGATTAATTTTTCGTAATTATAGGAGCCTCTTTACATATTTCCATAAGGTCCCTCTACTAGCTCATATAGTTCCACGAAGCGTCTCGGGATTTGTTCCTAATGAGATCGGTAAATTAAATGAAAATTTAATAATGTCTATTAAGACATGGTACTCTCTAACATGCAATCCCGAAAGGATTGGACATGTGAAATTAATGTAGACAAATAATGTGATTTGTCAACTTATGATTGGTTGCAAATAAAATAATTATTTGTTAATTATTTTGGTTAATTGAATTTTGGAAATAAGATTATGTTTGAATTATTTGGTTTTTGAAAACAAAATTTTTCTCTCCTAATCTATGGTGCACGAATTTTAGTGGTTGGAGGGAAGAAGATTTTGTTTAAAAATTGTTTAAATATATTACAAACATTAAGTTATTAATTGATTTAAATAATATAGCTTATTTGATAGATTTTCTTTTCTTAAAGAATGGTGTACATTTTTTTGGTGGAAGGGAAATCTAAAATATTCAATTTATTTAAATTAATTAAATATGGATAATGTTTGTGGAAAATATTTATTTAAATTCAAAGGTTTAAAAGGAGTTTGAATCAAGATAGGATTAGGACTTTTTGACTAATCTAGATTCTTGATTTAAATTTGAACCACCAATCAATATACACATAAGAGGGAGCACGAATATTTTGAAGATTCTCCAAGCAAAAAACCGTCCATAAAGTTTAAAGAACCTAGCCCGAAATTTGAATGATCATTTGGTTCAAAAGATTATCCAGAAAAATAATTATTAATTATTTTTCAAGTAGGAGATATTTTTGAAAAAGGATTGGAGTATTATATAAAGGCTAGGGGTTCTTGAAAAAACCAACTATCATCATACATAATAGGTGGATGTTTTTTTTGGGGAGAGAGAAAAACAAAAACTAGGTTTTTCGGGCTTGAGAAATTCGTCCTTCTTGGGTGTGAGAAAAAGAGAGAAATTTTCATTGAATCAAACTGTGAGGAAGGTTAAGCTAAGTGATATTTTTCATAGAAGGTTAACCGATTCCTGTTTTGTAGTTTTGAAGAACGAACCCGGATCGAATTCTCAATGAGGTATATCGGAATTGAGAAGGTGAGATCTAGACTTCGGAAGAATTACCGGTCGCTTGGATTTATAAAACGTGTGCCCACACACACTCTGAGACGTAGAACTTGAGAATAGTAGAGAAGACACGTTGGTCAAATGCTCTAGCAATTCCGGAATCCAAGAAATAAGGTACGCTTGATCATGAATTTAATTTATTGTTATATGCATCATGAGCTTCTTTTCCAGAAACGGCATAAAAATTTTAAAACTTCCGCTGCGCCGTAACTCTGATATCGGATCCGATTTTTCCAACAAAAAATACCTTATTTTCTTGGAAAATACCTTATTTACTTGGAAAATATCTTAATTCCATAAATAATGTATTATCTTGATTTAATACTTGAAATTACCATTTTAAAAATCACTTGTCAAATTTCAAATGGATTTAAAACCTCTTTGAAACTATTTTCATAAAATCATAGTCACTTTTTAAAGAGGTCATAAAATCTTAAAATTGATTTCAAAACACCCTTTTAATTTGCTTGAATGTACCTGTGCAGGAAATTTATTGAATCATGCACAATTTTGAAAATTTTATCTTTAAATTGGTTTAGAATTTGAAAAAGTTTTCTTCACAGAAGTTGTAGATCTCATCGAAACCTACAAATTTTGTGTGTTGCTTGAGGTTGAAATATGCCTTTAACTTACTTGTTTTTCCTTTTGAAAGTTACTAGCCATGTACAGTATCTGGACCGGCCATTTTTAAAAACTCATAAAAACAGAGGCCTTTGGAGTCATTTTTTCAAAATCTATCAATGTTACCCCCTAAGATTTTCTGTTTTCTACAACTTTATAGTTATAACTTTTTTTCCAAATTTGGCCTCTAAGGGGCTCAAAATTGGGTTTCCAGAAAACTGTTCGGATTATTTTAAAAAACCGAAAGTTTGTATTTTGTTGATTATTGCTTAAAATCCGTGCACACTACATCAAACGGTCGAAACCGTGAGCCTGCATCAACATGCAGTGTGTATGATTCATTCTTAACATTCAAACACACACTTATCTCATGTTTTTGAAAAATACAATATTGATAACTTACTTATTTACCAACTTGTGTCTTTAGGTTAATTTCTTAAACAACATACCCATAATATTCACATCATCATCATCATCATCATCATTCATAAAATCTCCATACTTAAACTTGTGAGAGCATAATCACAAGCACATGGTGAGCACACATTATGTCACGACCTGACCTACGTAGGGCCATGACTTCGTACTTACTTAACTTGAATACCAACTTTGCAATGATCCGATTTAGTGGGACTGTTACCTTACCATGCTTACTTAAACATACTTCATATTAAAAATTACTTTTGCTTTATGTAAAAATATGAAAATGTTTTTTTTTTCTTTATTCTTTCTTTTTTAAAAATCAATTTAAAACTTAACTTATACTCATTCTTATTTATATCTACTCACTCGAGTACCGAGCTTATAAACCACATTTTTACAATTCATACTTGCTATCATATACTAGTACCATCGACTTATCATAATATAATACAAACACATTTTACAAAACATATTTTCCAAAACCCGTGGCGGTGTCTAACTTAAATTTCATAGTCTGCAGTGCCATCTCTCCATAGTCTTGCATCAAGCATAGCCAGTAGATTGCTTACCTACAACATGAACATAAGATATGAGCTTATGCTTAGTAAGTACAACTTTTTATTCCGCAAAACATTTTTAGTAAAAGAATGCATGAATCGATTATGCTTTCTTATGAATCAATTATGCTTTCTTATGTTAATTTGGTTTTGGGCCCCCTACATATCATGTGTGCAAGAAATCCATCTTATGTAATTTTATACTTTGATCCTTAAGGCTACAAAAATTTCTCCATCTTATGTAATTTTAGAAGAGTTCAAGAAATCCATCTTATGTAATTTTATACTTTGATCCTTAAGGCTACAAAAATTTCTCCTTAGTCCCTATGTGTTGGCCGGCCTTCCTTGTCCTAAATTGCCAAGCAAGCCTAGCTAGAATGCTTGCTCATCAAGGCTACATGTTTGATATGGCATTCCCTTGTGATGGCCGGCCCTAGGGTGAGGTGTGCAAGCCTTGGCTTGCCAAGGAGGCTAGGCTAGGGAGTCTAGAGTGTGGATTCATCAAGGCTAGGCCAAGAGGTGTTGCTTCCTCAAGTGGCCGGTCATGGTGTGGCTTTGGCAAAGCATGAGCTTGCCATGTGAGCAAGGCTAGTCCATGTTGCTTACCAAAATGGATCCATGTGTTGGTTCCTTGTGGTGGCCGGCCTTGGTGCTTAGGTGTGCAAGCCTTGGCTTGCCAAGGAACAAGGCTAGGAGGGTGGCTCATCCAAGCTAGAAGCATGAGGTGTCTCACCCTCATGTGGCCGGTTTTGGTGATGCCATGTGAGACAAGGTTGCTAATTGAACCTTAACACAAAATTAACCAAGCAAATCTAAGTGCTTAGTTGCTAAACTTAGGGTAAGATTTGTAAACTTTTAATGACACTTAATTTCTTCTAATTTGCATAATGTGCCACAAAAACTAGATCCCTTGCTTATAAGGCCCTGATGTGGCCGGTTCGAATGGTGACACATGGAACGTTTTGATTGGTTCTAGCTAGAGTTATCTAGTTCAATCTTAACTTGTCTTCCTTGATTTCCAACCAATCTAACCGAACTTGAAATGGATCATTAACTTAATTGACTTAAGAAACTGTACTTAAAAAGTCCCTGGTTCAAAAATTTACATAATTGCTGATAAGTCCACAATTTTTCCCAAAATTGCACTTTAGCCCCTAAAGGCAAAAAATATTTGCACTTTAGTCCCTATAGATTGGCCGACTAAATTAAGCCTTCTAAACTTCAATTTATTGTTAAATCCTTCTTAAAAAGACTTCCTTAACTTTAAAAACTTCAAAATCATGAACTTTCTTAAATTTGCAAATTGACCCCTAAACATAAAATATTTGCATTTTGGTCCCTGTAAGGTGACCAATCATGGCAATGACACTTGTCATCAGAGGTGTCATCATTAAAAGCTTTGTTTAGCTTATTTCCTGAATGCAGTCCATTTTCATACTAACATAGATATTCATATACTGTTTTCAACTGATAACAGTATAATTTAACTAGACCATCGTCCAAATTTATCTGAACTGCGCATAAGATTTTCATAAAATTATAAACTACCACATAGAGTCATAAATCATAACTTACCCCCTTGTAACCAAAGGGTCTTAAACTAATATTATCGAATCTTTTAACAAAAGATTCAACTTCTTTTCTTAGAAAACATACCATATAAAACACATAAACATACATAACATAGCTGTGATTCTTAACAATAGAAATCATATGCTTATTGAAAATTTGGGTCATTACAATTAGGGCATGAAATTTTTGGACCTATTTATAGGTGAAAAAGAATTTAATTTTTGGATTTATTTTTTAATCCAAACTTTGCTTAGAAGCCCTTGAAGCAAAAATATTTGCTAAAAAGCCCTCCAATGGCCGGCCACCTCATGCTCTAGAACCTCCCAAATTTCTTTCCATAATTTGCTTAATTCCAACAAATGATGTCATAAATTTGGATTAGGTGATGTAAGCTTCTCAAGGCTTGTTTGGTATTTTTCCTTAATATACATTCCACTTTTTAAGCTAACATAGATTTTCCAATACTGTGCTCACTAATACACAATACTGTTTTACTGAATTGCAGTCCAAAATTTATCTGTGTATAATTGGAGGGCATAAAATTTTTTCTTATTTCTTGAAGCCTTTTTGCCCTTAATTTCCTACTTAGTGTGCTTGATTTTTTTGTGGTGGTTTTAAATCTTATTCTTACTATTTTTTCCATAAAGATGGTTTTCACAGTATATTTCCCATACTGCTTATCATATCACTGTACAGTCATATCTTTGACCATTCTTAGTCAACCTTTGACTTTTTGGTCAACTTTGACCAACATGAAATCATAGAGTTTTTCTTCTATTTTTACTTAAAAAGGTCACATGCTTGGCTAAGCAATAATCTTTGAGTCTTATAAAATCATAAAAACTCACAAAACTTAATAAAAACCCTTAATCGGGCTCTTTCATAAATACCTTCATGGTACAGCTTAAATTCTTTACAAGAAATCGTAATGTTGAAAAATTTAGTTATTACATGTACTTTCCTAAGAAATCCATTCCTAAGATAATATCATAATCTTGAAGCTCGATTGCAAGAAGATCCACGTACAACTATTTGCCACAAATGACTACTGGAACATTCCGTACCCAATAGTCAGATAGAAGAATTTCTCCTGATGGAAAGGATGTTCTGAAGGGTTGATCTAGTTTAAAAGCTCATCTTCCTAATTTATGGGCAAACTCCTTCAATACAAACGAATGAGTGACACTAGAATCAAACAAGGTGATTGCATCAAAGGTGGCGATAAAATCTAACATGTTACCACATGAGAAGTCCCAGCTTCAACATCTCCTTTAGTGTAAACGTAGATCCTAGCTTGCGGTTTAGGAGCTTCTAATCTTCCTTGTGCAATAGATGGACCTTCGATCTGGGCTTGCACCGCATGGAATTGATTGCTTGAATTCCTGTTCGGATACTGCTATTCTGATTTTGATTATTTGAGGTACAATTCCTAGCATAGTGGCCATCATTGCCACAAAGATAGCAAGCATTTGTCCCCATTCTACAAACTCCAAAATGTTTTTTTCCACATTTCGCACACACGGGATAGTTATTACCCTCAGCACCTTGGTTGTTCTTCTTCTGATGGTAATTCCTCTGTTGACCTTGGTTGTAAGCATTCCCCATTTTTTTATTCTTCACGAACTGTTTGGAATTCTAAATAGAATTACTGGTCTAGCCCTTTGGATAAAATTCCTGAATTTGCTTAGGCTGCGAGTGCTTCAACACAACCTTTTCTTCCTTCTTAATTTTAAAGATCTGAGCCCTCGCCTCCTTATCCTGATTGATCCAATACTCGGCTCTTATAGCTTGATTTATACAGTCAACTACAAGGATTGGAGGGCTGCTTCCTACGCTTACTTGTTTGGCAATGTCTTCATCATTCTTCTTACTTTCTTCATTTCATTTGGTACAAGTTCCGGACATAGGCGAGCTAGTTGTTCAAATTTCTTAACAGCTTCCAGAACTGTCATCGATCCTTGCCTTATACTGTTAAACTCATCTTGCTGAGCCACAAGAATTTCTCTATTGTAGTACATCACTTTGAATTCAGTCACAAAATCCTGCCATCTCATGTTTACAATGTTTCTATACATTTGGACGGTCATCCACCAATGTCGAGTATCCTTCTTAAGTACAAAAGAAGCACAAAGGACCTTTTCCTGTTCCGTGAATCCCATAAAATCTAAAATTACTTGGATGTCAATAAGCCAATTATCGGCTTCTATCGGGTCTGTAAGTCCCTCAAATTTAGGCGCCTTCATACGCCTAAACTGTTCATACAGCAAGTCTTCCTGAACCATAGGTGGGTTCGCTTGTAACCCTGCTGGTGCGGCCGGGGCTAACGGAACTCCTAGATTCCGTGGAATCCCTTGATTCACCTCTGGCATCTGAGGAACTACTGGGGGCTTGGGGTTATTCTGCGGTGGAACTTCATTAACACGAGGCATCTGATTCATTCAAGCTAGTTGTTCCCGAAGCCTATTTGTTTCTTGTTGCTGTTCTAATAATTGTCGTTGCAAGTCGGCTACCACCGTTGCAAGATTAGGCTCTTGTGGAGCTGGGTTTTATCGTACGTGGGCAAACCATCTTCTAGTTCCTATTCATCACAAGGAAAGATATTGTTATACTTCTAATACCCATTCCTTTCATTCATATCTTAAAACATCATATCATTGAATCATCGTAACTTATCATGTCATATTATAGAAACATCATAACGTCATCATATCATGTCATAGAAACATCATATCATATCATAAACTCATCATAAACTTGTCATGAATAATCATAAATACATTTTGTCTTTCGATACATCGTACAAAAATAGTATAGTCTTCCGGCAGTGTCTAACACTTGTCCAATACATGTCAGCCCTAATATACATAGGAAGTCAAGATGAAAGTGTCTACCACTTAACCATCATACATATGTACAATCCTAGGGTCAAAAAGAATAAAAGAATCAAAACTAAGATCCAAACTAACTACTCCGTCGTAACATCAGAAAAGATTTCGGAGTCTGCATCCCAGTCGTCGTCGTCAAATAGGATTTCTTCGGGATCCTCCTCCAGCTCTTCCTGCTCCTCCTCGATCTCTTCCTCATCATCACTAGCGATGATGATCACTAGAGGGTCTTCTGGGTCTTCCCCTGGGTTAGCTGGTATAACGCCCCAACCTATGTAGGGCCGTTACCATACATATTTAAACAATATCTTGGTTTTAATAATTTAAACTTACTTGAAATTTTCAGAGTAAATTTTTTTTTCTAAAACATATATAAATACACTAGTCCATATAAGTAAACTTTCCGTGCATACACACTGAAATAAAAAGACATACATACTCCTTATATTTAACTCAAGTCTTCAAAACCTCATATATACAATATAACACAATTTATTCTAATTTATATATATATATTTGGTTTAAAAGAGCTTGCGGAAAAACTTGCGTAATGGTATCTCACACCGCCTTTCATTTGCTGCATCGTCCACATGGCCCATCAATTAAGTTGCAGGTTTTTTACCTACAGTATGAAATATACTGATGAGCTTACGCTCAGCAAGTACAAACTTAATCTCACAAAAATATGTCAAGCATCATGTAACTTATGCATGAATCATTTATGATCAATTATGAATCTCTTATGCTCCATTATGGACTTGTTATGAACTTATTATCTTGCTTAACATGTGGGCCCCTTGTATACGTACCAAATGCGCGTAATCCACAGAAAGTTAGGGTTTGCAAGGTCCTTAACAATTTTGGGAATCATGTAAGCCTTCACGATCTGGCGGAAGGTCTTAGCATCTTGAAACTTGTATAATCCTCCATGATCTGGCGGGAGGTTTGTACGACACTTTACTTGTCTTAGTTTAGTCTTAGTCTTATTACATTTTAAAGACTAAGATTCTTTACCTATGATCTTGTTAGTCATGATGCATAAGGTACATGAATATGACATGACATAAAGATCACTAACCTAGAATGACTTGTGGCATTAACTTAAAACATGGCATGTACAGAAACATGGCATCATCATAAAACACGGCATGTACATAAACATGGCATCATCATAAAACATGGCATCATCATAGTATACATGTAAACAAGTTATGTTTGAAAATAGTTTACTATTTTTCATACTGTAGGTGAGGTTTGTACTTACCAGTTGTCCTGAGTTCTTATCCTAATAAGATGAAGCAACATGTTATATTCCTGTCTCCAAAAAGGATGTAAGATAAGAATCATCCTATCTTACTCTAAATCATTACATTCAATGCTGGTATCCTTAGCCAGCATTTATCAGTAACCCTAGTTACATGTCTCCCACATACTACAATGATCTTTTATTCGGTTGCTAAATGTAACCCTAAAGCACCTGGCGTAATCAAACAATATCTTGTTTGATTACATAATAGAACCTTGGGTTCAAGGCCCAATCATACGTGAATAGTAATTAGTATCTTATTAGGTTACTATTAGTAACCTTGGGCCTAAGCCCAATTACTTTTAATTCATATCCCACTAGGTTACTAGGGGTAACCCTGGGTTTTAGGCTCAACTAATTTTGAATGATACCCTATTACTAGGGCCCAATTACTTTTGAAGTACTACCCCATTAGGTTACTATTGGTAACCATGGGTTTTAGGCCTAACCCAGTAACTTGGGTATCCTACCCGACTACCGTTGGTCATCATTTTGTTACTATGTTTTCAAGATAGCTTTTGGCCCGTTTGTTTATTTTTCTCTTCTCTTGATAAAACCTAGTATTTATTATCCAGATTTTCCTTGTATAAAAATTCTTGTAAAAACTTTCAATCCTTTTGAGTAAGGATAATAAAACTGTCCTTGAAAACAGTTTCAAATTGTTAGTTATCAGTGTATGTGCAGGAATTTCATTTTCCTGCACTGCTTTTGAAAATCAAGTGCAGGAATTTCCTGTTTCCTACACAGTTTTTGGAATCCAGTTTTATATTAAAATAGTTTTGAATTTGGAAATTTTTTCTTCATGAAAGTTTTAGATCTTGAAAAACCCTACAACTTTTATTCTTTGCTAAAAACCAGTTTTATCTTTAACCTACTCATTTCCCTTGTTGAATCTACCTGGTCGTGCTTACTGGGTCTGGCAGACCAGGCTCGGATCTTCATAAAAGCAGAGGCCTTTAGAGTCTTATTTTGAAAACCGTCTGCACTAACCCCTAGGATTTTCCATTTTCTACAACTTTGTAGTTTTAAATTTTCTCAAATTCGGCCTCTAAGGGCCTCAAAATCCTATTTCCAGATTGATGCCCAGTCTTGATCCGAAACTAGCAGTTTCCTTTTTAATTGGCTCTTACGTAAAATTACGCACACACTAACTCAAACGGTTAAAACCGTGAGCCTACATCAAGCATGCAGCACGTTACGTAACATTTTCATTGCCTTGCAGTCATTTTCATTCATACAATCCTTCATGCAAACCCATATGGTGAATCTTCACCAACTAGGGTTTTTAGGGTTCTCTTGAACCCTACATGCAACATACATTACCAAATCACTTCTCATCCATGCAATATCATTCTTGGATATGTGGGGACATATTACGAACATCTAATAGGCAATCACACATACCACATGATATCTAACAAATAAGATCACAATCATGCACCAAAACATAAATCAAAACCACTAACCCTAATCAAGCACAAATTAAACTATTATAAGTTATTGCATAAAAATGAGCTTATGCTCTTACATAACAATATGAAATACACATAAATCTTTGAATCAAAACTTAATTGAGGGATTTTAGGAGGATTACCTTAACACCTTGAAGTTGGATCTAGACTTTGGATCCAAAAATTTTCCTCCTTGCTTCCTTCTACAAAAACCAACCCTCACAATTTTTTTTCTTCTCTCTATTTGGTTTTGGCTCCTAAGGGTAAAAGAGAATGAAGTGAAAATGAGCCACAGTTTTGGGGTGGAATCAAATAAAAATGGTCTAACACCCCCCCTCCCCTTATCATCACCTATTTATAGGTGAAAAATAATTTCTTTTTTAGAATTATTTTTATTCCTAAAATTACATATTTAATCCCAAAAGCAAAATATTTGCTAAAAAGTCCCATGAGGTGGCCGGCCATTATGGGTCCTTAAAGGCCAAGTAATCTTTTCATGTTCATCTATTTAATTATCCAATCAAAAGCTACCACCAATTTCTTCTAATTTTTCAAAAATCCAAAATTCACATATTTATCCTAGATGAGGTGTCCTTCCATTAGGGCTCCGTTTGGCTTTCCTCTTAATATGCAGCTCATTTTCATACTAATGCAGATATTACAAGTACTATTTTAAACTAATAACAGTACTGTCATACTGGACCACAGTCCATAATTCATCTGCACTTAACTGGGCTGCGTGTAGGTTTTTCTTAAGACTTAAAGCTACTTAGCCCTTATTGCTCTAAATATTATGCTTGATTTTTCTAGAGTGGTCCCGTACCTTATTCTTACATTTTCATCTGTGATGACGGTTTTTCGCATTATGATTTCCATATTGCTTGCTATACTGCAGTACTGTCATAATCATGCCTTAAATCATTCTGGTTAAACTTTGACCGGAATAAAATCAGAAATTCTTATTCTACCTTTTTCCTCAAAAGGCCTCATACTTGGCTAAGCAAATTATTTATTGAGTCTCATAGCTAATAAAACGAGAACTCAAACATTTACTGATAATAAAATTATGAATTTCACATTGATATTCATAATTTTCATGAAACATTACATAAACACATAATACGGACTAAATTTCTTTATATATAAGAAAATCACGAGTCCGTAAAAATTTTGATTATTAGAATCCACCCTCCTTAAAGAATTTTCGTCCTCGAAAATTAAAATAATTCTGGGTGGCTTTTCTTCATATCCACTTCATGTTCCCATGTTGCTTCTTTAATCTCATGATTTCGCCATAAAACCTTAACTAACATAACTAACATATATGGCATAGACTAACATATCATCTTATATACATGTCATGATATATATCGGGGTCTCGTTAGTGCAGTCCCTCCCCCGGTAATGGCCCATATCGTAAAATGATTAGGGCTCGGAAGTTCGTCCATACATTCCTAGGGATCGCAGGGTCTCCTAAACTGAGCGACCATATGCGTGCCTCTCCGACCAATCGTCGACTAGCTAGCATAACTTGAAGATGCGCTCCTATATGGCATAGACTAAATATGGTATCCATATCGTGTAACCACTCGGCTAATATCGCCGCTCCTTGGGTTCCGTCAAAAGTATGTGGTTCCATTCCCAAAAATGCCAAGGAAGCCTCACGATCCTCTTTGATCTGCCTCGGGTCCATTTCTATCTATAATATTATACTTCACATAATAAGTATAAATGTAATAAAGTAAGAAAATCAACTTACAAAAATTGTGGCGCTGGTAGCAGAACTGTGAAATCGGATGGCAGGAAACCCACTCTGATACCAACTCTGTAACGACCCACATTACGTAGGCCATTACCATACATACTTTACTTAATTACTTAACTTACTTAACCTTGGAAAATACTGAAATTTCTTTTGTTTAAATCCCATTCTAACCTCATACTTATATATAGGTATACATGTTTAACCAAATACAGAGGTTTCAAAACATCTTAGCACATTTACTAATTATACTAAATACTCGATACCCGTATTGTTAACTTAACATAACATATTATAAATATTTTTCAAAACACGTGGCGATGTCCTTCCCAGAGTTTCACAGTCCATTGTATTCTCTTCCACAGTCTTGCATCACACATTACCAGTAGGCTGCTTACCTACAACATAAACATAAGTTATGAGCTTTCGCCCAACAAGTACAACTTTTCTTCCGCAAAACATTTTTAGTAAAAGAATGCATGAACCAATTATGCTTTCTTATGTTAGCATACTTTTGGGCCCCTTACTTAACATAAATGTACGTACCGTGGCACGCAGCCATGGAGTGGTTGGGGCGGCCAGTCCAATCCAACTCAAACCATGGACCAAACCCGCCCTCGTGGCAGGTCGGTACGACACGAGAAAGCTTTTTTATCATCATACTTGAAAATAGTTTCTTAAAAACAGTTTCTTACTTGAAACTTGATCTTATTCTTACCATGTGATTTATCATTAGTGAGCATGCTTACATGATGCCACAATAATAAAAATAAATCAAATGCATCACATACATTAATGCATGAGCTTTGAGAAACATGTATAGTAGTGAAAAATTTTGCCTATGTTATAGGCGGAGTTATACTTACTAGTTGTCCTACGCTCTTGGTCTATCATCCCAACAAGGTATGACAACAGGTTATACTATTGTTTCCAAACATGACGTAAAATAAGAATCGTTCTATCTTAACATAAACCATGACATGCTTAATTGGTATCCAATCCGATTACTCTTGGTAATCATAGATGCAAACCTTATTATAATAAATTGATATTCTATCCGATTACCTTTAGTCATGTAATTGTTACCATATTCTAAGTGACTTGGGCTTATTATTTCATTTCTTTGAATCCTAGTTTGGTCACCAAACTGATAACTATCCGTCAAAGAATTGTTACTTATATTTTTAAGTAACTTTGGTCCATCTTATTCTTTTTGCTTAAAATACCTTGTTTTCTTGAAAAATATATTGACTTCATAAATCAAGTATTATCTTGATTTATTACTTAAAATTGCCTTTTAAAAATTACTTGTGAAATTTCCAATGAATTAAAACCCTTTAAAACTATTTTTTGTAAAACCGTAGCTTCTTTGTAAAAGAAGTTGTAAAACTGTAAAACTTTGAAAACTGCTTTTTAATTTGGTTGAAAGTACATGTGTAGGAATTTCCTGTATCCTGCACAGTTTTGAAAATCCAATTTTATCTTTAAATCAGTTCAAAATTTAAAAAAATTTCTTCATGAAAATTGTAGATCTCATTGAAACCTACAACTTTTGTTCTTTACCAAAAACTTAATTCTATCTTAACTTATCCGTTTTTCCATTTGAAAGTTACTGGTCGTGTATAAAACTAGGACCGGCCAGATTTGAAAACTCAATAAAACAGAGGCCTTTGGAACCTCTTTTTCAAAAACTGTCAACACTAACCCCTAGGGTTTTCCATTTGCTATAACTTTATAGTTTTGACTTTTTCAATATTCGGCCTCTAAGGGGCTCAAAATCAGGTTTCCAGAAAATTGTCCAGTTAAATGCGAAAATTGACAGTTTTGTATTTTGTTGGTTTTTGGTTAAAAATTCGCACACTCTACCTCAAACGGTCGAAACCGTGAGCCTACATCAACATGCAGCGCGTCGGATTCATTCTTAACATTCAACCATACACTTATCTTATTACTTGAAAAACACAATATGGATAATCTTATTAGATTAGCAAGTTGTGTTTTTAGGTTAATTTCTTAACCCACATACACACACACATCATCATCATCATCATCATCATTCATAAAATTTCCCTACTCAAACATGTGAAGGCATATCCACAAACACTTGGTGAGCACATGCAACCTTAAAACTCATTCTAGTGCATAAAAATTAAATTCATGCTTAGGGCTAGCATTCAAGATATCCTAAGCATAAATCTATCATCACCAACCATATACCATAACATAAAAATAAATAAATAAATAAAAATAAAATAATAAAATAAAAAATAAAAAAACATGAGCTTATGCTCTTACAACCACCCATACTTGAAATACACATAAATCTTTAATCAAAGGCTTAATGAAATTCTTAAGGATCAAGAGGAATACCTCTAAAGCTTGGAAGGTTGTTCTAGATCTTGGAATGAGAATAATTTTGCTCTACCACCACTATACCCATAATCGGCCACCTTTCTCTTCCTCTATCTCTCTCTTTTTTCTAAGGCTAGAGAGGAAAAGTTGAAAGAGAACCAAAAATTTGGTGGTCTAATTAAATGGTTTTACTTCTACCACCCCACCCCTATTTATAGGTGAAAAATCCTTAATTTTTCACAATTATTATTATTTTTTTCTAAAATTCTCCTTGAATTACTTAATTGGCCTTAAATACAAAGTTTTTGCCTTCTATACCCCTCAATGGCCGACCATGTGGAGGCTTAAGCAACAAAAAATCTTTTTATGTTTATCCACTAATTCTCCATAATTACCAAAAATTTCCAAAATTAAATAATTATCTTTGATGAGGTGTCCTCCAATTAGGGCCATATTTGGCATTCTCTTCTAATATGCAGTCCATTTGCTTAATAATCCAGATAATACCAATACTATTTTAACTAGCAACAGTACTGTAATATTAGACTGCAATCCAGAATTTATCTGCACTTAACTAGACTGCGTATGAATTTTTCTTAGGACTTGAAACCACTTAGTCCTCCTTGCACCAAATATTATTCATGATTTTTCTAAAGTGATCTCATTCCTTATTATTCATTATGTATCCGCAATGACGGTCAGACACCATATAATTCCTATACTGCTTATTACACTGCAGTATAGGAATTAAAAATGATCAAATTAAGAACAAGTTTTCAAGAATGAAGGCAAGCAAGTTGCCTTGTGTCGTATTGACTTGCCACAAGGACGGGTTTTGGTTTAATCCATGGTTGCACGTCACGGTACGTACACTCATGTTCATGTTATGTAAGGGGCCCAAAGTTCCAAGTTAAGTTAACATAAAAAGGCATAATTGATCTATAAGAAAGCATAATCGGTTCATATATTCTTTTACCAAGATTATTTTGCGGGAAGAAAGTTGTATTTGCTGGGTGAAAACTCATAACTTATGCTTATGCTGTAGGTAAATTGTAAGATGCATGCAACTTAATTTGGTGGGCCATGGAGACGATACAGCAAGTGAAGGGCGGTGTGGAAAACCACTACGCAGACTTTTCCGCAAACTCTTTTGAACTATAAACATATGCATATGTGTTTAAATAATTTGTACCATGCTATATATGTGATGTTTCAAGACTTCAAATAAACGTAAGGATTAGGTGAGACTTTATGATTTATTAAACAAGTAATGTATAAGCATGGTAAAGTTTACCCAAATGAATATGGATTAATCTATTTACGTTGTGTTTTTTTTTAAAAAAAATTATTCTAAAATTTCAGTAAGTTTAAGTATTTCAAATGAAAATTTAATTTAAGTACGTATGGTAATGACCTACGTAGTCGGGTCATTAAAAACATATTCATTAAACAATAAATCGGTCTCCAAACCGACGACCATCCGTCAATGAATTGTTACTTATACTCATAAGTAACTTTGACTTATTTATTTTAATCCCTTTATTCAAAAATACCTTGTTTTCTTAGAAAATATCTTATCTACTTGGTAAATACCTTAACTTCGTAAATCAAGTATTATCTTGATTTAATACTTGAGATTGCCTTTAAAAATCACTTGTGAAATTTCAAATGGATTCAAGCCTTTTGAAACTATTTTTGTAAAGCCATAATTTCTTTTTAAAAGGGGTCGCAAAACAAAAACCTTGAAAACTGCTTTTGAAATAGCTTTTTAATTTGATTGAAAGTACATGTGCAGGAATTTCCATTTTCATACACAGTTTTAAAAATTTAATTTTATCTTTAAATTGGTTTAGAATTTGAAAAAATTTTCTTCACAGAAGTTATAGGTCTTGTCAAAACCTACTACTCAAATTTATTGTTTGAAACTTAAATCCATCTTTAGCTTGCTCGCTTTTCCTTTTGAAAGATACTGGCCGTGTACAGTACCTAGACTGACCATTTTTAAAAACTGATAAAAACAAAGACCTTTGTAACCCCTTTTTCAAAAACTGTCCTTGTTGCCCCCTAGAATTTTCTGTGTTCTACAACTTTACAGCTATAACCTTTTTCAAATTTGGCCTCTAAGGGGCTCAAAATTGAGTTTCCAGAAAACTGTTCAATTTATTTTCGAAAACCGACAGTTTATATTTTATTGGCTCCGGTTTGAAAATCCGCACACCCTACCTCAAACGGTCAAAGCCGTGAGCCTACATCAACATGCAGTGCATCGGATTCGTTCCTAAAATTCAACCATTCACTTATCTTATTTACTTGAAAACACAACATTTATAACTTGCTATTTTTACCAATTTGTGTCTTTATGTTGATTTCTTAACCAACATACATAAGATCTTCATATTTAAACATGTGAGAGCATAATTACATGCACCAAATCTTAAAACTCATCATAGAGCATAAAATCAAACTCATGCGTAGAGCTAGCAAAACAAGATAACCCAAGCATAATCAAGCATAAATCAACCAAAAATAGGAAAATAATAGAAAATGAGCTTATGCTCTAACATCCCATAACTTGAAATACACATAAATTCCTCAAACCAAAACTAATTAAAGTTTTAGTTAGGGGATCAAGAATATACCTCTAGAGCTTTGAAAGAGTTTACTCTAGTCCTTGAATGAGAGAAATTCTTGCTCTACCTCTCCACAATAACAACCGGCCACTAACTCTCTCTCTCTCTCTTTTTTTTTTTTTTTTTCCTAAGGCTAGTGAGGAAAAGTTGGAAAGAGAACTAAAAACGAGAAGGTGACTAAATGGCCAATTTTTCCACTACTAACCCCTATTTATAGGTGGAATTTCCAAATTTTTCACAAGTATTTTTTTTTTCCTTCAACTTTCTTTGAATTGCATATTGGTCCTTAAAGACAAATTTTTGCCTTCCAAGTCCCCCTAATTGCCGGCCTTGTGGAGGCTTAAACCACAAAAAAATATTTTCATACTTATCTTTATAGTTTTTTCCATAAAATCAAATAATCCCAAAATTTGTGTAATTATCCATAATTACTTGGCCTCCAAGTAATGTTATGTTTGACATTCCCTCCTAATACACAATCCATTTTCTTAATAATCCAGATAGTACAAATACTGTTATAACTATCAACAGTCTAGTAGCAATGAACTGCAGTTCAAAATTTATTAGCACTTAACTGTACCGCGTATAGGTTTTTCTTAGAACTTAAAGCCATTTAATCATTATTACTCCAAATATTATTCTTGATTATTGTAAAGAAATCTTAATCCTTATTCTTAATTCTGCATTCGTAATGACGGTCGGCCACAATATAATTTTTATATTGCTTATTATATTGCAGTACCATCATAAACATGTCATAAGCTATCCTGATCATTCATTGGCTAGAACAAAACCATAAATCATGATTCTACTTTTTTCACCGTAAGGCCTTATACTTGATTTGATAAACCGTCATTGAGTCTTATAACACTATAAGAGCTCGAACATATTCTGATAATCAGATCAGAAATTTCATATTGATATACATAATACAGACTTAGATTTCCTTTGTATCAAAGGAAATCATGAGTCTGTCAAAAAGTTTGGTTATTACACGAAGAACAAGAGAAGAGACGTTTACATGCCCCTATGGTACTTTTGCTTTTCGGCGCATGCCGTTCGGTTTGTGTAATGCCCCCGCAACCTTCCAAAGTTCTATGATGGTGTTTTGCGATTATTTAGTGAATATAAATATACGCAAGTGTACGTAATCGCAAGAGTAATATAGAATGTGAGTTGAGTATCGTCTCCACATGGATTGAATCACTAAAATGAATTGCAAAAGAAATAAGCACAAATCAATTTGAATTTGGAGATTAAAATAAGAAAAATGCAATAAACTAATGAAATAAAATGGGTATAATGAAAAGGCACTAAAAATAGGCTGAAAGAACAAATTCCAATCAAGAGTTTGTAAATCAAGAAGAGTATTAAGCCAGGATTGTCAATTTCCCCTCATTTGCAAGTCTGATCCGAATGCTGTAGAAATACTGCAGCAAAAATATCCTGTTAACTGAAATTCAATTGTATCACAAAATTTTTCCAAATTAATTATGACTAACAATTCTTTAAACCTTTTTCAACATATTCCTATGTGAGTCTAGTTCTCAGAACACAAATTCATGCACCAATTTCAATGGGTTATACAAGGTAGATAGTATATTCCTATACCATTCACAAATCAATATAAACTTCAAAAAGCATATTGAACTTGTATCATCCATGTTATTTCCAGCTCTCATTAACCTTTCCAGAATTAAGTAAAGCCTAGTTTCCTATAAATTGATGGCCAATCAACATTAGAAATTAAACATTCAAAACACTTGGACGAACAGGAAAGAGATTTGCTCAACATTTCAACCAAACATTCAAATCATCCTCCCAATTTTGGATTCATCAACAATCCCAGCTAAAGAAATTTAGCTCATGTTTAGGATTACAAAAACAAGTTTAAATACAAATCCCATGTTCAACAGATAATGGAAATCAAGAAAATAAATCAAGTAAAGAGTAAGAAAGGGAAAAACTCCAAAATAGCTAGACGTGGTCCTTCTCGTCCTTCCTTCTTCTCCTTCTTTTGAGCTCACTCTCCAAATAGACATGAATAATGGAAGCCAATCTGCCGCTCTCTCTCTCCCTGTACTCTTCCTCTTTCTTCTCTATACTCTCTATGTTTCCTGTATTCTACCTCTTTCCTCTTTTTCAGCTCACCCTTTAATGCGGTTGCTTCTGCCAAAATGTACTAACCCTTTAGGGCAAAAATCACAGCTCACGTGACCTCCCAGCTGAGGTAGAAAACTGGTCCCCACAAAATATGAGCTGTATTCTTCTTGCTGCAGTAATGCTAGCTGGCGCTCCTTGTCTGCTTCTGCTACAGTTTGCTGTAAGAAATGCTGCAGCATTCCTGCAGCATTTTCAGTTCTGGTTCTCCAACAATTCACACAAGAATTAAAACACATATCAGCCCTCATTTGATCTTATTTTTCTTCACATTTGTCATGATTTTGACCAAACACTATACCCAAGATAAAAAGTTCACACAAACATAAAACAAAGAAAAACATAAAAATAACACAAATATTCTCTAAACCAATTGTATCCAAGTCTAAAAGTGCCTAAGATAACTCTAATTTCTAGAGTTATCACACCCCCAAAAATAGAACATTGCTCGCCCTCGAGTAATGACTCAAACAAAAGATAATAAACACAAACATTAAAAAAAGACAATAACAAAAAGAAGTGATGACAACAGGAGATTTCCATTTTTCAGTCATAATGGTCAAGAAGATATGCTATTTTCTCATAGTTTTTATTTATTTAATTAAACCACCTGCCTATGCTCAACACCAACTTTCTTTAAGTGTTAGGTCAACCTATCATGTCACTTGGTTTGAATACTATTTCTAGGTGTGTGTGTGCACATCCTTTGTACATCCTTCCCAATGACTTACTTCAAATTAGACCACGATCACCAAGCCTCCATAGGTTGACTTATTGATTCCCTCTTCACTAATGTAAGAATGCCTAGCACTAGGGATCAATAGGACTTTAATGGCTTGTAATGTCGGGCTGAGGCTAGGGTAGGATAAAGGATTTAATCTTTAGGATCAATACCATAACACACAGCTAGTTCTAAGAATCAAAATGGTCCTCCTCATCCTTTCGGACACTTGAAACCGAATACCTTCTTTGATCAACACTTCATACAACACTTTATTCCCGTTTTTATTTTTTATTTTTTTATTTTTTAATATTCATCATGTCACTGTTACCTTTTTATGCGAATGCCAACATTGGTGATAAAGACACCCGGTTACTCAGCAACGTTACACTTCAGAATTGCTATAGCATACTCATATTCTGAATTGCCATTGACGCAAAAGTACACATGGGGCTCATGTTACTCCTGGTTACGAGGCAACTCTAAATAGCAGAGTACTTTTATTTATTTATTTATTTTTAACAGGAAATGCATGCTAATTCAAAAAACAGCAACTGTGTAGTGTTTAGGTGAAATTCAAGGTGCCAACGAAATAGGTCTTAAGGCTCAAAGTGGGTGACTAAGGATGCATATGATCATTGGTGTCTAGAACAGGCTCAAATTGATCAAACAGGGCCTAAATCATCTCCCTCATGCTAAGTTTCCACGGATTTCACCTCGAGGACTTCTCTAAGTCAATTCTAGAGAACTCAGCATTCACAGTAATCTAATTATCACTAAGTTTCTTGGAAAGTTATACTAAGATGTTGTGCTCAATGAAACAGGGGAAATTACACTCAAAACTAGGTTCAACAGGTTTTCCTAACACCCAAAACAAGTCAATGCATTGCACAAAACAAGTCTCTCTCTTTTTTTTTTTTTATTTAATTTTTTATCATCATTGAAAACAATCTTCCAACATAACAGACGGAAAGATAGATTCTCCAAGACATCATAAACACAAAACAACCACAAACATAAAAAAAAATTCTAAAAAAGAACAAACAATAAAAATAACACCAAACAAATATACCTCGGGTTTAGCATACTAAATAAATCAACACATAAAGAAAAACACAAAACAAATAAAAACACAAAAACCAGCAATTAAACACATGGAACTGCAGTTCCATACACCCCCAAACTTAAAATTAAACAATGTCCTCACTGTTTCTAAAATATTCAAAGAAAAACAAACAGCAAACACACATAATTAACTTTTCAACCAACCCAAAAACTGAAATAAAAAATCAACCCACGAAATCAATTTTTTTAAATGCTGCTTTTACAATAATACCAAGATAGCTCGAATAATTGCATATGAGAGAAAAAAATAATAATAAAATTCACGCCCCTTGGAATTACGGTTGATTGCAGTGAAATTTGACACCAAGAATGTTGCCCACAATGCTCGCATGAACTGTAAAGCCAACACCCCAAACTTGCCGTGTGACCCGAAGTCAAAATACCCAATTCTGTGGGTCTTCCCTCTCGAAATCAGAACTACAACTCGGGCAACCGGAACAAATTTTTGAAGGCCTGGCTTGCGGGCGTAGCTTGTTGGATGAAAGCCAAGTGCTTGAAATTTGGGTAAAAAACTGAGGAAAAAATGGCAGTTTCAAAGGGTGGGTTTCGGAGTGAAGAACGGCAGGGAATATAGTGGGTCAAGTGATATTTGGCTTTTATATCCCAGGCCTACAGAAGGAGCTTTGAAACGATTATCATTTTTTTTTATTTTACGAAATCCTGCAGCATTTTAGCACAAATTGCTCTGGAAGGCTAATTCCTAGGCCGATTTCTGCATAGAAAAAAAATTATCAAATCAGTTTAAATTTCTTAACAACTACTAAATCAACAACTCAAACAAATTAAAATAAAACAAAATAACAAAACAAGAAAAATAATTGGGTTGCCTCCCAAGAGCGTTTGTTTTTAAGTCATCAGCCTGACTACTTCCCTGTTTTAAGTGTCTTTAAGAATGATGAAACACTTGGAACGCTCCACAGGACTTCCCTAATAGTGCTTGATTCGCTGACCATTCACCAGAAATTTCCTTCACGTTGGATCATCTTGCAATTCTACTACTCCATGAGGAAAACAAAAGAAATTGTAAACGAGCCAGACCACCGAGATTTCAATTTCCCAGGAAAAAGCATTAATCTTGAGTTGAACAATAGAACTTGCTGCCCTGGTTCAAATGTCATGTTGATGATTCTTCGGTCATGCCAATGCCTGACTTTTTCCTTGTAGAGCTTGGCGTTCTCATAAGCTTGCAATCGAAATTCATCAAGCTCATTAAGCTGCATCAATCTCTTTTCTCCAGCAGCACTCATGTCCATATTCAACTGTTTGAAGCGCCCAATATGCCTTGTGCTCCAACTCCAAAGGCAAATGGCAAGCCTTCCCAAACACAAGTTGATACGGGTGACATTCAAATTGGAGTCTTGAAGGCAGTCCTGTAGGCCCACAATGCATCTTCTAACCTCTTGGACCAATCCTTTCTTGTAGGACATACAGTTTTCTCCAAAATGGCTTGATTTGCTTG
The DNA here is from genome assembly GCA_009761775.1 of Ficus carica. NCBI lineage: Eukaryota > Viridiplantae > Streptophyta > Magnoliopsida > Rosales > Moraceae > Ficus > Ficus carica. Next base: position 11,127,147 of record CM019740.1, read on the forward strand.
TTTGAAGTCTCCATTTGCCCATTAGTCTGTGGGTGATAAGCAGTAGTAGTACCTTGTGACGGATGTTATACTTTGCCAACAAAGCTTCAAAGTACTTGCTACAGAAATGTGTCCCTTCGTCACTGATCACTGCCCTTGGTATGCCAAACCTTGTGAAAATTTGCTTCTTCATGAATTACCCACCACCTTTGAGTCATTGGTTGGTAGGGCAGTAGCTTCTACCCACTTGGAGACATAATCAACTGCCACTAGTATGTATAGATTGCCAAAAGAAGGAATAAAAGGACCATAAAGTCGATTCCCCACACGTCAAACAACTCTACCCCAAGAATGTTGGTTAGTGGCATATCATGTCATTTTGAGATACTACCAACCCTTTGACATTTATCACACTGTAGCACAAATTCCGGGCATCTCGAAACAAGCTCAGCCAATAAAAGCCAGATTGCAAGACTTTTGCTGCGGTTTTGTCACTTTAGAAATGCCCTCCATACGGGGAATCATGGCAGTGTTGCAGCACCTGTTTCGATTTCCTCCTCCGAGATACACCTTCACAAATCTGATCAGCACATTTTCTGAACAAGTAAGGCTCATCCAGAAGTAAAATTTCACCTCATGCAAAAACTCTTCTTTTGTCGACTATTCAACTCAAGAGGTAATAGCCACTCACTAAGTAATTTACCAAGTCAGCATACCAAGGCAACGTAGTATTAGCCCTAGTGACAACCAAGAGCTGCTCACTCCGGAAAACACCTCGTTGATAGCTTCTGAATCTGTGCTCTTCTCAGCTTTCTCCAATCGAGACAAATGATCAGCCACTTGATTCTCTGTTCCTTTCCTATCTTTGATCTCGAGGTTAAATTTTTGAAGCTGAAGCACCCATCTAATCAACTTTGGCTTTGCATCCTTTTTCTCTACCAAGTATTGATGGCCGAATGGTCTGTGAAAAACGTTACCTTTGCTCCTATCAAATAAGCTCGAAAATGTCAAAGGCGTAGACAACAACCAACAACTCCTTCTCTGTCACCGTGTAATTCAGTTGGGCCCCTGATAAAGTCTCAACTGGCATAGTAAATTGAGTGGAATATCATGTCTTTGCGCTGACCTAAAACAGCTCTTACAGCCCAATCACTCGCATTACACATCACTTCAACTGGTAAAGACCAATCTGGGGCTACTATGATTGGTGCTGAAATGAGCTTCTTCTTCAAAATCTGTGAACGCCAACAAACATGCCTCGTCAAAGATGAATTGGCCGTCCTTCTCCAACAAGCTGCAAAAAGCTGGAATCTTGGAAAAATCTCAGATAAATATTTGGTAAATCCTGCGTGCCCAAGAAACTCTGAAGCCCTTCACATTTAATGGTGGTGGCAGCTTCTCCATTATAGCAATTTTTACTTTATCAACCTCAAGGCCCTTTCTGAAACTCGGTGTCCCAACACTATGCCCTCCTTGACCCTAAGTGACACTTTTCCCAATTGAGGACCAAATTGGTTCTTCACAATGTTTCAAGACCCTTGCCAAGTTGGTGAGGCAATCTTCAAAGTTTTCTCCAAAAACAGAAAAATCGTCCATAAACACCTCCATATATTGCTCTACCATATCAGTGGAAAATCGTCATCATACATCGCTGAAAAGTCGCAGGGTGTGTTGCATAAGCCAATGGCATCCTTCTGAAGGCAAATGTACCGAATGGACAAGTGAAGGTTGTCTTATGTTGGTCCTCTGGGGATATGGCAATCTGATTATAACCTGAATATCCGTCCAAGAAAGCAATATAATTCCTTCCCTACCAATCTATCCAGCATCTAATCAATGAATGGGAGCGGGAAGTGATCCTTCTTTGTGGCCTTGTTAAGCTTCCTATAGTCCATACAAATCCGCCAAACCCGTTACTGTTCTTATTGGAATCAATTCATTATTTCATTCTCCACAACGACAATTCCCCCCTTTCTTGGAAACACATTGAATCGGGCTGACCCACAAACTATCGGAGATTTGGTAAATTATCCCTGCATCCAACCACTTATTTATCTCCTTCTTGACTACCTCCTTCATGATCGGATTCATTCGTTGCTGACCTTCTATAGATCCTTTATTGTCATCCTCCAAAAGAATCTTATGCATACAAAATGAGGGACTTATACCCTTTATATCTGCTATTGTCCATCTGATAGCACCTTGGAATTTTCTCAAAATATGAAGCAAACTCTCCTCTTGATCTTTAGTTAAGTCGGTAACAATGATCACAGGAAGAGTGGAGGATTCTCCCAAATAAGCATACCTCAGATGAGACGGTAGAGGTTTCAACTCTAACACCGGTGTCTCTTCCCTTGAGGACTTGGATGGCTTATGCTCAAGGTTTGATAGATCCAATGATTCAAATTTCCGTACATATCTTGGCATAATAGCATTACCATCTAACCAAACAAGTTGCTCCACAAATTCATCTTCATCGTCCGCCGAATCCAATGCCAATGACGAACATATCAAATCTTGTTGGTTACTTGCCTCAAACTCTTCGGCCACTAAGGAATTTAAAGCAGATATGGCCGAACATTCCTCCACCTCAACTGGAAACTTCATAGCCTTGAGCACATTAAATGTCACCTGCTCATCTTGCACCCTTATAGTTAATTCCCATTTTTGTACATCAATCAAGGTGCGGCCTGTAGCAAGAAATGGCCTTCCCAAGATGATTGGCACTTCTTTGTCTGCCTCATAATCAAAAATGATAAAATCTGCAAAAAAATGAACTTGTCCACCTTTACTAGAACATCTTCAATCTTCCCTTCAGGATGTGTGATGGACCTATCGGCAAGCTGTAATGATACTGTGGTAGGCCTTGCTTCACCAATTCCTAACTTCTTGAAGATGGACATTGGCATCAAATTGATACTAGCTCCCAAATCACATAAAGCCTTACCAAAATAAGGGTTTCCAATTGAGCACGGTATTGTAAGACTTCCGGGATCCTTCAGCTTGGGAGGGAGTTTATTTTGCAATATGGCGCTGCATTTCTCTGTTAAAGCTATAGTTTCAAATTCTCCAAATCTACGCTTCTTAGTGACCAAATCTTTCATGAATTTGGCGTAATTCGGCATCTGCTCCAAGGCTTCAACAAGAGATATATTGATGTGAAGCTGCTTCAAGACATCCAGAAATTTGCAGAACTGATCATCCTTTTATTGCTTCTGAAAATGTTGAGGAAATGGTGGAGGTAGTTTGTTGTTGTTAGATTCTGCAGTTCCTGCTGTACCAGAATGCTTGCGAAAATGCTGTAGTATTTTTCGGATCAGATTCCGCTGCTGATTTTTATCCTGCTTTTCTTCTTGTTGAAGTTGCTCATCTTGTTCTTGGATTGAAGTGGGCTCATTCTGTACATCTTTTGGATTTTCCCTTGGCTTGAGCTCCTTTCCACTCCTTAATAAAATTGCCTTGCAGTGTTCATTCCCTTCCCTCCTAGGATCTTCAGTTTTACTTGGAAAGAGAGCCTTATGGCCTAACATTCAAGTCGTTTGCTATCGCCCAATCTGATTCTCCAAGCTCCTCAATGTTGCATCATGACTTTTGAACTCTAGCGCATCTTTGCTATTACTCCTTGATCCAAATTCTCCCATGAGCTAGATGATTTTATAGCTTGAGTTCTGGTTGTTGAGAGGAAAGCCCGGTGGTGAGAAGGTCGATGATAAGCATTTGCTCCACTAGAAATGGCCCCTTGATTGCTCCATGAAAAGTTTGGGTTTGTATTAACCCTTGATTGTAAGGCATCGAATAAGGGTTGTTCTTGTTGAAATTACCCACATAACAAGCAGAGATGGATTAGAAGGGCAATCCTCATATAAGAGTCCCTCTCTACAATAACACAAGTGACGCCAACAGATTTGCACCGAATTAACACCCGCCGACATGTTCATAGTCTTGATCATATTCGTCAAACTCGGACACTTGGGCAGAAAGTGCAGTAATGCATTACTTCATGAAGTCCTGCGGCCTTTTCGAGCATTGAGTCTCTCGGTGGGCCATTGGTAATTATTGGTTGCATCCTCTCCAAATCTTCATACGCTTCATTATACGATTTGGCCAAAAGAGCATCATTGGCAGCAGCATCAAACTATGTACGTGTTTGCCCATGAGCCCATTATAAAATGTTTCCATCTGAATCCAATGAGGAATCCATGATGAGGGCATTTTTGTAACAAGTCTTTAATCTCTCTCACTGCTTCATACAAGAGTCTCCCTCCGGATTGTGGATAATGAAGTGCTGTCGTTTCTGGCTTGGCATTCTTAGTTGGGGAGGAAAGTACTTCATGAGGAACTTTTCTATCAAGTCATTCCATGTTACTATTGAATCTGGTGGCAAAGAATTAAGCCATGCTCTAGCTCTATCCCTCAAGTAATAAGGAAATAACTTCAGCCTCAATGCTTCTCGGACCACCTGGTAGCTTGAAAGAATCACATACTTCCATGAATAGCCGCGGATGCATGTGGGGAACCTCAGTTTGCCATCCATTGACTGGCCCACGGTTTGCAACATTTGGAACATAACCGGCTTGAGTTCAAACTGTGACACCTGTTGTTCTGGCCTAATAATGCCTGGATTGAGCCCATGTAGAATGGGTACAGCATACTCTCGAATAGACCTGTCTCTATCATCCACCAAAACTGGTTGAGTGGTTAATAGATTGTTGACATTTCACTTGATGCCCTCATAGCCATATTGACAGCAACTCTTTCTGCTATTTCTCCCACACTCGCTAGACCTTGTTGCTCCCTTCTCCTTACTAGAAATGTTCTTTTAATTTCTGGATCCAAGGGAAGCAACTCTTGGTTTCGCTGGTTATTCATGCAGAGAAAGCAAGCTCTTGAAAATACAAAAACTCAACCAATAAGAAAATGCAAAAACAAGAACTAAACAAAATAACTTTTACAAATATTTTAAATGATTTCAATCCCCGGCAACGACGTCAAAAACTTGTTTGTGATTATTAAGTGTATTTAAATCTATGCAAGTGTACGTAATCGCACAAGTAATATAGAATGTGAGTTTAGTATCATCTCCATAGGGATTGAATCACTAAAATGAATTGCAAAAAAAATAAGCACAAATCAATTTGAATTTGGAGTTTAAAATAAGAAAAAAGCAATAAACTAATGAAATAAATTGGGTATAATGAAAAGGCACTAAAATAGGCTGAAAGAACAAATTCCAATCAAGAGTTTGTAAATCAAGAAGAGTATTAAGCCAGGATTGCCAATTTCCCCTCAATTGCAAGTCTGATCCGAATGCTGTAGAAATGCTGCAGCAAAAATATCATGTAACTGAAATTCAATTGTATCACAAAATTCTTCCGAATTAATTATGACTAACAATTCTTTAAACATTTTCAACATATTCCTATGTGAGTCTAGTTCTCAAGTGGATAGTATATTCATATACTATTCACAAATCAATATAAACTTTAAAAAGCAAATTGAACTTGCATCATCCAAGTTATTTTCAACTCTCATTAACCTTTCCAGAATTAAGTAAAGCCTAGTTTCTTATAAATTGATGGCCAATCAACAATAGAAATTAAACATTCAAAACACTTGGACGAACAGGAAAGAGATTTGCTTAACATTTCGACCAAACATTCAAATCATCCTCCAAATTTCGGGTTCATCAACAATCCCAGCTAAAGAATTTAGCTCATATTTAGGATTACAAAAACAAGCTTAACTACGAATCCCATGTTCAACAGAGAATGGAAATCAAGAAAATAAAATCAAGTAAAGAGTAAGAAAGGGGAAAAACTCCAAAATAGCTAGACGTGGTCCTTCTCGTCCTTCCTTCTTCTCTTCTCCTGAGCTCACTCTCCAAATAGACGTGAATAATGGAAGCCAATCTGCCGCTCTCTCTCTCCCTGTACTCTTCCTCTTTCTTCTTTGTACTCTCTCTGTTTCCTGTATTCTACCTCTTTCCTCTTTTTCAGCTCTCCCTCTAATGCGGCTGCTTCTCCCAAAATGTACTAACCCTTTAGGTAAAAATCACGGCTTCACGTGGACCTCCCAGCTGAGGTAGAAAACTGGTCCCCACAAAATATGAGCTGTATTCTTCTTGCTGCAATAATGCAAGCTAGCGCTCCTTGTTTGCTTCTGCTACAGCTTGCTGTAAGAAATGCTGCAGCATTCCTGCGGCATTTTCGGTTCAGGTTCTCCTACAATTCACACAAGAATTAAAACACATATCAGCTCTCATTTGATCCTACTTTCTTCACATTTGCCATGATTTTGACCAAACACTAAACCCAAGATAAAAAGTTCACACAAACATAAACAAAGGAAATATGCTAAAAATAACACAAATACTCTCTAAACCAATTGCGTCCAAGTCTAAAGTGCCTAAGATAACTCTAATATCTAGATTTATCAGATGGCTATTTTCTCCGACATGGTGGAGGAGATAATGGAGGTCTTTATGGATGGCTTTTATGTTTTTGGCTCATCTTTTGATCATTGCCTTCATAATCTATCTCTTGTGTTTCAACGTTGTGAAAAGAAGAATCTAGTTCTTACTTGAGAGAAATGTCATTTTATGGTTAAGGAAGGCATTGTAAAAATTTCATTTTATGGTTAAGGAAGGAATTGCCTTAGGCCATCGAGTATCTTCTAAGGGAATTGAGGCCGACCGGGCTAAAATCTCGACAATCGAGAAACTTCCACACCGACGAATGTAAAAGGGATTCAAGTTTTCTGGGCCATGCCGGGTTCTAGTGAAGATTTGTTAAGGATTTCTCAGAGGGTTGTCAAATCGCTATGCAATCTTCTTGAGAAAGACACCCCATTCAACTTTGATGAGTTATACTTGAAGGCTTTCAATTTGATTAAGAGAAGTTGCTTTCGGCGCCTATCATGGTTGTGCCTGATTGGAATGAACTGTTTGAGATCATGTGTGATGCTAGTGATTATTGCCGTTGGAGTGTGTTCTAGGTCAACAGACAGACAAGGTTTTCGGGCTATTTACTATGCAAGCCGCACTTCAATGACGCGCAATTAAACTACACCACCACTAAGAAAAGATTTTGGCGCTAGTATTTGCTTGTAACAAGTTTCGTTCATATATCATTGGGTGCAAAGTGATTGTCTACATGGACCATGCGGCAATTCGTTACTTTTTTTCCAAGAAGGATGCCAAACCTCATCTAATCCGGTGGATTATTTTGCTTCAAGAGTTTGATTTGGAGATTTTGGACAAGAAAGGGAGTGAAAATGTTTGTGACGGATCATCTCTCAAGACTTGAGCAAATAGAAGTGGATGAAAGTACTTGCATTCAAAGGTATTTCCGGATGAACAACTTCTTGAGGTTGAGGCGAAGCTTCCTTGGTAAGCTGATTTTGTCAATTATCTTGCCTGTAAAGTTCTACCTCCGGATTTGTCGTACCATCAAAGAAGAAATTTCTCTATGATGTGAGAAGCTATCTTTGGGATGATCCAATCTTGTTCAAGAGATGCTCCGATCAAGTTATCTAGAGATGTATTCCCGATGAAGAAGTTCATGACATTCTCCACCATTGCCACTCTTTTCTCTATGGGGACACTTCGAAGCTACTCGAACTGCCACAAAGGTGCTTCAATCCGGTTTTATGGCCTACACTCTTCCGGAATAGCTATTCTTTGTTAAGACTTGTGACCGATGTCAACAAGTGGGAAACATCTCAAGGCGTCATGAGTTGCCCTTGACTAACATTTTGGAGGTGGAGATTTTTGATGTTTTGTTGATCGACTTCATAGGATCTTTTCCTCCCTCTTTTGGCCAAACATGTATTCTCTTAGCGGTGGACTACGTCCTCTAAGTAGGTGGATGTCATGGGCTACTCCAACTAATGATGCTCAGGTAGTGTTGAAATTCTTGCACAAGAACATCTTCACTAGGTTCGGTGTTCCTCGAGTAATACTTAGTGATGAGGGAACTCATTTTTGCAACAAGGTGTTCAATGCTCTTCTCACCAAGTATGGAGTCCGGCACAAGGTGGCCCTTGCATTCCATCCTCAAACAAATGGCAAGCGAAGTCTTAAACCGGGAAGTCAAGCAAATTCTGTGAAAATGGTACACACAAACCGAAAGGATTGGTTGGTGAAATTAGATGATGCCTTGTGGGCCTGTCAACGGATTTTAAAATGTCAATTGGAATGTCACTATATCGGTTGGTGTTTGACCAAGCTTGTCATCTTTCGATAGAGTTGGAGCATAGAGTTTTTTTAGCTATTTAGAAGCTCAATTTTGACCTCAAGACATCCGGGGAGCAGCGTTTACTCCAACTCAATGAGTTGGAAGAGTTCCGGAATGAAGCCTATGAAAGTGCAAGACTTTACAATGAGCGTACAAAAGGTGGCACAACAAGCAAATTTGCGGCGATAGTTTGTTCCAGGCCAACAAGTTTTGCTCTTTAACTCCCATTTAAAGCTATATCCTGGAAGGAAGTTGAAGTCGAGATGGTCGGGGCCCTTAAGATCAAGCAAGTGTTTCCTTTTGGAGCCGTTGAGCTCTTGGGAGATGATGTGACGCCCTGACTTCCCAAGCTGGGTCGACACCATACATACTTGTACTTAACTTACTTGAAAATTGAGACTAAATTTTATTTTATTTTATTTTATTTTTTATTTTTTTAAACATAAATACATAGATTATCTTGTAGAGAAAAACTTGTCATGCATGCATACTATACTGAAAATTTCATTCTCAAGTCTTCAAACTTCATACATACTGTATAACATAATTTACTTTTGAGATATATACATATTAACTCAAAAGTGGTTGTGAAAAATTTAGCGTAATGGTATCACACACCACCCTTCACCCGTGCATCGTCCGCATGGCCCACCACTTAAGCTGCAGGCTTCTTACCTACAGTATGAAATATACAATGAGCTTTCGCCCAGCAAGTACAGTTATATCTCACAAAACATTTCAAACATCTTAAAACATGCCAATCATCATGTAACTTATGCATGAACCATTTATGATTGATTTGAATGTCTTATGCTTTATTATACACTCAATCTTGAACTTATTATCTTGTCTTAACATGTGGGCCCATTGTGTACGTACCAAACAGCCTCCAGACAAGCTAGGGTTTGCAGGCCCTAACAGTTCTGGGAATCATAAACTTGACCCTCACGCATCAACGAGAGGTTAATAATCATAACTTGACTTGAACATGTATCCTCCACGATCACGGGAGGTTGGTACGACACCTTTGCTTGTCTTATCTTATCATGTGGTTTAATATTAGTGAACATGCCTCATGAGTCACTATATCATATCATACTTAACATTTGTCATAACATGGCATTCTTGAAAACATGACGTTTTTGTAAACATGGCATTCTTGAAAACATGGCATTTTTATAAACATGACATTTTTTGTAAACATGGCATTTCTTGTAACTTAGAATAACTTCTCATGGCATAACATGTCATAGCATAACTTAGCACATTACAGCATGGCATCACGTATCATAGCATAACATAACATAGCATGTATACTTGAAACTAGTATTTACTATTTTCCATACTGTAGGTGAGGTCTGGTACTTGCCTGTTATGCTATATCTTGGGTTTCGTTGCTCCGACTTAGGTTGCAACTGCAGGTTACTTCTTGCTATTAAAAAAACATATAGGATAAGGATCCTATAAAATGTTGGTGACTTATCCAACATTCATGCACAATCTTAGTTATATGTCCCCCAATTATACGCATGATAACTTATTGGGTTACATAGGATAACCCTTGAGGTGGTCAAACTTAGTCAACCAAAGTCAACATTTTATGGGTCAAACCTGGGCTTTTGGGCCAAGCCTAGTAACTCAGGTATTCTTCTTGGTTACTATCCGTCATTGTCTTGTTACTAAACTTTGGCTTTTAAAATCCAATTTGAAAAATTTGGCCAAAAATCTTTTGTTTAACTTAAAAATTCGTGGTTTTCAAAGTGGGATTTTATAAAAATCATTAAGGGCTGAAAACTGCCATTGGAACAGTTTTCACAGTTAAAACATTGGTGTTGGTGCAAAAATACAGTTTTCCTGCATTGTTTTAGAAAATCCTGTGCATAAATAACCTATTTCCTATACAGTTTTTAGAAATCCATTTCTATTTAAAATTTGGTTTTAATTAGAAAAAGTTATCTTCATGAAAGTTTTAGCTTTCGAAAGTACTACAACTTTTGAGTTTTGCAGAAAACCCATTTCAGACTCTAACGTGCTCTTATTCCCTGTTGAACTCACCTGGCCGTGCATAAGTCCTGGGCACAGTCAGGCTCGGGTTTATATAAAAACAAAGGCCTTTGGAGCCTTATTTTTGAAAACTGTTAGCATTTTCCCCTAGGAAAATCCCTTTTCTACAACTTTCATGTTTTACGTTTTTCCTAATTCGGCCTCTAAGGGCCTCAAAATCATCTTTCCAGAAAACTGGCCAGTTTTACCCGAAAACTGGCAGTTTTGCTCTTAACTTGGTTTTACGTCCTAATACGCGCACACTACCTCAACCGCCCATAGCAGGAGCCTAATATCAGTCATGCAGCGGTTTATAACATTCCATACCATCATTACATAAACATTCATCAACAATCATCACATCAAACACTTAGCATGCATCAAACATATAAACCTTAATTTCATGCAGCCAAGCATAAAATCATGCATGACTTGGTAAATAAAACCACCTAAACCATAAATTCAAGCACCAACCTAAAAATTTTAACCTAGGGCATAAAAATTAAATTGAGCTTATGCTCTTACATCCAATGCTTGAAATACACTTAAATTTCCCAAATTGAAGCTCAATTTAAAAGCTTAGGGTTTGAAGGTTTACCTCTAGGGTTTGGAATTGGGTTCTCAAGCTTGGATCCCAAAACTTTTTCCCTTTTTCCTTGGCTGCCACCACAACCGGTTTTCCCCTCCAATGGGCACTAAAATTTTTCAACCTTTGGCTTGTGGTTCAACAAAATCCGACCACCCTATTAGCTTGCTCTAGGATTTTTTATATATATATATATATATATTTTTTTTTTTCCCTCTCTTGGCTTAGGTTCGGTTTTGGAGAGGGAGTGTGTGAGAGAAAATTTTGCAAGAGTTTGGCTAAAATTTCTCAATTTTTTGTCCAAAAATTCGCCCCTCCCCTCGAGGTATTTATAGGTAGAAATTAATTTAATTTTGGATTTATTTTTAATCCAAAATTTGCTTAAAAACCCTTGAAGCAAAAATAATTGCACAAAATTTTGCTAAATTACCCTCCAAGTGGCCGGCCATTTAGGGTGCAAGGTGGCTAGGATTGGATTTTTTTCCAAAGTTTTCTTTTCTTTAATTCATAAATGATGTCATAATTCCAAGCTTGGGTGATGTCATCATAAGGCCTTACTTGGCTTGTTCCTTAATATGCAGTCCATTTTTAAGCTAACACAGATATTTCCAATACTGTGTTCACTAATACACAGTACAATTCAGTACTGTTATACTGAACTGCAGTCCAAAATTTTTCTGTGTATAGTTGGATTGTATAAAATTTTTTCTTTTTATTTAGAGCTATTTGGCCCTTAATACCCTATTTTAGGTGCTTGATTTTTCTATGGTGGTTTTAAATCTTATTCATGCTATCTTGTCTGTAATGACGGTTAACTGCAGTATAATTCCATACTGCTTGCTATACTTGCAATACTGACATAGTCAAACCTTTGACTTTTCTTGGTCAAACTTTGACCATCATAAAATCATAATTTTTCATTATACCTTTTTACTCAAATGTCTCCTGCATGACTAAGCAAACTACTATTGAGTCTCGTATCTAATTAATCGAGAATTCAAGCATATACTGATAAAATTATGAATTTCACATTGATACTCATAATTTTCATGAAACATCATATAAACATATAGTACAGACTTAAATTTCTTACATACAAGGAAATCATGAGTTCGTAGAATTTCAGTTATTACAGATGATGGGCGCATTTTTCCGTGTCAATGGTCAAAGGTTGAAGCACTATTTCGGAGGCGAGGAGCGGAATGTGGAGAAAAATCTCGCTTATGGATCCGAATTGAAGAAAGCCAAAGCCAAGCCAAGTCTAGCTAGAGACGTTAAATCAAGCGCTTCTTGGGAGGCACCCCAAGCTCTATCACCTTAATTTCCTTTGAATTTTTCTTTAGTTTGTTTCATATATATATATATATATATGTATTTTGTGTGTTATTTGAGTAATTTGTTAGTGTGTGTGTGTGTATATATATATATTTAGGTGCTCATGGGCAATTGGAGTCATAAAAAATATTTAGAAGCGTTTCGTGAAGTTTGGGAGCAATCAGAGAACGTTGGAGGCAATTTTGTGGTTCATCTTGGTGTTTCAAGCAGGGAAAAGGCACATTATAGCACGCCAAATTTACACTGCAGCGTGCCATTGGGCGTTAAGCAGACCCGAGAGGCCATATTTTGCAAGCTGTAGTGCAACTCTAGTCTGCTGCAGCGAGGAAAAAAGAAAAAGAGAGGCGCTCTACAGCGGGCCTTTTAGGTGCTGCAGCGCGTGCTACACACTCGAGAGGTCAATTTCTACAGGCTGCAACACCAAGAAGCCTGCTGCAGCGGGGACCAGTCAAAAAAAAAAAAAAAAAAAAGTGCGCTGCAACGGAAAAAACTTCCGCTACAATGCATGTTTGCAGGCCCCATTACAAACTGCAAGTTTTTGCCCTAAATCTCATTCTCTCTCTTCTCCAAACCGAAAATCTCCATACCAAAAATCTCATTTTCACCCATATCTCACTCTCTCTCTTCTCCAAACCGAAAATTCCCCCCCAAAATCTCTCAATCTCACCCTCTAATCTCTATTCTCCCAAATAACTTCATCCCCATTTTTCACTATTCTTCATCTTCTTCATCCCATTCTATAACAACCCAAAATATTGACAAATTTGTGATTTCCTTAGATACAAGGAAAATCTAAGTCTGAATCATGTATGTCAATATAAAGCTCATGATCTGATTTATTATCAAAGTATGTTTGAGTTCTTATAAGTATTATGAGACTCAATGATAGTTTATTAAGTTAAGGATAAGGCTTTATGATGAAAAAGGATGAACCATGAATTACAATTTATGTTCTGGCCAATGAATGACTAGGGCGATTAATATGATACAGCAGTATAATAAGCAGTATTGAAATTATACTGTGGCCGACCGTCATTACGAATGAAGAAGTTAGAATAAGGAATGAGATCACTCCAGAAAAACTAGGAATAATATTTGGAGTAATGAGGACTAAGAAGTTTAAGTCCTAAGAAAAACTTATATGTGCTCTAGTTAAGTGCAGAAATATTCTAGGTTGCAGTCCAGTAATACTGTAATGTTAATAGTTAAAACAGTATTGGCACTATCTTGATTATTAAGAAATTAGACTGCGTATTAGAGGGAGTGCCAAACATGGCCCTACTTGGAGGCCAACTCTGTCACGACCCCAACCTACGCTACGTAGGGCCGCGACCTTCGTGCTTACTTAACTTAATTCTTATTACTTTAAACTTACTGAAAATTCCAGAGTAAATTTTTCTTTTTTCTTTTAAACTTTATTTTTAAACTAGACTTAGTCTCATACTTATACTCATACTTATAACTTGACATATCCTCAAACATACTTATATGTACTCACTCGAGTACCGAGCTTTCGTACCTCATTTGAAGCTGTCATATTCAAATCGTGGACCAAACCCGACCTAGTGCGGGTCGGTACAACACGAGGCAACTTGCTTGCCTTACATACTTGAAACTTTTCATTACCCATAACATACTTCATTATAACATAACATAACATAACATATAACATGATACAACATATTTTCCAAAACCCGTGGCGGTGTCCATCCCACATTTTACAGTCTGTAACGCCATCTTTCCACAGTCTTGCATCAAGCATTGCCGATAGGTTTGCTTACCTACAACATAAACATGAACTATGAGCTTTCGCTCAGCAAGCACAACTATTTAATCCGCAAAACATTTCATGATGACATAATGCATGCACCATTTATGCTTTCTTACTGTTTTCATAGGTTAGCATACTTTTTGGGGCCCTTACATAACATAAATTTTCGTACCGTGGCATGCTGCCATGGAGTGGTTGGGGCGGCCAGCCCTGTCCAACTCAAACCATGAACTAAACCTGACGTAACGCGGGTCGATACGACATATTGCATCCTGCTTATCATAATGATGCTTTAATCTTGTTCTTATCTTGTTTCGTTCTTGAAACCTTATTTCATGATCATAATCAATTTCTTAACTGAAACTGATATTTCATATCTTACCGATTAACTTATCATTAATGAGCATGCTTCGTGATGCCATAATATCAAACTATTCATCATATGAACTTACATACTATAAACATACATCATGTACCTCTTAACATGAACTTGGAAGCATACACGCCATACATTCATTATTTCTTGAATACACACATGCCATTCATACTCTAAACATTCCATACATATTCTTAGTATTCATCATATCTTGAAAACATACATACATACATATCATAAACATTTCTTGTACACATAGCATCATGAACTTGATATCATACAGGCCATAGCATTTTATCATACTCATATCATCATAAACTTGAAAGCATACATCAAACAATTTCGTTTATGCTGTAGGCGGAGTCGTACTTACCTTTACTGCGCCTTGAGTTAAATTACTTCACTCAAACAGGTCGTTTTCCTGTTTTCAAGAAAATCATAGGATAAGCATCATCCTATCATAACAACGTATCAATTCTAGTTACTAACTTAATACAAACCACAAATCCTAAAATTCAACCCCTTTTTGAAATTTTGTAAAACCCTAGAGTTCTCAAAACCGGGTTTTAAACTAATTCATAGGGTTTGATCCTTTCTTACAAATCTGTTTAAAATTTGTAAAAGTTTTCTTCATGAAAGTTGTAGACCTTGAAGTCTCCTACAACTTTTGTTTTTAACTAAAAACCCAATTCGGTACTTATCCTGCTTGTTTCTTCCTTTGAAACTTTTCGACCATATTCATTACTTATAAAATTGGTCTCGGGTTTTTGCAAAAACGAAGGTCTTAGAGGCCTTATTTTCAAAAACTGTCCAAGCTGGCCCCTAGTATTTTCCCTTCTCTACAACTTTGTAGTTTTGACTTTTTCCAAATTCGGCTTATAAAGGCCTCAAAATCTGGTTATTAGAAAAACCGTTCAGTTTTGACCCTTACTCATGCATACTTAACCATAGTGCATAAAACTTAACAAACTAAGCTCATGTTCATTTTCAATAACCTTATACTCAAACCCTAACTGAAACTTAAATAAAGAACTAGAGGGTTCAAGTATTTACCTCAAGTTCCATGGATTAAATCCTCAAACTAGAGTTTTGGAACTTTCCTCAAACTTTCTATACCAACCGAAAACTCTCTCTTGTTCTCTTCTCTCTCCTTTTTCTTTCCTTTCTTTTCTCGGCTCCTAGGCCGGAACTAGGGAGTATGTGTTGCTTGTGTGTGTATTGGCTGTAAAAATAAAATGAGAGAACCTTCACCTATTTATAGGTGAAGCACAAACTCTTGGAATTGCTCAAAAGTCCCTAGAAGAAACCAACTTGTCCTTGATTTCTTGAGAGGTGGCCGGCCAAGTTGCCATGTAGCCAAGCTAGGGTGCTTACTCATGATGGCTAGGAACCATGAGGTGTCATCTCCTAGAGTGGCCGGCCTTGGCAAGCTTTGTGCTTGCTCTTGCTAGCCAACAAGTAAGCCTAGCAAGCTTACTAAGCTAGCCTATGGTGCATGAGGTGTCAAGAGCTAGAAGAGTTCAAGAAATCTATCTTTTGTAATTTATCTATTGGTCCCTAAAAACCAAAATATTTCCCCTTAGTCCTTATGTGTTGGCTGCCCTCCTACTCTACATTGCCAAGCAAGCTTAGCTAGATTGCTTGCTCATCAAAGCTACAAGCTTAAGGTGGCATTCTCTTGAGTGATGGCCGGCCCTAGGGTGAGGTGTGCAAGCCTTGGCTTGCCAAGGGGGCTAGGCTAGGGAGTCTAGAGTGTGGATTCATCAAGGCTAGGCCAAGAGGTGTTGCTTCCTCAAGTGGGCCGGTCATGGTGTGGCTTTGGCAAAGCATGAGCTTGCCATGTGAACAAGGCTAGTCCATGTGTTGCTTTCTTGTGGGTGGCCGGCCTTGGTGCTTAGGTGTGCAAGCCTTGGCTTGCCAAGGAACAAGGCTAGGAGGGGTGGCTCATCCAAGCTAGAAGCATGAGGTGTCTCTCCCTCATGGTAGCCGGCCATAGTGTGCCAAATAGGACTAACTTTGCTAGTTGAACCATAACACAAAATTACCAAGCAAATCAAAGTGCTTAGTTACTAAACTTAGGGTATGATTTGTAAAATTTTAATGACACTTAATTCTTCTAATTTACATAATGCTCCTCAAAAACAAGATCCCTTGCTCAAGAGGCCATGATGTGGCCGGTCCCTATGGTGACACATGGAGCAATGTGATTGGTTCTAACTAGAGTCATTCAATTCAATCTTAACTTGTCTTCCTTGATTTCCAACCAAGCTAACCGAACTTGAAATGGATCATTAACTTAATTGAATTAAGAAACTTTACTTAAACAGTCCCTGGTTAGAAATTTACATAATAGCTGATAAGTCCACAATTTTTTCCAAAATTACACTTTAGCCCCTAAAGGCAAAAATATTTGCACTTTAGTCCCTATAGATTGGCCGACTAAAATTGAGCCTTCTAAACCTCAATTTATTGCTAAATTCTTCTTAAAATGACTTCCTTAACTTCTGAAATTGCAAAATCATGAAATTTCTTGAATTTGCAAATTGACCCCTAAACATAAAATATTTGCATTTTGGTCCCTATAAAGTGACCAATCTTGGCAATGACACTTGTCATCTGAGGTGTCATCCTTAAAAGCTTTGTTTGGCTTATTTCCTAAATGCAGTCCATTTTCATACTAACATAGATATTCATATACTGTTTTCAACTGATAACAGTATAATTTACTGGACCATCGTCCAAACTTATTTGAACTGCGTATAGGATTTTCTTAAAATTATAAACTATTAACATAGAGTCATAAATCACAACTTCCTCTTTTAATAAAAGAGTCGTAATTAAATTTATCGAATCTTTTAACAAAAGATTCAACTTCTTTTCTTAGAAAACATATCATACATATCACATAAACAGACTTTGATTCTTAACGAAAGAAATCATAAGTTTACAAACAGGTTGGTTATTACAAAGTCAACTTGGTCAAACTTTTGACCGTAATAAAAATCATAAATTCCTATTTTTTTCCTTTTCTCAAAAGGCCTCATGCGTGACTAAGCAAACTATTTTTTGAGTCTCGTAGCTAATTCAACGAGAACTCAAACATATACTGATATTCAACTCAGATCATGAGCTTCATATCGACAAACATGGTTCAGTCTTAGATTTTCCTTGTCTCTAAGGAAATCCTAGGTTCATCACAATTTTGGGTTCTTACATTCTACCCTCCTTAAAATAATTTTCGTCCTCGAAAATTCGGATACTTCTAGGTGGCTTTCTTAAAATCCACCACAAACCCATAATGGATTGTTCATGTTCCATTTTAATATTTTAATGGGATCATGTCTCTTATATAGAACCATAATCTTCCTTTCATATCCTATCATCATACTTTCATACATTCATACATACTTGCATACATTCTTTCTTTCTTACTTTCATACATACTGTCCCTTCATATTGCATCACAAGAACTATTTACATAAAAACTGAGCAAGTATATCATATAACTTGCTATATTTGAAAAACATATCTTACCATATAACTTTTTCATACTTGAAAAGTTTATCGTATTATATAACTTTCCACACTTGGAAAGCATAACGTATCATATAAAACTTTTTTTTTTCCATACTTGAAAAGCATATCATATAATTTTTCCATACTTGGAAAACATATCGTATCATATATTCAATAGGTTCTTTCTTGAAACTTGATCTTATGCTATTAGAACCCTTTATTTTTTTTTCTTAATGGCCCCTTTCTTGGAACTCGTCCCTTTCTTAGAACTCGCCCCTCAAGGATTCGACCTATGGCCCCTATCTTGGAACTTGCTTCCTCAAGGATTCGGCCATAATGGCTCCTATCTTGGAACCCTTACTTTTCATGACAGCCCCTATCTGGAATTTCCTTCTCAAGGATTCGGCCGTCTTACATAACATGAAGGGTTCTACTAAACATGAGATATTTTATAAAAATATTTTCTTTGAATCTTTTCAAAGTCCATAATGAAAAATCATAATATCGTTCGAGTGATGCAATGACAGGTATACTTAAATCACTAGCTACTTGCTAGATAGTAGAAGCTTATCTCATTGCTTCTCACCTTTCCTTCATAGCATAAGTGGATATTCATAATTCTTAGGAATGTATAAACTTCCTATTACATAATTTTCCCTTACCAAGGAATCATATCCTCAATTTCATCATCATAATCTACTAAATTCTTGTTGGCATCTTCCAACTTATTGTTTGGGCATCGCCTTGCTATTACCACTGAGTCAAGGTACTACCAAACATTTTTCCCATATCTACTATTACTCTTACGGGCAAAAGTTTCGCAATCATGAACTTAAATTCTAAAGCATCAATCCTATTTCTTAGAATGGAAAATTCCTGATTATCACCCTACTAAGGTAAGGCGATAGGCCATCTAATCACAAAGCCTATTCATTTCTATTGCTGCTCTAGCAATTATCGTTGCAAACTTAGTCACTACAGTTGCAAGATTAGACTCTTGCGGAATTTTGTTCGGTCGTACATGCGGCGAACCATCTTCTAGTTTCTAATTCTAATTCCTAACATTTCTAATCCAATATACATTCTACATTCATATCTTAGCATATCATATCATAGAATCATCATAACTTATCATATCATACTAGAGATTCCTCACGATTTCATCATATCATATCGTAAGTTTGCTTATCCATCTAGCTTTCGCTGCGCAACTCTGATCTACTGGCAATCATAGCCTATAGACTCATTTGGATAAATACGCTAAGTTGTAACATAGCTGACGTATCCTGGTATATCTCGAGATCGTGATAATACATAGGCGGTCCTAGGTGTCATAAAAAAAAAACTATTAGGAACCTTCTCTCAAGGTACCCTATGCCAAGGCATCTTGCAAGAGCCTTATCGACTAGGCGTCGGCTGACAAGCATATCCTGAAGATGCGTTCCTACATGACAAAATCTGAAGAGGGTCTCCATATCGTGCAACCACCTCCTTGAGTCCTATCGAAGATGCGTAGCTCCTCCTCCATTCCTCGGAATGCCACGAAGCCTCGCAGTCCTCTTCAGTCCAACCCGGGTTTGACACCAGGTACATATCTTTATCATACTAATTATTATAACCTTTCATAATTAACATATTTATAATTGAGTAAGAAAACAAACTTACAAACTGTGGCGCTGGCGGCAGAACTGTGAAACTGGATGGCAGGAAAACCTTGCTCTGATACCAACTCTGTCACGACCCCAACCTACGCTACGTAGGGCCGCGACCTTCGTGCTTACATAACTTAATTCTTATTACTTTAAACTTACTGAAAATTCCAGAGTAAATTTTCTTTTTTCTTTAAACTTTATTTTTTAAACTAGACTTAGTCTCATACTTATACTCATACTTATAACTTGACATATCCTCATACATACTTATATGTACTCACTCGAGTACCGAGCTTTCGTACCTCATTTGAAAGCTATAATATTCAAATCGTGGACCAAACCCGACCTAGTGCGGGTCGGTACAACACGAGGCAACTTGCTTGCCTTACATACTTGAAACTTTTCATTACCCATAACATACTTCATTATAACATAACATAACATATAACATGATACAACATATTTTCCAAAACCCGTGGCGGTGTCCCATCCCACATTTCACAGTCTGTAACGCCATCTTTTCACAGTCTTGCATCAAGTATTGCCGATAGGTTTTGCTTACCTACAGCATAAACATGAACTATGAGCTTTCGCTCAGCAAGCACACTATTTAATCCGCAAAAAATTTCATGATGACATAATGCATGCACCATTATACTTTCTTACTGTTTTCATAGGTTAACATACTTTTTAGGGTCCTTACATAACATAAATATTCGTACCGTGGCATGCTGTCATGGAGTGGTTGGGGCGGCCAGCCCTGTCCAACTCAAACCATGAACTAACACTACTACAAATACGGGATTTCACGACGGTACTTCGACGACCGTTTTTTAAAAAACCGTCGTGGAAAAGAGTAAAAACACGGAGCGAAAAAAAGTTTACGAAAACCGTCGTGGAAAATTAAAATTCCACGACGGTTTTTTAAAACGGTCGTGGAAGCAGGAGTTTTCCACGACCGTTTAACTTAACGGTCGTGGAAAACCTTCCACGACCGTTAAATTAACGTCGTGGAAACTGTTTCCACGACCGTTACTTTTTAACGGTCGTGGAAACAGTGGAAAACTCCTGTTTCCACGACCGTTTTTAAGAAACCGTCGTGTAAAATTCACGAAAAAAATGCATTTAACACCGGAGGTTTTTCAAACTCTAGCTTTCTCTGCATCCCAATCTAATTCTGATCGCTCCGAAAACAAGCAGTACACCGTTTGAACGTCACTACCACCATCTACTATATATATATATATCCATCATCATTATAAATTCTCTGTAAGTGATAACTAATTATTGATTGACTAGTTTTTGTTGTGTTTTTTATATTAATATTATTGATGATTTGTAGATATGATTTATAAATTAAGGTGTTTTTTGTTTTATATATATGTTTTGGGATCGATTTAGAGTTAAATTGTTCAATGGGTGGTAATAAATTAATTAAGTTATCAAGATGAGCTATGTTTCCCCCGGTATTTAGACCTTAATTAATTATGGTTGTACGTTTAAATGGGTTTGTATTTTAATTTGTTATGTTCTTAAGTCGATCGATTTTCAATTGTTGATGATCAATTATTAATGGGCCGTTGTTAATTAATAATGAAAATTATATATATGCATGTTACATTAAATAGAGTAATCGACCTTCTAATAAAGTATTTAATTTTAATTTTTCTATTTAGGAGTTGCAAATCATGGACAGGAAATGGATGTGGTTTGATAGATTGTCTAAAGCTTATGAAGTCGGTGTTGAAGATTTTTTGTCATTTGCCAAATCTCACACACAAGATGATAAGATTCCTTGTCCTTGTCAAATTTGTGGTAATCATAGATCTCATTCCATTGATGATGTTAGAGGGCATTTGCGCGCTTATGAGATTATTTGTTCTTACCAAACTTGGTATTTACATGGCGAAGCTTTTTTCGATATTAAATCTACTTCGACGACGGCTAAAGGTAAAGAGCCTATTGTTGAGGAAGACGTTGGTGATAATATGTTCAATATGATAAATGATTTGGAAGAAAACTTTGTGCACCGTCCGGAGTTATTTGAGGCAATGATTGATGATGCCGAAACGCCCTTGTATGTCGGGTGTACAAAATATACGAAATTAGGGGCATTGGTTAAATTATGGAATATGAAAGCGGCGGGAGGGTGGACGAATTCTAGTTTCACGACTCTTTTAGAATTTCTAAAAGATGTTCTGCCGAAGGATAACAAAGTGCCACCTAGTATGTACGAGGCGAAGAAGACGTTGAGCACTTTGGGAATGGAATATGAAAAGATACATGCTTATCCAAATGATTACGTCCTTTACCGGAAAGAATATGAAAATTTACATGAATGTCCGGTTTGTAACGAGTCAAGATGGAAGAAGGGCAAGATGCCATCGAATGGTAGAAAAGGAGTGCCGGTTAAGGTGTTATGGTACATTCCACCGGCTCCAGCTTACGTCGTTTATTCCGTAATGCCGAGCATGCTAAAAATTTGACATGGCACCATGATAAACGTGTTGACGATGGTAAACTTAGGCATCCGGCCGACGCACCACAATGGAAGATCTTTGATGACAATCATCTAGATTTCAGTGCCGAACCAAGGAATTTACGTCTCAGTTTGTCAATGGATGGAATGAACCCATATAGTAACATGAGTAGTCGACATAGTAGCTGGCCGGTCATACTTGTCAACTACAATCTCCCACCAGAATTGTGCATGAAGCGGAAGTTCTTGATGTTGACATTATTAATCTCTGGCCCTCAACAACCGGGGAATGACATTGACGTGTACTTGGCACCATTAATCGATGACCTCAAAAGCTTGTGGAAGATGGTTTACAAGTTAAAGATTCTCACCGTGGAGATACGTTCAATCTTCGTGCAATGTTGATTTGGTCAATTAATGACTTTCCTGCACTTGGCAACCTATCTGGTTATCCGGGGAAGAGTTCTATAGGTTGTCCAGTTTGTATGAAGGATACATCTTCCATCCGGTTGAAGAATGGTAAGAAAACCGTTTTCCTTGGTCACAGGAGATTTTTGCCAACAAATCATCAATACAGCAGACAAAAGAAGGCTTTTGATGGTAATACCGAAGAAAGATCCGCTCCTCGGATTTTGTCTGGCGAAGCCGTTTTTGAGATGGTTAAAGATGTGAAAGTAGTTTTGGGGAAGAGAAAACGTAAGGCTCCAGCTGTCGATGGACCTTGGAAGAAGAAGTCAATCTTTTACGAGCTTTCATATTGGAAGTCACTTTACATTCGTCATTGCTTAGATGTTATGCATATTGAGAAAAACGTTTGTGAGTCGATAGTGGGCACATTACTTGACATTCCAGGCAAAACTAAAGATGGTGAAAAAGCACGGTTGGATCTTGAAGAGATGAAGATTAGACCAAATTTGCTCCCTGATAAAAGATCGACGGGCACATACTTACCTCCGGCAAAGCACACATTGTCGAGACAAGAGAAGAGAAAGCTTTGCGAATGGCTTGCGTCCGTTAAAGTGCCAAGTGGGTACTCTTCTAACTTCAAACGATTGGTGTCGATGAAGGATTTAAGGGTCATTGGAATGAAAACACATGATTGTCATATCTTGATGCAACAATTACTACCTCTTGCATTGCGGGGAGTTTTAACGAAAGACGTGCGATATGCAATTACAAAGTTATGCTCATTTTTCAATTCAATATGCTCGAAGGTAATTGATCCACTGATGCTAGATTCGCTGCAATCGGAACTTGTGATGACATTGTGCATGCTTGAGAAGTACTTCCCACCGGCCTTTTTTGATATCATGATCCACCTAACGGTGCACTTAGTTCGGGAAGTTAAGCTATGCGGACCGGTCCATTTGAGGTGGATGTATCCTTTCGAAAGGTACATGAAGGTTTTGAAGGGTTATGTGAAGAACCGAAATAGGCCGGAGGGATGTATAGTTGAAAACTACATAGCCGAGGAGTCAGTTGAATTTTGCTCTGAGTATTTGTCTACCGCGGACCCAATAGGGTTGCCAAGGAGCAGGCTACTTATGTCGAAAGGACTATCCATGGGCGTTCATTCACCAGTAAATCGAGAGGAATGGGAAAAAGCTTGCTTGTATGTTTTGCACAATGCTAAGGAAGTGGAGCCTTTCATTGAAGTTCACATGACGGAATTAAAAGATGCGAATCCAAGAAAAGCCAGATCTGAGAAGTGGATTCAAGATGAACACAACCGGACATTTCGGGAGTGGCTAAGAAAACATTTGCATATGAAGTCTGTCCATTCTCAAGACTTAATGAAGATAGCAAGAGGACCGTCATCGATAGTCACAAGATATACATCGTACTTTGTCAATGGCTACACCTTCTATTGTCGCGAAAGAGATGAGAAGCATACCGTCCAAAATAGTGGTGTCAGCCTTCGTGCGGAGTCTATGCATATTTCGTCCGCAAAGGACAAGAACCCCGTGTACGGTCTCATGAACTACTATGGGTTCATTGAAGATATTTGGGAACTAGATTATTGCGGCTTGCGGATAGCACTTTTTAAATGCAAGTGGGCAGACAATAATTTTGTTAAGCTTGATAGGGACGGCAGTGACAGTGGTGAACTTTAGGCGTTTGGGATACAAAAATGATCCTTTCATTATGGCGTCGCAAGCAGTACAAGTCTTTTACACAACGGATCCCGCCAATTTAGAGTTATCTTTAGTTGTGCCAATTAAGCCAAAAATGCACGGGGATGACCAAGAAGATGTTGAAGATTGCAGCGACATTCCATCTTTCACAAACGAATTGCCACCGGTGGACGAGATTGATGATTTGGACGATGATGCCTCACACTTGCTTCGTTTAGATGTAGAGTGGACACGTGTTGAGAACAGTAAAAAGAAAACAAACAAACTTGACATTTTATTTTTCGTTTTATAAGATTGATATATATTACACACTATGTACAATATATTACTTTTTTTGGATGAAATGTCCATTAAGTTAGAATTAATAGAAGATATTTTTTTTTGTTCAAATTGGCATGTTCGTGCATAACACACAGGTGTGGGTGAGGCGACGGGATTATAAAAGGAAAAATTTTGGTAAAATTACAATATTACATGTTACGACGGTTTTTTGTTGAAACCGTCATGGTATGTGTTATTTTTTTAAAAAAATATAAGATACCACGACGGTTTGAACAAAAAACCGTCGTGGTATGTGTTGTTTTTGAAAAAAAAATTATTTTTTAGCACAATTTTTTTTTCAAAATAGCACATACCACGACGGTTTTTGTTCAAACCGTCGTGGTATCTTAAATACCACGACGGTTTTCACCAAAAAACCGTCGTGGTATGTGCTGTTTTGAAAAAAAAATTATTTTTTAGCACAATTTTTTTTTCAAAAATAGCACATACCACGACGGTTTTTTGTTCAAACTGTCGTGGTATCTGAAATACCACGACGGTTTCAACAAAAGACCGTCGTGGTATGTGCTGTTTTTGAAAAAAAAAATTATTTTTTTAGCACAAATTTTTTTTCCAAAAATAGCACATACCACGACGGTTTTTTGTTGAAACCGTCGTGGTATTTAAGATACCACGACGGTTTCAACAAAAGACCGTCGTGGTATGTGCTGTTTTGAAAAAAAAAATTTATTAAAAATAAATTTTTTTAAAAAAAATACCACGACGGTTTCGAATTGAAACCGTCGTGGATTCGTGAAATTTCAAATTTCGCCCGAAAACCGTGCTCGCGGATTCTTTTTGGTGTTTTTAACTCTCCTATCTCAATTTTCACTCAATGTTTTCGGCATTCTCACCCTTATTTTGCTTTGGTTCTCCTCCAATCTCCATTTGACTATCTCATTTTTGGCACCATTTTTGCCGCCCATTCTTTCTCTTTCCTCGCCCCACTCCCCCTCTCCCTCTCCCCTCGCCTCTCGCCGCCCACTCCTCCTCTCCCTCTCCCCTCGCCGCGCCGCCCACTCCTCCTCTCCCTCCCTCTCTCCTCGCCGCCCACTCTCCCTCTCCCTCTCCCTCTCCCTCTGACACGACCCGCCTATCGTGGCCGTTATCGTACATACTATCTTACTACATATGAAAAGTTGAGCTATATATATATTTTTTTTATACTTACAATATAAAACTTGAACCGAAATCTTTTAATAATTACATACATACTTGTATATATATACTTAACTACATAACATAGTAATGAAATCTTTATTCGATTACAAATTTAGCGTAGCATAATTTAACAAAAAGAAACGTAGTAATGCCCGTCCCACAGTTTCACAGTTTGTCTTGCCATGCTCCACCGTCTTGTATCAAGTATTGCTATAAGTTTGCTTACCCTACAGCATAAAACATAAACTATGAGCTTTCGCTCAGCAAGCACAACTATTTATCCGCAACATATCACATAATAACATAATGCATGAACCAATTATGCTTTCTTACTGTTTTCATAAGTTAGCATAATTTTTAGGGCCCTTACATAACATAAATGTACGTACCGTGGCGCGCTGCCATGGAGTGGTTGGGGCGGCCAGCCCTGTTCAACTCAAACCATGAACCAAACCCGACCTAACGCGGGTTGATACGACATATTGCATCCTGCTTATCATAATGGTATCTTAAATCTTGTTCTTATCTTGTTTCGTTCTTGAAACCTTATTTCATGATCTTAACCAGTTTCTTAACTGAAACTGGGATTTCATATCTTACCGATTAACTTATCATAAATTAGCATACTTCGTGATGCCGTAATATCAAACTATTCATCATGTGAACATACATGCTCTAACATACCTCATATATCTCATGACATAATTTAAAAGCATACAAGCTGTAACATTCATCCTATCATGGAGACATACATACATACATAAACATTCTTTATACACATAGCATCATGAACTTGGTATCATACAAGTCATAAGCATTTCATCATACTTATATCATCATCTACTTAAAGGCATACAACAAACAATTTTGTTTATGCTGTAGGCGGAGCCGTACTAACCTTTACTGCGCCTTGATTTAAATTTCTTCACTCAAACAGGTCGTTTTCCTGTTTCAAGAAAATCATAGGATAAGCATCATCCTATCATAACAACGTATCGATTCTTGTTGCTAACTCAATTTAAACCATAAATCCCAAAATTCAACTCCTTTTTGAATTTTAGTAAAACCCTAAAGTTCTCAAAACCGGGTTTTAAAACTATTACATAGTGTTTGGTATTTTTCTTACAAATCCGTTTAAAATTTGGAAAAGTTTTCTTCATGAAAGTTGTAGACCTTGAAGTCTCCTACAACTTTTGTTTTTAACTCAAAACTCAATTCTGTCTTTAACATACTTGTTCTTCTGCCTTTTAAAATTCTTCAACCATTTACACTAATTATAATTTGGTCTCGGGTTTTTGCAAAAAAAAAGGTCTTAGAGGTCTTGTTTTCAAAAACTGTCTGCGGTGACCCCTAGGATTTTCCCTTCTCTACAACTTTGAAGTTTTAACTTTTTCCAGAT
This sequence comes from Ficus carica, assembly GCA_009761775.1. Classification (NCBI taxonomy): domain Eukaryota; kingdom Viridiplantae; phylum Streptophyta; class Magnoliopsida; order Rosales; family Moraceae; genus Ficus; species Ficus carica. The sequence goes on from CM019740.1 coordinate 11,154,134, forward strand.
TCGGCCTCGAAAGGCCTCAAAATTTGGTTACCAGAAAAACCGTTCAGTTTTGATCCTTAATCATGCATACTTAAACCATAGTGCATAAAACTTAACAAACTAAGCTCATGTTCATATTCAATGACCTTATAATCAAACCCTAATTGAAACTTAAATAAAGAACTAGAGGGTTCAAGTATTTACCTCAAGTTCCACGGATTAAAATCCTTAACTAGAGCTTTGAAACTTTCTACTCACTTCTTACACTAACCGAACTCTCCTCACACTCTTGTTCTCTTTCTTTTCTTTTTTTCTTTTTCCTTCTCTCTTGGCTCGGTTCCTATGGCAAGAAAACTAGGGAATAAAGGCTGCTTGTGTGTGTGTTGGCTAACAAAAATAATGAGAGAGCCTTCACCTATTTATAGATGAAGCACAAGTTTCTAAAATTGCCTACTAACCCCTAAAGATACAACCATTGCTCCTTAGTCCTTGGAAGAAACCAATTTGGTTTTGCCTTCTTGAGTGGTGGCCGGCCATCCTTGCTCCCTTCTTGCCAAGTCACCCAAGCTAGGGTGCTTACTCATGTGGCTAGGAACCATGAGGTGTTCCTCCCTTAGTGTGGCCGGCCATAGGTGGAGCTTGTGCTTGCCCTTGCTAGTCAACAAGTAAGCCTAACAAGCTTACTAAGCAAGCCTATGGTGCATGAGGTGTCATGAGCTAGAAGAGTTCAAGAATTCCATCTCTTATAATTTAACCATTTGGTCCTTAAAACCACAATATTTTTCCCCTAGTCCCTATGTGTTGGCCGGCCCTCCATGCCCTAAATTGCCAAGCAAGCCTAGCTAGAATGCTTGCTCATCAAAGCTACAAGCTTGAGGTGGCAAACCCTTGTGATGGCCGGCCCTAGGGTGAGGTGTGCAAGCCTTAGCTTGCCAAGGAGGCTAGGCTAGGTAGTCTAGAGTGTTGGTTCATCAAGGCTAGGCCAAGAGGTGTTGCTTCCTCAAGTGGCTGGTCATGGTGTGGCCTTGGCAAAGCATGAGCTTGCCATGTGAGCAAGGTTAGTCCATGTGTTGCTTCCTTGTGGTGGCCGGCCTTGGTGCTTAGGTGTGCAAGCCTTGGCTTGCCAAGGAGCAAGGCTAGGAGGGTGGCTCACCCAAGCTAGAAGCATGAGGTGTCTCTCCCTCATGTGGCCGGTTTTAGTGAAGCCAAGTGAGACAAGATTGCTAATTGAACCTTAACACAAAATTAACCAAGCAAATCTAAGTGCTTAGTTGTTAAACTTAGGGTATGATTTGTAAACTTTTAATGACACTTAATTTCTTCTAATTTGCATAATGTTCAACAAAAACTAGATCCCTTGCTCATAAGGCCCTGATGTGGCCGGTTCCAATGATGACACATGGAACGTTTTGATTGGTTCTAGCTACGGTTTATCTAGTTCAATCTTAACTTGTCTTTCTTGATTTCCAACCGATCTAACCGAATTAGAAATGGATCATTAACTAAATTGACTTAAGAAACTGTACTTAAAAAGTTCCTGGTTCAAAAATTTACATAATTGCTGATAAGTCCACAATTTTTCTCAAAATTGCACTTTAGCCCCTAAAGGCAAAAATATTTGCACTTTAGTCCCTATAGATTGGCCGACTAAATTAAGCCTTCTAAACTTCAATTTACTGCTAATTCCTTCTTACAAAAGACTTCCTTGACTTTAAAAACTTCAAATCATGAACTTTCTTAAATTTGTAATTTGAACCCTAAACATAAAATATTTGCATTTTGGTCCCTGCAAGGTGACAATCATGGCAATGACACTTGTCATCAGAGGTGTCATCATTAAAAGCTTTGCCTGGCTTATTTTCTGAATGCAGTCCATTTTCATACTAACATAGATATTCATATACTGTTTTCAACTGATAACAGTATAATTTAACTGGACCATCGTCCAAAACTTATCTGAACTGCGCATAAGATTTTCTTAAAATTATAAACTACCACATAGAGTCATAAATCATAACTTACCCCTTGGAACCAAGGGTCTCAAACTAACATTATCGAATCTTTTAACGAAAGATTCAACTTCTTTTCTTAGAAACATACCATATAAAACACATAGACATACATAGCATAGCTGTGATTCTTAACAAAAGAACTCATATGCTTATTGAAAATTTGGGTCATTTACACCCTCGCCTTGCCGCACACTCCCCTCCCTCTCCAACCCTCGCCGCTCCGCCCACTCCTCCTCTCCTCCTCCCTCTCTCCTCGCCGCACCCTCTCCTCTCCTCTCCCTCCCCCTCGCCTCGCCGCCCACTCCCCCTCCTCCCTCCCTCTCTCCTCACCGCCCACTCTCCTCCTCCCTCTCCCTCGCCTCGCCGCCCACTCCCCCTCTCCCTCTCCCCTCGCTGCGCCACCCACTCCTCCTCTCCCTCCCTTTCTCCTCGCCGCCCACTCTCCCCCCCCCTCCCCTCGCCTCGCCGCCCACTCCCCCTCTCCATTTCTACTCGCCGCCCACTCCACCGTCTCCCTCTCTATCATTGCCGTCGGCCCCGCCCACTCCCCGTCTCCTTCTCTCTCCTGCCGTCGCCTTAGCCGCCGGTACGTTATTTCCTACGCCGTCGCCCACTCGAAATCTTGTAAGCCGAAATATCCGCCCTTCTCCCATGTTTTTAAGTTAAAAATTTAGTTGATTGTTGTTATGATTTTGGGACATTTTTTCCAATATACATCGTAATTGATTTTGCATGATAATTCTTTTCATATTACATGTTCGACCAATGCATATTTCATTGATACTTACTTGCTTATAAGACAATGTTTGGGTGAGGCGACGGTTTACCAATTTTTCGGAAAGTTTTGATTTAGTGACGTCAATGTTGATTTGTGATTTTTCCGTCCAATTAAGCGCAAAAAGTTTTGATTATGTGACTTCTATATATGTTATCTTGTTCACATGTGCTCACGAATGCCAATTTGAGTTCGAGTTACTTTTAGATTAAGTTAAAAAGTTTTGTGTCACGAACGGAAAATGTCTAATTTTCAGAAAAAGTTTTTGTTCTAATTGGTTAATTTATCGCATATGTCATGTTCGATAAATAGCCCGATTTGGGTTCGAATTGGTTTAGATTGAATTAAAAAGTTTGTGTTACCATCCGTAAATGGAAATTTTTCAGAAAAAGTTTTGATTGTGTTATTTAATTTATCGCATATGTCATGTTCGGTAAAATGCTAATTTGTTTTCGAATTAGTTATATATTGAACTAAATTGCTTGGATTAGGGACGAAATTGGGGATTTTGCATCGAAAATGTTGATTTTGAACTTAGATGTTGATAAAATGCATATTTGATCCGTGGTTGTTTGTCATTTCCTCAATTATAAGTTTATAGTATGTTAAATTGGACGGATTTACAATGATATAATGTATGCTATCGTGCATTATTTAGGTTTTGCTTGCCATGAGTATAAGTTCAATTCGATGACAAATATTTTTTTTTTATAAATGTGTTTCGCTTAGGAGTTGCAACCGGTTGATTTAAAATGTCGCAAGATCACGATGAGGAATGCTCAACGCAAACTGAATTTGGAAAACCGCGACGCACCAACTCACCTAATTTAATCCCGATGAAGATGATAAACGAAGAGCAACTATAATGACAAGAGTCGACCAGGTTAGGACAAGAGGACAATGAATTGAAGTTTCATTTGACGCGAAAGGGCAACCGTTAGGGAAGTCGGGTGATGAATTGCAGGAGTTGGATTGGAGTGCTTGCTCGAGAGCATATACCCATTTGGATATCTGACTTTAGAAGTGCCGATTTAGCACCACGGAAAGAATTAGTGTGGATGGAAGTTGTAACTTCATTCACTGTTGATGAATCCCATAAAAGACGAGTTTTAAAATCTTGTGGGAGTCAGCTAAAGGTTTTAGATATGATCTCTACCAAGCTTTTGTTAGAGATCATATTGATGAGGAAAATGTGTGGCAACGACCGCCAAAAGTTGTTCACAATTACCCCACCATTACCCAGGAAGATTGGGAAAAATTCATTCAGTATTGACGTTCCCCGGAATTCAAAAGACTATCCGAACAAGGAAGTGAGATAAGAAAGAAGAGCAAATACGGATCAACCGGGGGCCGAGACGGATATAGGAAACGTGACCAAGCTCATGTACGCCATTTTAGAGGGCATAATGTGTAAATGGTATGTTGTACTTTCAATTTCGTCGTCTATGTTTAGTAACGATAATTATTATATTGCAGTTTGAGAAGACGGGAAAATATGCAGAACGGTATGAAAGGTGGCTGGACATACGCGTCAAACCCGATGGACAGTTCAAGAAGGAAGAATTTAAAAATATTGCCGAGACTATAGTAAGTGTTCGAATCCATTTATGTTATTATCATTCCGTACACTATGTATGATGTTACGAGTACATAACATTTTCATTAATTGCTACAGGAGGACATTACTCAACAAGAGACACAAGGAAGTTTTGAATCTGTGGGGACAGAGGACATATTGACAAAGGCATTAGGCAACGCTGAGCATTCGGGTCGGATTCGGGGTCAATCTAAGTTTGTCAAGCAGGCGCAATACTTCAACCTTGTGCGACCGCCAAGGGAAAAAGATGATGTTGAGGATATGAAACTAAAGATCGCCGCATTGGAAAGAACCGTACAGGAACTTTGTGCGAAGCACGGTATCAACCGAGAGACTATTCCCGAGGAAATGGCCGGACCAACTGTAGATCAACACAACAGCTTCAAAGCTAGTTGCACTATGAATGAAAAAGAAGCTGGGGCGTCCGATCTGAATCCCACGCCGAATGCAAGTAAGGAATGCCAGCTCTTTATTCCCGATTTAGTTAACGGAGGAGTCGTGCTTGTAGCAATCGGCAGGGCATACATGGACTGTGTTCCAACCGACACAGTCCATGGGAATCCTTTAGGTGAGGAGAATGTACGAGTGACAATTACAGTCCCAAAAATAAATAATGCACTCCTACCTATTCCGATGAATGAAGCCACATCTATTGAAGAAGCTGTCGGTGGGTTTGTTGCTTGGCCGAAAACTTTAGTCGTGCAAACAAGTTTGAGCCAGGCAAGTGAATGTCCCAATCGTACTCCTCAACGAGAAGCTGGGGAAGCAAACGTACGAAAAAAAGAGCAGGGAGGAATAAATTAAAGTCACAACCGGAGGTGGAACAACAACCGGCGCAAGAAGAACCGCCTTCGTTTGACTTTGATAATATTTCCTTCGAATTGAGACCTTTGGCATTTTACGCACAAAGTTTCATGCGGGATGATGGTACACAAATAATCTGCCCACAACAACACTTCGTCATGGGCGATGATATGCCCATATATATTGGGTTTGAAGATGTATATCATTTCATTACATTTAAAGAAATTAGTGCAAACAGCATAATGATTTACATCAGGTAATACCTTTATCCTTAAATAATTTAATTATTTTTCCTAATCTTATATATGTTGTTTTTGTGTAACAAGTGTGCCTAATTATTTTCCAGATACTTAGTCGAGTGTTGTGCAAGAACAGGTATGGATCAACGGTTCGAGTTTATTTCACCAGGCCTTGTCTCACCAGTTCAGCAGAATGTAGATCGTGCCACCTATGTTCGAGAGAGGGCCGATAATATTTTACGGATCTTAAGAAACGCACCAAAGGGAAAGCGTTTTCTGATGCCATATAACAGCGGCCAACATTAGATATTGGCAGTTATTGATCCATGGGATGACTCGGTCATGTACTTTAATCCTCTTGGAAACGAACCGGGTGATGATTTTAAAGACCTAATTACGACGTAAGTATTCTTTTATATGTTCACATATCTGATTAGACATTAAATAAAGGGTCGTGTAATTGTTTTGAAATTTGTCAATTTGATAGGACACTTAATGATTGGAAAGTGTTGGTTGGAAGCGGAATGAGACAGCGACGCAACTGGCAGACGTTGATTGATACCGTTTGATGTCCAATACAGGAAGGTTATGTAGAATGCGGTTATTTTGTGTTAGCTTACATGCGAGAAATAACCTTTACTGTTGATGGACTAGACGTGCTTCAAACCAAGGATTTTATACTGATGCTGATATGAGTTTGGTTAGGCACGAGTGGGCTACATTTGTCATGCGGTTTATACAATATTGACTAGAAACAATATATATAAAATTTTCACTCGTTATATTAGTTGTTGTACATTGTTATCCAAGTAATTAATATTTTTTGTTGAAATTATTATTGGATGTGTACTAATAAATGAAACGAATTTCCAATACTTAGGTTTTAAATGGCCATTGCTACCACGACGGCCATTCTCCTGGCGAGACCGTCGTGGCATGGAGACCACAACCGGGGAGAGACCACGACGGTCTCCAGGGGAGACCGTCGTGGTTTCCGAAGATACCACGACGGTCTCGATAGGTGACCGTCGTGATTTCCTTCATACCACGACGGTTTTAAAAAAAAAACCGTCGTGGTATGTTCTAAAATTTTGACAATGTTTCTTTTTTACCCGTTACACAACAGTTAAAAAACCGTCGTGGAATCTTAAAAGATTCCACGACTCTGGATTCCACGATGGTTAGAAAACCGTCGTGTAAGTGATACCACGACTGTTAAAACCCGTCGTGGAATCTACTATTTGTACTAGTGTAAACCCGACCTAACGCGGGTCGATACGACATATTGCATCCTGCTTATCATAATGATGCTTTAATCTTGTTCTTATCTTGTTTCGTTCTTGAAACCTTATTTCATGATCATAATCAATTTCTTAACTGAAAGTGAGATTTCATATCTTACCGATTAACTTATCATTAATGAGCATGCTTCGTGATGCCATAATATCAAACTATTCATCATATGAACTTACATACTATAAACATACATCATGTACCTCTTAACATGAACTTGGAAGCATACACGCCATACATTCATTATTTCTTGAATACACACATGTCATTCATACTCTAACATTCCATACATATTCTTAGTATTCATCATATCTTGAAAACATACATACATACATATCATAAACATTTCTTGTACACATAGCATCATGAACTTGATATCATACAGGCCATAGCATTTTATCATACTCATATCATCATAAACTTGAAAGCATACATCAAACAATTTCGTTTATGCTGTAGGCGGAGTCGTACTTACCTTTACTGCGCCTTGAGTTAAATTACTTCAGTCAAACAGGTCGTTTTCCTATTTTCAAGAAAATCATAGGATAAGCATCATCCTATCATAACAACGTATCAATTCTAGTTACTAACTTAATACAAACCAAAAATCCTAAAATTCAACTCCTTTTTGAAATTTTGTAAACCCTAGAGTTCTCAAAAACCGGGTTTTAAACCAATTCATAGGGTTTGATCCTTTTCTTACAAATTTGTTTAAAATTTGGAAAAGTTTCTTCATGAAAGTTGTAGACCTTGAAGTCTCCTACAACTTTTGTTTTTTAACTCAAAACCCAATTCGGTACTTATCCTGCTTGTTTTTTCCTTTGAAACTTTTTCGACCATATTCATTACTTATAAAATTGGTCTCGGGTTTTTGCAAAAACGAAGGTCTTAGAGGCCTTATTTTCAAAAATGACCATGTTGGTCCCTAGTATTTTCCCTTCTCTACAACTTTGTAGTTTTGACTTTTTCCAAATTCGGCTTATAAAGGCCTCAAAATCTGGTTATTAGAAAAACCGTTCAGTTTTGACCCTTACTCATGCATACTTAAACCATAGTGCATAAAACTTAACAAACTAAGCTCATGTTCATTTTCAATGACCTTATACTCAAACCCTAACTGAAACTTAAATAAAGAACTAGAGGGTTCAAGTATTTACCTCAAGTTCCATGGATTAAAATCCTCAAACTAGAGTTTTGGAACTTTCCTCAAACTTTCTATACCAACCGAAAACTCTCTCTTGTTCTCTTCTCTCTCCGTTTTCTTTCCTTTCTTTTCTCGGCTCCTAGGGCGGAACTAGGGAGTATGTGCTGCTTGAGTGTGTATTGGCTGTAAAAATAAAATGAGAGAACCTTCACCTATTTATAGTTGAAGCACAAACTCTTGGAATTGCTCAAAAGTCCCTAGAAGAAACCAACTTGTCCTTGATTTCTTGAGAGGTGGCCGGCCAAGTTGCCATGTAGCCAAGCTAGGGTGCTTACTCATGATGGCTAGGAACCATGAGGTGTCATCTCCCTAGAGTGGCCGGCCTTGGCAAGCTTTGTGCTTGCTCTTGCTAGCCAACAAGTAAGCCTAGCAAGCTTACTAAGCTAGCCTATGGTGCATGAGGTGTCAAGAGCTAGAAGAGTTCAAGAAATCTATCTTTTGTAATTTATCTATTGGTCCCTAAAACCAAAATATTTCCCCTTAGTCCTTATGTGTTGGCTGGCCCTCCTTACTCTACATTGCCAAGCAAGCTTAGATAGATTGCTTGCTCATCAAAGCTACAAGCTTGAGGTGGCATTCTCTTGAGTGATGGCCGGCCCTAGGGTGAGGTGTGCAAGCCTTGGCTTGCCAAGGGGGCTAGGCTAGGGAGTCTAGAGTATGGATTCATCAAGGCTAGGCCAAGAGGTGTTGCTTCCTCAAGTGGCCGGTCATGGTGTGGCTTGGCAAAGCATGAGCTTGCCATGTGAACAAGGCTAGTCCATGTGTTGCTTCCTTGTGGTGGCCGGCCTTGGTGCTTAGGTGTGCAAGCCTTGGCTTGCCAAGGAACAAGGCTAGGAGGGTGGCTCATCCAAGCTAGAAGCATGAGGTGTCTCTCCCTCATGGTAGCCGGCCATAGTGTGCCAAATAGGACTAACTTTGCTAGTTGAACCATAACACAAAATTAACCAAGCAAATCAAAGTGCTTAGTTACTAAACTTAGGGTATGATTTGTAAAATTTTAATGACACTTAAATTCTTCTAATTTATATAATACTCCTCAAAAACAAGATCCCTTGCTCAAGAGGCCATGATGTGGCCGGTCCCTATGGTGACACATGGAGCAATGTGATTGGTTCTAACTAGAGTAATTCAATTCAATCTTAACTTGTCTTCCTTGATTTCCAACCAAGCTAACCGAACTTGAAATGGATCATTAACTTAATTGAATTAAGAAACTTTACTTAAACAGTCCCTGGTTCAGAAATTTACATAATAGCTGATAAGTCCACAATTTTTTCCAAAATTACACTTTAGCCCCTAAAGGCAAAAATATTTGCACTTTAGTCCCTATAGATTGGCCGACTAAAATTGAGCCTTCTAAACCTCAATTTATTGCTAAATTCTTCTTAAAAAGACTTCCTTAACTTCTAAAATTGCAAAATCATGAACTTTTTTGAATTTGCAAATTGACCCCTAAACATAAAATATTTGTATTTTGGTCCCTGTAAAGTGACCAATCATGGCAATGACACTTGTCATCTGAGGTGTCATCCTTAAAAGCTTTGTTTGGCTTATTTCCTAAATGCAGTCCATTTTCATACTAACATAGATATTCATATACTGTTTTCAACTTATAACAGTATAATTTACTGGACCATCGTCCAAAACTTATTTGAACTGCGTATAGGATTTTCTTAAAATTATAAACTATTAACATAGAGTCATAAATCACAACTTCCTCTTTTAATAAAAGAGTCGTAATTAAATTTATCGAATCTTTTAACAAAAGATTCAACTTCTTTTCTTAGAAAACATATCATACATATCACATAAACAGACTTTGATTCTTAACGAAAGAAATCATAAGTTTACAACAGGTTGGTTATTACAAAAGTCAACTTGGTCAAACTTTTGACCGTAATAAAAATCATAAATTCCTATTTTTTTCCTTTTCTCAAAAGGCCTCATGCGTGACTAAGCAAACTATTTTTTGAGTCTCGTAGCTAATTCAACGAGAACTCAAACATATACTGATATTCAACTCAGATCATGAGCTTCATATCGACAAACATGGTTCAGTCTTAGATTTCCTTGTCTCTAAGGAAATCCTAGGTTCATCACAATTTCGGGTTCTTACAGTAATTGTGGATGAGTATGTAATTTTTAATTTATGGAATTATGGATTTTTCTTAACCAAAGCCTCTAACTAGGCTAAATGGCCGGTTACATTGGGTGGCCTTGGGGAACAAGGAAACCATTTAGAGATAAGTTTAAAAAGATTTTTTTTTTTTTTGCTCCAACACATGCATGGCCGGCCACTTAGGGGACTAGAAGGCAAATATTTTGTCTTTTAAGGACCAATTTACAATTTAAGGAGAATTTTAAAAATAAAATAATTGTGAAAAATTTGGAATTTTCCACATATAAATAGAGGTGGGTAGTGATGAGTTGAACCATTTAGTTGGCTTCCCAACTTCTAGTTCCTTCTCAACATCAACTATTCCTCTCTAGACTTAGAAAAGAGAGAGAGAGAAAGAAAGAGAGAGAGATGGCCGGTTTGCTATGGTGGAAAGCGGAACAAGAATTTTTGCCCATGCAAGGATCTAGAACCACTCTTTCAAAGCTTTAGAGGTATAATCTAAACCCTCTAACTAAGAATTCATTTATTGGATTTATGTGTATTTCAAGCTATGGGTTGTAAGAGCATAAGCTCATGCTTCTTATCTTGCCATGTTATGGTTTTATATGCTTAGTCTATACTTGATCTAAGTTTAGATTATCTTGTTTGCTAAGTTTTGAGCATGGATTTGATTTTATGCTCTAGGATGAGTGTGAAGGTTATGTGTGCTCACCAAGTGTTTGTGAATATACTTTCACATGTTTGAATATGGATGATTTATGAATGATGGATATGTAAATGTCATAAGTGTGTTAGTTAAGGAATTAACCTAAAAACACAATTTAGTAAGCTTGAAAAGTTATCAAATATTGTGTTTTTCATGAAGATGAACAAAGGAATGATTGAATGATAAATATGTGTTCGACACGCTACATGTTGATGTAGGCTCACGGCTGTGACCGTTTGAGGTAATGTGTGCGAATTTTAAGCAAAAACCAACAAAATACAAAATTGCCAATTTTCGGATTTAACTGTACAATTTTCTGGAAACTTAATTTTGAGGCCCTTAGATGCGGAATTTAGAAAAAGTTAAAACTGAAAAGTTTTAGAAAACAGAAAATCCTAGGGGGCAACATGAACAATTTTTGAAATAAGGTCCTAAAGGCCTCTATTTTTATCAATTTCCAAAACTGGTATATCCAGCCACTGTACACGGCCAGTATTTTTCAAAAGGAAAAATGAGTAAGTTAAAGGTAGAGTTAGATTTTGGCCAAAAATAAAAGTTTTATAATTCGATGAGATATAAGACTTTCATGAAGAAATTTTTTTAAATTCTAAACTGATTTAAAGATAAAACTAGATTTTCAAAACTATGCAGGATACAGGAATTCCTGCAACAGATTTTCAAAACTATGCATGATACAGGAAATTCCTGCACATGCACTTTCAATCAAACTAAAAAGATGTTTTAAAAGCAGTTTTTAAAGTTTTATGATCTTTTAAAAAGAGACTGAGATTTTATGAAAATGGTTTCAAAAAGGAAATAAAATAATAGGCTTAATTTACTTGAAAATATGGTAACAAGTATATGACCAATGATAATCAGATGGGATACCAATTTATTATGTTAGGGCCTGTATCCATGATTATGAATGGTAACCGGATAGGATACCAGTTTACTATGTTAAGGTACCAATGGTAATCGGATAGGATACCGGTTTACTATGATAGGATTTGTATCTATATTACCAAATGTAATCGGATTGGATACCGATCTAGTATGTTATGGTTTATAGTAAGATAGAAGATTCTTATCTTATGCCCTGTTTGAAACAGGAATATGACCTGTTGTCATGCTTTCATGGAACGATAGACCAAGAGCGTAAGACAATTTGTAAGTTCAACTCCGCCTATAGCATGGGCAAAATATTTTTATTACACTGCATGTTTTTCAAAAATTAATGCATTGATTTACATGATGTACATATGTTTTATGTTTTATGTTCTATTATTGTAACATCATGGGAGCATGTTCACTAATAATAAATCACATGATATAAAAAAATTAAATTTTCAAGTAAAAAACAGTAAAGATTCAAGTTTTCAAGTATAATCAACCAAGAACAAGTTTTCATGTAATAAGACAAGACAAGCAAGTTTTCTTGTGTCGTACCGACTTGCCACGAGGGTGGATTTAAACGGTTTGGTCCATGGTTTGAGTTGGATTGGATAGGCTGCCCCAATCACTCCATGGCTACATGTCACAGTATGTGCACTCATGTTATGTAGGAGGGCCCAAAACCAAATTAACATAAAAAACATAATTGATTCATAAGAAAGCATAATCGGTTCATGCATTCTTTTACAAAAAATGTTTTGCAGAATAGAAAGTTGTATTTACTGAGCATAAGCTCATAACTTACGTTCATGCTGTAGGTAAGCAACCTACTGGCAATGCTTGATGCAAAACTATAGAGAGATGACACTACAGACTGTGAAATTGGGTTGGACACCGCCATGGATTTTTGACAATATGTTATGTAAAATGTGTTTGTATTATGTTATGATAAGTCGATGGTAATATTATATGATAACTAGTATGATTTGTTAAAATGTGGTTTGAAAGCTCGGTTCTCGAGTGAGTACATATAAATAAGTATGAGTTTTGAGTTTTAAATTGAGTTAAAAATATATATATATATATATTTCCGTATTTTTACGGAAAGCAAAAGTAAGTTTTAAGATAAAGTATGTTTAAGTAAGCATGGTAAGGTAACGGCCCCACGAAATTGGGTCGTTGTAAAGTTGGTATTTGTTCGCTCAATTGAACACTCGCAAGTATACGAGTCGTACAAGTAATAAAGTGTACACAATTGTACGGATATCGTCCCTGAGGATTAAATCACCAAAATTATCAAGTAAAGCTATTTTAATACCAAAGAAGGTATGAATAAAAAAATAAAAATAAAAAACTGAATTGGAAATTCAATAAAAATTATGTAACAATTAAAGCAAAGCAAAAGCAAGTAAAACTAATGAAAATAACGGGATTGCAGTTGAGTTTATTTTCACGGGATTGCAGTTGAGTTTGGGAAACCAATGGGCTAAACAAGCTAGGACACCTAATTTCACCTTAGTTGCAGGTCTGCTACATGAATGCTAATAGAATGCTATAGCATGCTCTGCGCCTGTTAACCAAACCTCTGTTTTGATGCATAAAAATCTTCCGAATTATTATGGCTATTCCTCAAACCTTTTTCAACATATTCCTATGTGAATCCAGCTCTTAGAATGCAATTTTAAGGCTCGGGTCTTGTGGGTTATGCAAGATGAACAATATATTCCTATACCATTCACAAATCAATAAACCTAGACAAGCATATTGAACTTGCATCATTCATGTTATTTCCAACTTAAATTAACCCTTCTGGTATTAATCTAAATCTGATTTCCTATAGTTGATGGTCAGTCAGAAAATAGAAATAAACATAACACACACATGAATGAACAAGAGAAGAACATTATCTAGCAATCCAACATCAACATAACATTCCTACAACCTTGGTTCCATTAGGGTCCTAGCTAAACAATATAGTTCATATTTCGGATTACAAAAGCAAACTTAAAAACATCATCCATTGTTCACAGGGAATGAAAATCAGAAAATAAATCAAGAAAGAGTAAGAAGAAGAAAAACTCCTAATGGCTATGGATGGTCCTTCTCGTCTTGCGTCCTTCTCCTCCTGAGCTCAGATTCCAAAATGGGCGTAAAAATGGAAGCTAAAACTTTCTGAGCTCTCTCTCTCTCTCTTGCCCAAAAATGGTGTATTTTCTTCTCTCCTCTGTTTTCTCTCTCTCCCCACCGACGGCTGCTTGTATCCCCAATTGGTATATCCTCCTCGCTGCTCTCTTTCCTTTCTTTTTGTTGTTTTGTTAGGCTAGGGCAACAATGGTACACATGTGGCAAATATGGTGGGGGACCAGCTGACCACAAATGTCCAGCTCATTCATTCCACATGGTTTCTCCACATAATGGTCTGATGTCAGCAAAATCTGCCAGCAATGCCCAGAATTTCGCCCCGAAATGCTGCAGCATAGTTGTAGCATTTACCTGAAAAAAACACATTACCAGCACTTTAACGCTTTGGCCCTCATTTTGCTCTATAATCCTTTAATTTCAGTTCAAGAAGAGCATAATTACAGAAGTTGACCCCAGCAAAAGTAAAACTTAAAAAACCAAAACAAATCACAAAAAAAAATAATAAGAGTGCTCCTGGCTAAGCAAATTTGGACTAGAAAAACATTGGATAACTCTAATGTCTTAGAGTTATCAGTATTTAAGTTAAGTAAGTACAAAGTCACTGTAACGACTCGCCTAGCACAGGCCGTTACCATACATATATACTTACATACTGAACTTCTTATACTTACTTACATACTTATGAAAACAGCGGAAATTTTTTTTTTTTATATGGCATACGAGTGCAACATATAAAAGTATCTTTAGCAAAATATGTACCATAACATAAATTCATAAAGAACAAAACGCGTAGCAGCTAGATTTCCCACATTTCACAGTTTGCCCCGCCATGCCCTTCCATCTTGTATCAACCATTGCTGACGGTTGCTTACCTACAGCATAAACGTAAGACAGTGAGCTTTCGCTCAGCAAGTACAACCTCCTATACCGCGATAAAAACAAACATAATTTATCCTTACATATTCTAGCTTAACTTATCATGCATATCATATTATTTCTTATCTTCATTCATCATAACATAACATACATGTCGTAATGCATGGTCCATTTATGCTTATTTTATGCTCAATTCATGCTTAACTTACTTTCATTTCTTATCTTACTTATGGGCCCTTTACTTGTGTGTATGTACCGAGCGCGCGACTATGGAGTGGTTGGGGCGGCCAAACCATTTCCAACTCAAACCATAGTCCAACCCGACCTTACTCGGGTCGGTACAACACAGGCGATTTGCTCGTCATCTTTCTTTTCATCTTGTCGTGTCATACTTGATCTTATTATTCTTATAAGATTTCGTGAACATGCTTCGTGCTCTTATACTTACATGCTTCATGTAATCATAACATTCATCATAAACATACCTTAACTTATCATACTACATAACCTAGCATACACATATGATATATTGCATAGCATATCAATAACATAACATAACAACAATAACATCACTTAGCATTAACAATATACCATAGCAACAACAACAACATAACGTAGCATCAACAACTGCATAACAGACATTCCTAGCATACATCTAACATACTTAGGCAAGTACCACAACAAAGCCTATGCTGTAGGCGGTGGTTGTACTTACCTCTCTTACTATATCCTGCGTTATGCTGCTTCTTCTCAGAGTACAGCTGCAGGTTCCCTCCTGCTCGTTGAATAACATAGGTGAGGTTCTAATCAGTATTGCGGAATGTTGATAATCTAACCAACATGCTTACATAATCCTAATTGTATGTCCACAATACTAAATGTCTTACTGGGTTACAAATAGTAACCCTATTATTAATAGCAACCAAATATGAATTAATTCTTTAAGAGGTTACGTTGAGTAACCTCATGTGCTAAGCCTATACATACTGTTAGGGTTAGGTTACCTTCCTAACCTTGGGCTTTATTATAATTATTGGGTTTCCTTAATTAACCATATATCTTAGCCCAATTTATTAATCTTAGTATCATTAGGGTTATCTAGTCTAACCCTTAAGGTTAATTATAATTAGACTCTTGATCAATCAAAGTTAACCCTATATGGGTCAAACTTGAGCTCTAAGCCTTGGCCTAGTAACTCGGATATTATTTCCGGTTATTACCCGAAATCATTTTACTTACTCAGTTTGGTTTAAAAATCCATTTTCCATTTCTTTGGAAACTTGGGTAAATTAACTTCAAAAATCTTTTACATAACTCATAAAAATTCATATCCTTGAAATAGGTTTTTGAAAAATCATTTAGGGCTGGAAACTGCCTTTGGAAAAGCTTCCCTAGTCAAAACAGTGGTTTTAGGAAAAGATATAATTTTTCGGAACTGTTTTTTTTTTTTTAGAAAATCCTGTACAAGAATTTCCTATTCCCTGCACAGTCTTTATAAAACCGTGTCAGTTTAAAAATCCACTTTGATTTTGGAAAAGTTGTCTTCACGAAAGTTCTAGCTCTCAAAAATTCCTAAAACTTTCATGTTTTGAGAAAAATCCAGTTCTGCTTTTATTTGCGTCAGTTTTGTTTGAAACTGGCTGATCCTGTAAACTGGGTCTGGGCAGACTAGCCACGGATTTTTGTAAAAATAGAGACCATTGGAGCCTCATTTTGGGATTCTTCCCATGCTGCCTTCTAGGAAAACTCGTTCTGAACAACTTTTATGTTTTACGTTTCACCCAGTTCGGCCTCTAAAGGCCTCAAATTTTACTTTTCCCGAAACTGGCCAGTTGGCACCCGAACTGGCAGTTCTCGGTTTTAAGTTCGTTTTACGTCCTATTTCGTGTAATCTAACTCAACCGATCACGCGGGAGCCTAGATAGCATACATGCAACGTTTTCTAAAATCCCACATGAACCAACATGCAACCCAAACGTGCCCATGCAAACCAAAACCCGCATTAACCTAGCCTAGGTTTGCATGGTTCTAACTTTGCATTACAATTAAACCATTCATCATCCATTCACCCTTAACTTAGCAGTCCAACATGCACTGCCTAGGGCAGATTTTGGACCAAAACCAGGGGACACACAACCCTAAGCATCAAGCATGAAAATCAATCACAAACAAGCACAACAATGCAAGAATTCAAGCCATACACCCCTAGATCTACAAATCAAGCACATACAACCATACTAGGGCATAACATGGAAAATGGGCTTATGTCCTTACAACCAAATTGAACCACCTTTTAACTTTAAATTTGAACTCAAAATAGAGAGTTAGGCTCTAGATTTTACCTTAGACCAAAGTCAAGTTTTGGTCACAAAATTTCTTCCTCCCCCTAGCTCACCCTAGCCCACGGCCACTCCTCCAATGTGAGCACCAAAAACTTTGGGTTGGTCTCCTTGGTAGATCCACTCCAAATTGAGCACCACACCAAGGGTTTACCCAAAAAAAATTTCAACTTTTTCTCTCCCTTTCTCCTTCCCTCTCTCACTCGGCCACACACCCAAGAGACCCAAAAAATTTCTAAACTTTTCTTGGCTTTATCCCAACTCAAATCCGAACTCCTATGAACAAAAGCCCCAAGAAAATTTTTGATTTTCTCACTCCCTTTCTCTTCTTAAATTTCCGGATTTTCAAGAGAGATTTTGCAAGAGTTTCCCCAAATTTCTTGAATAAAATGAATAGGTGTAAGGGGTATTTATAGAGGTTGGGAAATTTTGCTTAATTGTGAAATTTACCCCACAATTTTTGATAATTGGGTGATAACCCCCATGAGGTGGCCGGCCATCCCCTTGTAGAACAAGGAAAAATTGTTCTAGAACAAGACACTTGTCTTCTAATGCTTGGTTCATGGAATTATGATGTCATAATTGCAAATAAGAATGATGTCATTATTCCAAATAAAAATGATGTCATCCTAAGACCTTGTTTGGCTAATTTTTGAAAAGCAAACCCATTTTAAGCTAACACAGATAAATCTAATACTGTGCTTACTAATACACAGTATAATTCAGTACTGTTTTACTTGACTGCAGTCCAAAATTTATCTGCGTAAAAATGAACTATATAAAATTTTTCTTATACTTCCAAGCTCTTTTGGTCTTTAATTCCTACTAGGTGTGCTTGATTTTCTAAGGTGGTTTCAAAGCCTATTCATGCTATCTCAACCGTAAAGACGGCTTTTACAGTATTATTTATTACACAATACTGCAAAGTCACTCCTTTGACCGTTCTTGGTCAAACTTTGACTTTCATAAAATCATATAATTGTTCGTCCCTTTTTGTCTTAAAAGGTCCGTTGCTAATCTACATAGTCCATTTTGAGTTTTATTGATCCTGAAAACTCATAAAATGTAAGAAAACTCTTACCGAACTTCTCTTTTAATAATACCTTGATGGTATACAATTAATTTCTTTAAAAAGAATAGTAACATTGAAAAAAATCTAGGTATTACAGTCACTGTCCTACGTAGGTCGGGTCGTGACACTTTCTCTCTCTTCCTCAACCTCCATACTCATTTTCATTTTCTACATCAAAGGAGACTTCACACTTCAAGGAGCACGAAATTGGGAGTCTCTCACTGTAACGACCCGCCTAGCACAGGTCGTTACCGTACATACATACATACTTAACATAACGTACTTACTTTTCAGTGTAAAACAACGGAAATTTTTTTTTAATGCGCGTACGAGCGGATAATGTACTTATTGAATAAAGATATTCTAACGGGAAATAATATACGTAAAAGACAAAACGCGTAGCGGCATTAATTCCCACATTTCACAACTCGCCCTGCCATGCTCCTCCATCTTGTATCACTGATTGCCGGTAGGTTGCTTACCTACAGCATAGACGTAAGACAGTGAGCTTTCGCTCAGCAAGTACAACTAACTATACCGCGACACAACATAACATAGCATACTTACTTATTCATCATACATAACTTAATCATAGCATCACATAGCATACATCTCTTAGCATAACATAACATACTTATGCATGAACCGTTTATGCTTCATTATGTTTTCTTATGCTTTCATAACTTATCTTGCTTATCTTACTTATGAGCCCCATAACATAAGTGTCCGTACCGGGCGCGCAACTATGGAGTGGTTGGGGCGGCCAGTTCATTTCCAACTCAAACCATAGTCCAACCCGACCTACGAGCGGGTCGGTACGACACAAGCAACTTGCTTGCCATCATAACTTTCATTGTCTCATACTTGATCGTATTCTTATTAATTGGTGAACATGCTTCGTGATGTTTCACACAATTAAATCATAATCACTTCTTAACCATACCATAGCTTGTATCTTATCATAACATAATTCTAACATATTTCATAACATATATCATAGCTCATACTTCATAACATATCATAGCACATAGCATGGCATACCTCATAGCATATCATAGCACATAGCATATAGCATTCATTAAACACATAGCATTAAACCTATAGCATACATCATAACATTTAACATACTTTGGTAAGTATTCACAACAAAGCCTATGCTGTAGGCGGAGTTGTACTTACCTCGTCTGCTATGTCCGATATTGTGCTGCTCCAAGCTCGGGCGCAACAATAGGCTATCTCCTGTTATTCCATGGACATAAGGTAAGGATTCTTAATCATAAAATGTTGGTGACTTAACCAACATGCATACATAGTCCTAGTTATATGTCCCATTTACACAAGATATCTTACTTGGATTATAGCTTATGAGGTTACATAGAGTAACCCTAGATACTAGGCCCACTTGTATACAAATAGGGTTAGGTTACCATCCTAACCTTGGGCCTATGCCTTAATATTCTTATTATATAATCCAATGGGTTATGTTGGATAACCCTTGAGGCAGTCAAAATTCGGCCCACAAAAATCAACCTTTTATGGGTCAAACTTAGTCAACAAAAGTCAACCCCTTATAGGTCAAACTTAGTCAACAAAAATAAACCCCTCATAACTCGGGTATCCATCCCGGTTATCTTCCGTCGTCGTTACTAAATTTTTGGCTTAAAAATCCCTTTTTCCTTATCTTGGAAAAATTTGGTGAATTAAGCTCAAAAACCTTCAATTAACTTATAAAAATTTGGGGGTTCTTAAAATAAAGCCTCATAAAAATCAATAAATACTGAAAACTGTCATTGGAACAGTCTTCACAGTCAAAACATTGGTGTTGTGCAAAAATACAGTTTTTCTCTGCATTGTTTTAGAAAATCCTGTGCAGGAATTTCCTGTTTCCTGCACAGTTTGTAGAAATCCGTGTCAGTTTAAAAATTTGAATTGAATTTGAAAAAGTTATCTTCATGAAAGTTTTAGATCTCAAAATATCCTAAAACTTATGTGTTTAATAGAAAACCTAGTTCGGACTCTATTGTGCCCATATTCCTGGTTAAACTCACCTGGCCGTGCATGAACCCTGGGCACGGTCAGGCTCGGATTTCATAAAAACCGAGGCCGTTGGTGTCTTATTTTGAAAAAACTGTCTGTATTTCCCTGTAGGAAAATCTTTCTCTATAACTTTTATGTTTTACATTTTCCCAAAATCGGCCTCTAAAGGCCTCAAATTTCACTTTCCATAAAACTGGGCAGTTTAAAACCCGAACTGGCAGTTTTTGTTCTTAAATCCGTTTTTTCGTCCTAATACGTGCACACTGTAATACCTGATTTTTCACCAATACGATTCCTTGTATAGAAATTACATTGAACCGTAAAGGTATTTATGGAAAAAGCCCAGTTAAGGGTTTTTAATTATGTTTTGTGAGTTTTCTGACTTTATAAGACTCAAAAAGGATTATTTAGTCAAGAAAATGACCTTTTAGGTAAAAAGGAACAAAAATGCAAAATTTTTCATGATAGTCAAAGTTTGCCCAAAAACGTCACGGTTGACCAAAAAGTCAACCGTTGACCAAGAAAGTCAAATCTTGACAAGAAGGTCAATGATCGACAAGAAGGTCAATGGTTGACCCGAAAAATCCAAGAAATGACTGTACGATTAAATATTTATCTGTATAAAAAATTGTACCGTGTGAAAACCAATTTTTCAGATAAAATGATATGTTCAAGACTCAGAAACCACCATAGAAAATCAAGCACATTAAGTGGAAGTATAGGGCAAAATGGTTTTAAGAAATAAGGAAAATTGTATAACCGTCCATTTTTACACGGATGAATTCTGAACTGCAGTTCGGTAAAACAATACTGTGAATAAGTGAATCCAGTATTAGAAATACCTGTGTTAACTCAAAAAATTGGACTGTACAATAGCTAAAGAGCCAAACAAGCTTTAACTTAGCTTACCTCACTTAACTTTTTCTTTATGACCTCATTTTCTTAATTTAAGAAAATTGGAAAGTAATTTGGTTGATTAATACCAAGGATGGCCGGCCACTTGCCCTCCCAATTGTGTGATTTCTTGCTTCTTTTGGGGCCAAAATCCAATTAGCAAAGAGTTTCCCAACCTCTATAAATAGGGGTGGGCATTATTCACAAATTAGAAAAGCTAGCTAAACTTTGGCCAAAATTTTTCTCTACCAAATCCGGATTTGTGAGGAAGAAAAAGAAAGAAATTTTTCAAACCCTAGAGTGTTTAGAGCTTAGTGGGGGGTCGGTTTTGGGTTGGAGAACAAGCAAAAAGTTTGGAAAAAAATTTGTAACCCTTGTTGGCCAAGGAGGCCGGTTGCAAGGAATCCACCAAGGAGGAAGAGCCAAGCTAGGAAACCGGGTTTTTGGAGCATTGTGGTGGCTGGATTTTTGAGCAAATTGGTGACCGGACTTAGGGCAAGGAAGGCAGCAAGATTGGACTTGCCACCCACCATTCAGCCGGCTGCTGTGAAGGAACAAAGAGAAGAAAACCTAAGCCAACTTTGAGCCAAAAGTGAGGTAAAACCCCTAATTGCCTAAGCTTTCATTTGAATTTCGTTTGGAGAAATTTAAGTGTATTTAAGCAATGATTTGTAATGGGCATAAGCCCACTTTCAGTTCTGCCCTAGCTAGGAAATATGAGTATGTGCTTGATTTAATTAGGAGTAGGGTTTGGTGGTTTTATGTTGCATGTTATGTGTTTGTTAGTATGCCTAGGGTTTTTGTGTAGGTTTATGAATGATTTATAATTTGGCTTGCATGTTAAAAATTTGACGTTAGAAACGTGATGTATGACTGATTTAGGCTCCCGCTGAGTTCGGTTGAGGTAGGGTGAACGTTTTAGGACGTTATCGAAAATTGAAACCGAAAACTGCCAACTCGGGTAGAAATTGGCCAGTTTCGGGGAAAACAGTTTTTGAGGCCTTTAGAGGCCGAATCTGGTAAAACTCAAAACACGAAAGTTGTTAAGAAGAGTTTTTCCTAGTGGACAACGCGGACGGATTTGCAAAATGAGGCTCCAATAGCCTCGGTTTTTAACAAAACCCGAGCCTCAAGTGCCCAGGACCCCTGCACGGCCAGGACCCCTGCACGGCCCAGGATCCCTGCACGGCCAAGATTGGTTCCACAAGGTTTTTGACAAAGAAAACGTCCGAAATAGGTTTTACCCAAACACGAAAGTTGTAGGGCTTTTCAATATCTAAAACTTTCGTGAAGCCAAGTTGTTCAGAATCAGCTTGGATTTTAAAATGAAAATGGAGTTCAAAAACGGTACAGGAATTATGGAAAATCTTGTACAGGATTTCAAAAATCAACACAGAAAAAGGGTAATTTTGCAGTTACACTAATAATTGACATTGTGAAACTGTTCCAAAGGGCAGTTTCCAATAGTCAATAATTTCATGCGTCTCATTTTAAGATTTTCAGTTTTCAAAGTTAAACAAAAAGGATTTTTTACACCTAAACCTAAGGTTTTCTTTTCTAAAGAAATAAGATTTTGAAACCTAAGTTAAAAACAGTCCAATTAAGGTTACTTAGATAACCAACTAGGATAACGTAAAATTAAGTAAGGGCTTATAACGAAGGTTATAAAAGAGTGTTGGTTATATTGCCAACATTTCTAACCCTTACTTTTATTTTCAGAATATCGCACGCAGAAGTGTCCCAACGGGATTTAACTCGACATTGGACACAGCCTTTACGAACGAGGTAAGTACAACTCCGCCTACAGCATAGGCTTGTGGTGTATACTTACCTGAGTATGTTTGCTATATGTAAATGTTACATGTTATTAAATGTTACATGTTATTAAATGTTACACGATTAAGTGTTGTAGAATGTTCTAGGTATGCCATGATTACATGTTATAGTTATGTGTTATGATTATATGCTAGGGTTATATGTTATGATTATATGCCATGAATTATGATATGCCAAGTGCTATGTTATATGTTATGAAATTATAGGAACATGATTAGGGTTAAGATATGCTGAGAATTAATTGTGTGAAACATCACGATGCATGTTCACCGATTAACAAAAGAAAGATTAAGTATGAAATGATATGATGGCAAGCAATTGCCTGTGTCGTACCGACCCGCGTTAGGTCGGGTTGAACTATGGATTGAGTTGGAAATGGACTGGCCGCCACCACCAATTCATAGTCGCGCGCCCGGTGCGAACACTTACGTTATGGGGCCCATAGGATAAGACAAGATAAGTATGATAAGAAAGTTAAGAATGATCAAGTAAGCATAACCAAGCATAACTGGCTCATGCATATGTCAAGATAAGTTATGATATGTTACGATGTATGTTAATTATGAAATGTTAAGTATGAATTGTTATGTTGTGATGATTAATGGTTGAATTATTGCTTTGCGGTTTAAATAGTTGTACTTGCTGAGCGAAAGCTCACTGTCTTACGTCTATGCTGTAGGTAAGCAGCCTAGCAGCAACCCCTGATACAAGATGGAGGGCGAGGTCTGGTGGACTGTGAAATGTGGGGATAATGCCGCCATGCGTTTGTTATTTAAGTAATTATTTTATAAAGCTTATATTACACCCACACAACGTTACCAATTATTCGTTATAATTATTTACGTATGTGCATATATGATTATATTGCTTATAAAAAAAAAAAAAAATATTCCGCTGTTACGTTATAAGTATGTATGTATGTATGTATGTATGGTAACGGCCTGTGCTAGGCGGGTCGTTACAGAGTTGGTATCAGAGCGGTTCCCTGCGATCAAATTTCACAGTCAGCCTGCCATCGCCGCCATCATTGTAAGTTGAAATTTTATTTTCATATAGTAATCTTTATTATACGATTATGTATTAATAGATACACGATTATGGACCCGGCACAAGTAGAGGAGGACCGACGCTCGGTTTCTGCATTCTACAAGTTGCGGCCACTGCTATTTGATGGCACTCCCCGGACAGTAGCATTATCAGGATGGCTTTATGATCTGGAAATGATCTTCCACCTTTGCCACGTAGAGGCTCACCTTCGTGTCTCGTTAGCTAGTAGATGCCTGGCAGCTGACGCGAGGTTATGGCACTCCCCGGACAGTAGCATTATCAGGATGGCTTTATGATCTGGAAATGATCTTCCACCTTTGCCACGTAGAGGCTCACCTTCGTGTCTCGTTAGCTAGTAGATGCCTGGCAGCTGACGCGAGGTTATGGTGGATAACGATTGGAGAGGGGACTCTACCAGATCGCACATGGCCACATTTTCGTACCTGCATGATCAACCGCTACGGACCAGTACCGGAGGAGGGGATAGAAGAGCCCTATCGTGATCCCGAGATTTATCGGGACATGCAGCACGAGCGCTACCACGTAATTGTCGCCGACTGGCATGTGTACCCTCATGAGCCGATGGATCACTACTGTCGGAGATTTCAGGAGGCTATGTTGCCTCATATTCCTATGGATATACCGCACCCAGGGCTACAGGCCTTAGTGATTTTGCGGAACGGGCTACCTCCCCAGATTCGTCAGCACACTCCCTTACCTACGCCGATCATGACAGTGGCACATATGGTTGGGTACATCTTGGCTGCGGAGGTCATCGCACACGATATGCAGGCCGATGCTCACGTAGTAGAGCCTGAGGTACCAGATGACGACGCCGGGATACCTGAGCCGGTATACGAGCCCGAGCCAGCATACGAGCCCGATCCAGTATACGAGCCAGAGCCCGCATATGAGCCCGGCCCTGTTAACCCAGAGGACGCGATGCCCGCTGATCCGGTACAGGAGGCCGAGGATGACGGGTACGATACCGATGAGGATATGGATGCTCCTGAGGACCCTCCGATTATCGTTATATCTAGCGATGATGAGGATGATGATGAGGAGCCTGATCACGAGCCAGGGTTCGTAGGATGGCTTGACGAGGGAGATGACTTTGAGGAAGACCCCGAGGAGATCCCAGATGAGGACGGAGAGGCCGACTCCGACATATCAGACGTCACCGTGGTGGAGATAGACTAGGTTTAGACTTTTTAGTCAAATGTATTTTGAGACTGTTGTACTAGCTTATTATTTTTGACAATAGGCTTGTACTTATGTACGATGGTAAAGTGGTAGACACTTCCATCACATTTTGATCTTATATGTATAGTATGATAGTAGATATGTAAATATGATAGTGTAAGTGATGTAAAGAAATGTAATTACAAGTAAAGTAAACATGATGTACTTTTTGTGAGTATACACAAAATACAGTTTAAATGTGGAATATATAAAATATCAATTACAAATGATATGATACGAACATGACGCAATGTTTAAGTTATGATATGAAAATATTGTGACATAATGTATTTTGTTGCAATGTATTAAGATATGTTTGAAAAGAAAGGATATTAATAGTTGATAATATCTTCGCTTATGATTTAAATAGGAATTTAAAGATGGTTCGTATTCGTAAGACAGCCCCTGTAAATCCACCGGAGCCAGACCTTGCGACCGTTGTAGCCAATTTACAACGGCAGTTGCTCGAGCAGCAACAAGAAACAAACAGACTTCGAGAGCAATTGGCTCAAATAAACCAGAGACCCCAGGTCAACGAGGTTCCACCACCCGCGGATCAAGTACCTCCAGTGGCACCTCCTGTGCCAGAAATTCCCCGAAATGATGGAATTCCAATAGCACCTGCTGGGGTACCGGTAGATCTACCTCCAGTGCGAGAGGACTTATTGTATGAACGATTTAGGCGGATGAAAGCGCCTGAATTTGAAGGGACGATGGACCCGATAGCCGCAGATAATTGGCTGATAGATATCCAAGTTATTCTGGACTTCATGCGGCTTACAGAACAAGAAAAGGTCCTCTGTGCTTCGTTTGCTCTTAAGAAGGACGCAAGACATTGGTGGATGACCGTCCAGATGCGTCGGGATGTCACGACAATGAGCTGGCAGGATTTTGTGGCCGAGTTTCGTACTATGTACTACAACAGAGAAGTCCTTGCCGTTCAACAAGATGAGTTTGCCAACCTGAAGCAAGGGACAATGACGGTGATGGAAGCCGTTAAGAAATTCGAGCAGTTAGCGCGCTTGTGCCCAGAATGGTACCGAACGAGACAGAAAAAGTTCGAAGAATGATGAAGATGTTTCGGACAGACATAGCCAAACAAGTAAGCGCCGGAAGCAGCCCACCTACCCTGGTATCCGATTGCGTGAGCAGAGCAATAAGAGCCGAGTATTGGATCAACCAGGACAAGGAAGCAAGGGCTCAAATTTTCAAGGCCAAGAAAGAAGAAAAGGCCATTGTAAAGCAGACGCAGCCCCGTCAGAGTGCTGAAATGAACCAGAAAGGCCAGACCAATAACCCTGCTCAAGGTTCCAAACAGTCTTGGAGGAACAAGAGAAAAGGGAATTTCTCGGGACAGGGACAGCAACGAAATTACCCTCAGAAGAAGAACAATAGAGGAAACAAGGGTAATAACTCTGACTACCCGGTATGTGCGAAGTGCGGAAAGAAACATCCAGGCATTTGCAGAATAGGGACCAATGCGTGTTATCTGTGCGGAAAGGAAGGACATTTTGCAAAGAATTGCACTCTGAACAATCAAGGTCAGAATCCTCCATACCAAAGCCGGAATGCCAGCAGTCAGCTTCATGCAGTCCAAGCCAGACTAGAAGGACCTTCCATTGTCCAAGGCAGATTGGAAGCCCCTGAACCTCAAGCTCGAATCTATGCTTACACCAGGGGAGATGCAGAAGCAGAGACTTCGCATGTGGTGACAGGTCAGATCTCTATCACCACTTATGAAGCAATTGCCCTGTTTGATTCTGGTGCCACTCATTCATTTATATCTTTGGAGTTCGCCCAGAAGTTAGGAAGAGGTGTGGATAGTTTAAGTCAACCTTTCAAAACCTCTTTGCCATCCGGAGAAATTTTGTGGTCCAACTTATGGATACGAAATACCTCTGTGATTATCTGTGGCAGAGAACTATTTGTAGATCTCATCGCAATCAAGCTGCAGGATTTCGATGTGATCTTAGGGATGGATTTCCTTGGCAAGTACAACGCTAAGATCGACTGTCGGAAGCGTTGTGTAATTTTCAACCCTTATGGCGAGGAAGAGTTCAACTTCTACGGACAACCTCGTAGCTCAGCAACCCGATTGGTTTCGGCTATGAAGGCTTGGAAGATGTTAGCTAATGGCTGTCAAGGATATTTAGCTAACATGGTAGACAAAGAGCAAGAAACGAAGCTGACGCCGGAGGATGTAACCATTATCAGAGAGTATGTGGATATCTT
This sequence comes from Ficus carica, assembly GCA_009761775.1. Classification (NCBI taxonomy): domain Eukaryota; kingdom Viridiplantae; phylum Streptophyta; class Magnoliopsida; order Rosales; family Moraceae; genus Ficus; species Ficus carica. Next base: position 11,181,470 of record CM019740.1, read on the forward strand.
TCCGGAGGAATTACCAGGACTTCCGCCGGAACGCGAAATTTCATTTGAAATTGAGCTATTGCCCGGAACTACTCCAATATCGAAGGCGCCCTACCGTATGGCACCTGCTGAACTTAGGGAACTCCAAGTACAGTTGCAAGAAATGCTTGATAAAGGATTCATCCGACAGAGTTACTCTCCGTGGGGAGCACCTGTGCTATTCGTAAAGAAGAATGATGGATCTTTACGCATGTGCATCGACTACCGCGAGCTGAATAAGGTCACCATCAAAAATAAGTATCCTCTTCCAAGGATCGACGATCTTTTTGATCAACTCAGAGGAGCAAAGGTATTTTCGAAAGTTGATCTACGATCTGGCTATCATCAGCTCAAGATCAAAGATGCAGATATCTCCAAGACGGCTTTTCGAACGCGCTATGGGCATTATGAATTTTTGGTTATGCCTTTTGGGTTAACCAATGCTCCAGCTGCTTTTATGGACCTGATGAATCGAGTATTCAAGGAATATCTGGACAAGTTTGTAATTGTCTTCATCGACGATATCCTGATTTATTCAAGGTCCCAGGAAGAGCATATGCAGCATCTGAGAATTGTGATGGAAACGTTGCGACAACGACAGCTCTATGCAAAGTTCACTAAGTGTGAATTTTGGCTAGAAAAGGTACATTTCTTGGGCCATGTGGTGTCAAAAGAAGGAATTTCTGTAGACCCCGCTAAGGTGGAAGCAGTTAGTTCGTGGCCAAGACCTAAAAATGTAACAGAAATAAGGAGTTTCCTTGGATTAGCTGGTTATTACCGCCGATTCGTTGAGGGATTCTCTAAGATTGCAGCCCCTCTTACAGCCCTTACTCGCAAAGGGAGGAATTACGAATGGACGTCCAAATGTGAAGAGAATTTCCAAGAGCTCAAGAGAAAGCTGACAAGTGCGCCTGTGTTGATTATTCCAGATGTCGAAGCAGGAAATTTTGTGATCTACAGCGACGCTTCTAAGACGGGTCTAGGAGCGGTCTTAATGCAACAAGGAAAAGTGGTCGCATATGCCTCCCGACAACTAAAGGATCACGAAAGAAATTACCCGACGCACGATCTAGAGCTTGCTGCGGTGGTGTTCGCATTGAAGATTTGGAGGCACTACCTATATGGGAATAGATGTGAGATTTTCACAGATCATCAAAGTCTCAAATACATCTTTACCCAGAAGGAGCTCAACATGAGGCAGCGAAGATGGCTTGAACTCGTAAAGGACTATGACTGCGAGATCCTTTACCATCCTGGCAAGGCAAACAAAGTAGCAGATGCCTTAAGCAGGAAGTCATCCGGCATGCTAATGTCTTTGGAATTGCTGGCTAAGCCACTTCAGAAGGAAATCTTCGATTTTCACTTGGAGATGATAACGGGAAAGTTGTCTGCTTTAACCCTCCAGTCCAATTTATTGGAGTCCATCAAGAACCTTCAAGGAAAGGATTCCCTGCTGATCAAGGCACGACTCTTTGGCGGAAAGAATCAGGAGTTTAAGACCTCTGCAGATGGTGTTATCTACTTTAAAGAAAGGATCTGCGTTCCTAACTTTAAATTTTTGAAGGATCAGATACTGGCAGAGGCACATATGACACCGTATTCAGTACATCCAGGAGCTTCCAAGATGTACAAAGATCTCCGAGAGAACTACTGGTGGCCAAACATGAAGAATGAGATAGCGAAGTACGTGTCAAAATGCTTAACTTGTCAGAAAGTTAAGGCAGAACACCGACATCCTGGTGGAGAATTGCAGAAAATAGAGCTTCCTGAATGGAAATGGGAGCAAATTACCATGGATTTTGTCGTGGGACTGCCTAGAACTTCAAGTGGGAATGACACGATTTGGGTTATTGTTGATCGATTAACCAAATCTGCCCACTTCATCGCTATCAAAGCCACTTATTCCGTGGAAAAATTGGCCGAAGTCTATGTATCTCAGATCGTTCGACTGCATGGAGTACCAAAATCGATCATCTCAGATCGTGATGGACGTTTCACTTCTCGGTTTTGGACAAGCGTACACAATGTTATGGGGTCGAAATTGAAGTTCAGTACGGCATTTCACCCCCAAACCGATGGCCAGTCAGAACGGACTATCCAGACACTAGAAGATATGTTGAGATCATGTGTTCTGGATTTTAAAGGAAACTGGGATCAGAAGCTGTCCTTGATTGAATTTTCTTATAACAACAGCTATCACTCTTCGATTGGTATGGCTCCGTTCGAAGTATTATACGGAAGAAAATGTCGATCCCCTATTCATTGGCAAGAAATTGGACAGAAGCAGCTTCAAACTACGGACTTCATAAGAAAGACTTCTGAAGATATTAAGAAGATTAAGCAAAGGCTTGACGTGGCTTTCAGTCGTCAGAAAAGCTATGCTGATAAGCGAAGAAGGCCTTTGGAATTTCAGATCGGAGATGCAGTATTCATTAAAATAGCTCCAATGAAAGGAGTGATGAGATTTGGAAAGAAAGGGAAGCTTAGTCCAAGGTATACTGGACCTTTTGAAATCCTAGAAAGGGTTGGAAAAGTAGCCTATAAGCTTGCCCTGCCGCCAGAACTAGCATCTATGCATAACGTCTTTCATGTCTCGATGCTCAAGAAGTACGTGCCAGATCCTTCTCATGTGCTCAGTCAAGAACCAGTGGAGGTTCAAACAGACTTAACCTATGAAGAGAAGCCTGTACGAATCCTAGATCGAGAAGAGAAGGTTCTAAGGAACAAGACAATTCCCATGGTGAAAGTATTATGGCGAAACCATAAAGTAGAAGAAGCAACCTGGGAATTAGAAGATGAAATGAGAAAGAACTACCCCGATTTGTTCTAATTTTCGAGGACGAAAATTTTTAAGGGGGGTAGATTGTAATACCTGATTTTTCACCAATACGATTCCTTGTATAGAAATTACATTGAACCGTAAAGGTATTTATGGAAAAAGTCCAGTTAAGGGTTTTTAATTATGTTTTGTGAGTTTTCTGACTTTATAAGACTCAAAAAGGATTATTTAGTCAAGAAAATGACCTTTTAGGTAAAAAGGAACAAAAATGCAAAATTTTTCATGATGGTCAAAGTTTGCCCAAAAACGTCACGGTTGACCAAAAAGTCAACCGTTGACCAAGAAAGTCAAATCTTGACAAGAAGGTCAATGATCGACAAGAAAGTCAATGGTTGACCCGAAAAATCCAAGAAATGACTGTACGATTAAATATTTATCTGTATAAAAAATTGTACCGTGTGAAAACCAATTTTTCAGATAAAATGATATGTTCAAGACTCAGAAACCACCATAGAAAGCCAAGCACATTAAGTGGAAGTATAGGGCAAAATGGTTTTAAGAAATAAGGAAAATTGTATACCGTCCATTTTTACACGGATGAATTCTGAACTGCAGTTCAGTAAAACAATACTGTGAATAAGTGAATCCAGTATTAGAAATACCTGTGTTAACTCAAAAAATTGGACTGTACAATAGCTAAAGAGCCAAACAAGCTTTAACTTAGCTTACCTCACTTAACTTTTCTTTATGACCTCATTTTCTTAATTTAAGAAAATTGGAAAGTAATTTGGTTGATTAATACCAAGGATGGCCGGCCACTTGCCCTCCCAATTGTGTGATTTCTTGCTTCTTTTGGGGCCAAAATCCAATTAGCAAAGAGTTTCCCAACCTCTATAAATAGGGGTGGGCATTATTCACAAATTAGAAAAGCTAGCTAAACTTTGGCCAAAATTTTCTCTACCAATCCGGATTTGTGAGGAAGAAAAAGAAAGAAATTTTTCAAACCCTAGAGTGTTTAGAGCTTAGTGGGGGGTCGGTTTTGGGTTGGAGAACAAGCAAAAAGTTTGGAAAAAAATTTGTAACCCTTGTTGGCCAAGGAGGCCGGTTGCAAGGAATCCACCAAGGAGGAAGAGCCAAGCTAGGAAACCGGGTTTTTGGAGCATTGTGGTGGCTGGATTTTTGAGCAAATTGGTGACCGGACTTAGGGCAAGGAAGGCAGCAAGATTGGACTTGCCACCCACCAATTCAGCCGGCTGCTGTGAAGGAACAAAGAGAAGAAAACCTAAGCCAACTTTGAGCCAAAAGTGAGGTAAAACCCCTAATTGCCTAAGCTTTCATTTGAATTTCGTTTGGAGAAATTTAAGTGTATTTAAGCAATGATTTGTAATGGGCATAAGCCCACTTTCAGTTCTGCCCTAGCTAGGAAATATGAGTATGTGCTTGATTTAATTAGGAGTAGGGTTTGGTGGTTTTATGTTGCATGTTATGTGTTTGTTAGTATGCCTAGGGTTTTTGTGTAGGTTTATGAATGATTTATAATTTGGCTTGCATGTTAAAAATTTGACGTTAGAAACGTGATGTATGACTGATTTAGGCTCCCGCTGAGTTCGGTTGAGGTAGGGTGAACGTTTTAGGACGTTATCGAAAATTGAAACCGAAAACTGCCAACTCGGGTAGAAATTGGCCAGTTTCGGGGAAAACAGTTTTTGAGGCCTTTAGAGGCCGAATCTGGTAAAACTCAAAACACGAAAGTTGTTAAGAAGAGTTTTTCCTAGTGGACAACGCGGACGGATTTGCAAAATGAGGCTCCAATAGCCTCGGTTTTTAACAAAACCCGAGCCTCAAGTGCCCAGGACCCCTGCACGGCCAGGACCCCTGCACGGCCCAGGATCCCTGCACGGCCAAGATTGGTTCCACAAGGTTTTTGACAAAGAAAACGTCCGAAATAGGTTTTACCCAAAACACGAAAGTTGTAGGGCTTTTCAATATCTAAAACTTTCGTGAAGCCAAGTTGTTCAGAATCAGCTTGGATTTTAAAATGAAAATGGAGTTCAAAAACGGTACAGGAATTATGGAAAATCTTGTACAGGATTTCAAAAATCAACACAGAAAAAGGGTAATTTTGCAGTTACACTAATAATTGACATTGTGAAACTGTTCCAAAGGCAGTTTCCAATAGTCAATAATTTCATGCGTCTCATTTTAAGATTTTCAGTTTTCAAAGTTAAACAAAAAGGATTTTTTACACCTAAACCTAAGGTTTTCTTTTCTAAAGAAATAAGATTTTGAAACCTAAGTTAAAAACAGTCCAATTAAGGTTACTTAGATAACCAACTAGGATAACGTAAAATTAAGTAAGGGCTTATAACGAAGGTTATAAAAGAGTGTTGGTTATATTGCCAACATTTCTAACCCTTACTTTTATTTTCAGAATATCGCACGCAGAAGTGTCCCAACGGGATTTAACTCGACATTGGACACAGCCTTTACGAACGAGGTAAGTACAACTCCGCCTACAGCATAGGCTTGTGGTGTATACTTACCTGAGTATGTTTGCTATATGTAAATGTTACATGTTATTAAATGTTACATGTTATTAAATGTTACACGATTAAGTGTTGTAGAATGTTCTAGGTATGCCATGATTACATGTTATGGTTATGTGTTATGATTATATGCTAGGGTTATATGTTATGATTATATGCCATGAATTATGATATGCCAAGTGCTATGTTATATGTTATGAAATTATAGGAACATGATTAGGGTTAAGATATGCTGAGAATTAATTGTGTGAAACATCACGATGCATGTTCACCGATTAACAAAAGAAAGATTAAGTATGAAATGATATGATGGCAAGCAATTGCCTGTGTCGTACCGACCCGCGTTAGGTCGGGTTGAACTATGGATTGAGTTGGAAATGGACTGGCCGCCACCACCAATTCATAGTCGCGCGCCCGGTGCGAACACTTACGTTATGGGGCCCATAGGATAAGACAAGATAAGTATGATAAGAAAGTTAAGAATGATCAAGTAAGCATAACCAAGCATAACTGGCTCATGCATATGTCAAGATAAGTTATGATATGTTACGATGTATGTTAATTATGAAATGTTAAGTATGAATTGTTATGTTGTGATGATTAATGGTTGAATTATTGCTTTGCGGTTTAAATAGTTGTACTTGCTGAGCGAAAGCTCACTGTCTTACGTCTATGCTGTAGGTAAGCAGCCTAGCAGCAACCCCTGATACAAGATGGAGGGCGAGGTCTGGTGGACTGTGAAATGTGGGGATAATGCCGCCATGCGTTTTGTTATTTAAGTAATTATTTTATAAAGCTTATATTACACCCACACAACGTTACCAATTATTCGTTATAATTATTTACGTATGTGCATATATGATTATATTGCTTATAAAAAAAAAAAAAAAATATTCCGCTGTTACGTTATAAGTATGTATGTATGTATGTATGTATGGTAACGGCCTGTGCTAGGCGGGTCGTTACACACACTACCTCAACCGACCACAGCGGGAGCCTATGAACACACATGCAGCATTTTCTAAAGTCCCAATTCAACATTCATGTGATCCGATCATGTCCATGCAAACCAACAATGAAAATGCATCACCTAGGGTTTGCATGGTTCTAGGTTCATTCAAACCATTCCATTCATTCAAGATCTACTTTAGTAACCTAGCATGCTATTCTAAATCATGCTTGAACATATTTAGGGGACATACAACTTATCAAACACCTAGCATGCAAGTTCTAACAACCAAACAAACATAAGCATGAAATCAATCAAAGCTCATGATCAAACTCATAAATCAAACCACCCTTAATACCTAATCAAGCACCATACCTAATCAAGCACCATACCTAAACTAATCTAGGGCAATAAAATAACTTGAGCTTATGCTCTTACAATTTTCAACTTGAAATACATATAAATTTCAAATTGAAACTTAATTGAAGAGTTTAGGGCTATGGAAGAGTTACCTTGATCAAAGCAAGGCTAGGCTTAGGGTTTGGGTCCAAAACTTCTTTCTTCCTCCTTGTTCTCCTTTCACTCGGTTTTCACCCTCCAATGGGTACCGAAAATTTGGCCTCACTTGGTGGTTGATCCTACCAAATCCGGCCACTCTCCACACTTTCCTTCTTCACTTTTCTCTTCCCCTTTCTTGCTTTCCCACAACCGGCCACTTGGCCTAGAATGGGTTTCAAATTTTTTTCAAACTTTTTTCTTGTCTCTAGGTGAAATCCAACCACCCCCTATGCTCTCCCCCTTAAGTTTTTAATTTTTCTCTCTTCTCTCTTTCCTTCCTAATGCTCGGCTTTTTTAGAGGAAAAATGGCCAAAGTTTTGCTAGATTTTCCAAATTTTGGTGAACAAAATGATCACCCTTCTTCACCTATTTATAGGTGATGGAAATTCCTTAAAATTGTTAAAAAGCCCTTGAAGAAACACAAATTTGCACAATGGGGGGCATAGGTGGCCGGCCAATCCCTTGGAGAACAAGCAAATATTACTTTCCAAATTTTCTTTAATCCAAAATGATGTCATAATTTGGTGGTAGGATGATGTCATCATCCTAAGGCCTTGTTTGGCTTTTTCTTCAATATGCAGTCCAATTTTGAGCTAACACAGATAGTTTCAATACTGTGCTTACTAATACACAGTATTGTTATACTATACTGCAATCCAAAATTCATCTGTGTAAAAATAGATTGTACAAAAAATTTTCTTATTTCCTTAAGTCCTTTTGCCCTTTATTTCTAACTTGGTGTGCTTGATTTTTCTATGGTGGTTTTAAATCCTATTCATGCTAACTTGTTCGTAAAAACAGTTTTCGCAGTATATTTCCATACTGCTTTGCCATAATACTGTATAGTCATCTCTTTGACCATTTTAGTCAAACTTTGACTTTTTTGGTAAACTTTGACCAACATAAAATCATAGAATTTTCATCCCCTTTTTACTCAAAAGGTCATATGCTAATATAAGCAATTATTTTTGAGTCTTATAAGATCATAAGAACTCATAAAATTAAACAAAAACCCTAATCGGGCTTCCTCATGAATATCTTCATGGCACACATTTAATTCCTTTAGAAGGAAACAGTAATATCGAAAAACTAGGTATTACACTCACTCTCCATCAACATCAAGGTAACCAATTTGTGCCTCCCTTTAATGAGTTGTGATAGTATTGGTACTGTGGAAGATTTTGGTTATTTGGGGGCTTGATAGGTTAGTTCGTTTGATGTGAAAAGTGGAAGATTTTGATTGTTTTGGGTATTGTATTGTGGGTTAGTAGTTTGATTTTGTGGAGGTGATTAGCATTTGAGGTTTAGTTGTTTGAGGCTTGGTTATTGTTGGTTTAATTGCTTACGGAGGTGTTTGAGGTTTCGACGTGGTTTGGTTGTTTGGTTGTATTGTGGGTAAATTGTGCTTTTCTGATAGTGGTGCTTCTTGTTCGGTGTTGGGATTATTTGGTAATTGGCGTTTGTATTATAAAAAAATAAATAAAAAAAGAGAGAAGTTAAAAAAAATGCCAGTGAAATCCGCTGCCAAAAGACAAAGTGGTGAGAGTTCCAAAACTAAGGATGTTGGGCCTAGTGTGAATGTCTTTGTTTCAGTGGCCGCAGAGGAACAGTACAATAATTTCAATAAAATAGAGCTTGCATCCGAGAAAGGGGTTTCTCTCTCTCAAATAACCCAGTTTTCGCTCTTATTCAAGAAACCATCCAAACCCGTGGATGGGCGATGTATTGTTCCCCTCCCAAGGATGAATCTATGATGCTCGTGCAGGAATTCTACGCAAATACCTAGGAGCATCAAAATCATAAAACCAAGGTTCGTGGCGTAGTGGTAAGGTTAGATGAAGACCATCAACTGGCATCTTGGCATTGTGGTACCGGAAAAGGATGACCTTGCCAATTATACCAAAAGGGCCGACATGCAGCAGGTCATGGACACCATTTGTTTCAAATGAACTCAATGGAATATTTCTAATGGTGTTCAGGCATATTTTGATTCCAAATATCTAGAGAATAACATTAAGGTGTGGTTTAACTTCATCAATGGAAGATTGTACCCGACAACGCATGTATCTGAATGTTCAAGAGAGAGAGCTCTAGCTCTTTTTACCATTGCTTCGGGCATGAGAATGAATGTCGAGGCAATTATCATTGCCACAATTCTCCACGCCGCCAACATCAACAATGTTGCATTGCCATTTCCATCATTACTCACTGCATTGTTCGAGAAGGCAGGAATCAACACGACGGACAATTCTGTTTGCAGACCCATCCAGGCCCTTGATCCCAACGACATAGTTCGCATTTGGAATAACCAGCAGGAAGAGGGAAAGGATGAAGCGGTACCTTCAAGAGCGTCGGCTAGGTGAAAAAGTAAAGCCTCAATCTCAGACCTTCATGAGATGTATCAGCATCATGATGAGCGCCTCAATGATATTCAAGCTCAACTAGCTTACGATCTTCACTGGCATCAAGAGCATGCGGAATATCAATGTAACAACCCAACTTTTGATTTCCTTATATACAAAGAAAATCTAAGTCTATACTATGTATGTCAATATGAAGCTCATGATCTGATTTGATTATCAGAGTATGTTTGAGTTCTTCTAAGTATTATGAGACTCAATGATAGTTTATTAAGTCACGGATAAGGCCTTATGATGAAAAAGACAGAACCATGATTTATGATTTTGTTTTGACCATTGAATGACCAGGATAATTTATGACATGATTAAGACGGTACTGTCGTATAATAAGCAGTATTAAAATTATAGTGTGGCCAACCATCATTATAGATGTAGAATTGAGAATAAGGATTGTGATCACTCTAGAATAATCAGGAATAATATTTGGAGTAAGAAGGACTAAGTAGTTTCATATCTTAAGAAAAAACTATACGCGGTCCAGTTAAGTGCAGATAAACTCTGGACTATAGTCCAGTAATACTATACTGTTGATAGTTAAAATAGTATTGATACTATCTGGATTATTAAGAAAATAAACTGCGTATTAGGAGGAATGCCAAACATGACCCTACTTGGAGGCCAAGTAATTGTAGATAAGTATGATAGGATATTTTGGCTCCAACACTCCACATGGCCGGCAATTAGAGGGGACTTGAAAGGCAAAATTTTGTCTTTAAGGTCCAATATGCAAGTCAAGGAGAATTTATGGGGAAAAAAAAAATTGCGGAAAATTATGAATTTTTCACTTATAAATAGGGGTGAGTAGTAGAAACTTGCACTCTTTAGTTGGCTTCTCAAACTTCTAGTTCTTTCTCAACTATTCCTCTCTAGCCTTAAAAAAAAAAAAAAAAAAAGGTGATGGCCGGTTGTGGTGTGAAGGGGTAGAGCAAGTTTCCTTTCATCCGAGGTCTAGAGCAATCTTTCCAAGTTTTAGAGGTATTATTCTTGATCCTCTAACTAAGAATTTCACTAAGTTTTAGTTTGAGGATTTATGTGTATTTCAAGTTATGGGATGTAAGAGTATAAGCTCATGTTTCTTATTTTCCTATATGACGGTCCTTTATGGTTGGTTTATGCTAAATCTATGCTTAGGTTATCTTCGTTGCTAGCTCTAATCATGGGTTTGATTTTATGCTCTAAGTTGAGTGTTAAGGTTATATGTGCTCACCATGCGTTTGTAATTATGATATCACATATTTAAGTATGGTGATTTTATGAATGATGATGATGATGTGAATATTATGGGTATGTTAGTTAAGAAATTAACCTAAAGACACAAGTTGGTAAACAATTAAGTTATCAATATTGTGTTTTTTAAGAACATGAGATAAGTGAATGGTTGAAGTTTAAGAACGAAAAGGAAAAATGAGTAAGTTAAAGGCAGATTTAAGCTTCAAGAAAACATGAAAGTTGTAGGATTTGACGAGATCTACAACTTTTATGAAGAAAACTTTTCCAAATTCTAAACCGATTTAAAGATAAAGCTGGATTTTCAAAACTGTGCATGGTATAGGAAATTTCCCGCATATATACATTCAAGCAAATTAAAAGGGTGTTTTGAAATCAGTTTTTAAGGTTTTATGACCTCTTTAAAAAGAGACTATAATTTTATGAAAATAGTTTCAAAAAGGTTTAAATCCATTTGAATTTTAATACATATTATGTCTTACAAAAGGCAATTTCAAGGAATTTCAAGTATTTATGTTAAGAAATACTTGATTTGTAAAATTAAGATATTTTCAAGCAAACAAGATTTTTTTAAGAAAAAGGAAGAAAAATAGACTAAGTCTAAATTACTTAAGAATATAGTAACAATTCTATGATTACCAATAGTAATCGAATTGGATACCGATTTATTATGACAGGATTTGTATCTATGATTACCAATGGTAATCGGATTGGATACCGATCTAGTATGTTATGGTTTGTAGTAAGATAATACATGTCTAATCTTACGCCCTGCTTGAAAACATGAATATAGCCTATTGTCTTGCCTTTTTGGAATGCTAGAGCAAGAGCGTAGGACAATTTGTAAGTATAACTCCGCTTACAACATGAGCAAAATATTTTTATTGCATTGCATGTTTTCCAAAAATCATGCATTGATTTACATGATGTACATATGCTTATATTTTATTATTGTGGCATAAGGCAAGCATGCTCACTAATAATAAATCATACAATAAAAACAAGATTAAGTTTTCAAGAAAAAAACAGTTAAGATTCAAGTTTTCAAGTATGATCGAAACAAGAATAAGTCTTCACGTAATAAAGCAAGTTTCTCGTGTCGTACCAACCTACCACGAGGGTGGGTTTTGGTTTGGTCCATGGTTTGAGTTGGACAGGGCTGGTCGCCTTAACCACTCCATGGCTATACGCCATGATACGTACACTCATGTTCATGATACGTAAGGGCCCAAAACCAAGTTTACATAAGAAAGCATAATTGATTCATAAGAAAGCATAATTGGTTCATGCATTATCAATTCATACATTCTTTACCAAAATTATTTTGTGGAATAAAAAGCTGTACATACTGAGCTCAAGCTCATAACTTATGTTCATGCTGTAGGCAAGCAACCTACCGGACAAGCTTGATGCAAGACTATGGAGTGATGTCATTGCAGACTATGAAATTTGGGTTGGACACTATAACGTGTTTTGTAAAATATGTTTATGTTATGATATGATAATATAATGGTACCGGTACTCAAAATATTTAGTGCTGGGACAGTATTTAAAGTTTATTACAACGGTAATTAGTATGGTTTATCAAATGTGTCAAGATGGTTTTACAACTCTGTACTCAATTGAGTACATATAAACAAGTATGAGAATAAGATAGGTTTTAAATTTGAATTTAAAATGAATAAAGAAAAAAAAATTTTCGTATTTTTATGAAATACAAGAGTATGTTTAAGTAAGTTAAGTATTTAAGTTAAGTAAGCATGGTATGTAAGCACAGTAACGGCCCTTCGTAGTCGGGTCGTGGTATGTAAGCACAGTAACGGCCCTTCGTAGTCGGGTCGTTACAGTTTTGGTATCAGAGTGGGTTTCCTGCCATTCGGTTTCGTAGTTCTGTCGCCAGCGCCATAGTTTTTGTAAGATTGTCTTCTTACTCTATTACATGTATATTAATTATGTGAGGTCATAATGATAAAGATAAAGATAAAGACATGAACTGTAACGACCCGCCTAGCACAGGCCGTTACCATACATACATACTTACATACTGAACTTCTTATACTTACTTACATACTTATGAAAACAGCGGAATTTTTTTTTTTTTTTTTATATGGCATACTAGTGCAACATATAAAAGTATCTTTAGCAAAATATTTACCATAACATAAATTCATAAAGAACAAAACGCGCAGCAGCTAGATTTCCCACATTTCACAGTTTGCCCCGCCATGCCCTTCCATCTTGTATCAACCATTGCTGACGGTTGCTTACCTACAGCATAAACGTAAGACAGTGAGCTTTCGCTCAGCAAGTACAACCTCCTATACCGCGATAAAAACAAACATAATTTATCCTTACACGTTCTAGCTTAACTTATCATGCATATCATATCATTTCTTATCTTCATTCATCATAACATAACATACATGTCGTAATGCATGGTCCATTTATGCTTATTTTATGCTCAATTCATGCTTAACTTACTTTCATTTCTTATCTTACTTATGGGCCCCTTACTTGTGTGTATGTACCGGGCGCGCGACTATGGAGTGGTTGGGGCGGCCAAACCATTTCCAACTCAAACCATAGTCCAACCCGACCTAACGCGGGTCGGTACAACACAGGCGACTTGCTCGCCATCTTACTTTCTTTTCATCTTGTCATGTCATACTTGATCTTATTATTCTTATAAGATTTCGTGAACATGCTTCGTGTTCTCATACATACATGCTTCATGTCTTAATAATCATAACATTCGTCATGAACTTACCTTGACTTATCATACTTCATAACTTAGCATACAACATAGAATTAACATGGCATATAACATAGCAACAACAACATAACATAGCAACAACAACATAACATACAATAAGGCATACACCCTTAGCATACATCTAACAATAACATACTTGGGCAAGTACCACAACAAAGCCTATGCTGTAGGCGGTGGTTGTACTTACCTTTCTTGCTATGTCCTGCGTTATGCTGCTTCTTCTCAGAGTACAGCTGCAGGTTCCGTCCTGCTCGTTGAAGGACATAGGTGAGGTTCTAATCAGTATTGCAGAATGTTGATAATCTAACCAACATGCTTATATAATCCTAATTGTATGTCCCCAATACTAGATGTCTTACTGGGTTACAAATAGTAACCCTATTATTAATAGCAACCAAATATGAATTAATTATATAAGAGGTTACGTTGAGTAACCTCATGTGCTAAATCCTATACATACTGTTAGGGTTAGGTCACCTTCCTAACCTTGGGCTTTATTATAATTATTGGGTTTCCTTAATTAACCCTATATCTTAGCCCAATTTATTAATCTTAGTATCCTTTAGGGTTATCTTGTCTAACCCTTAAGGTTAATTATAATTAGACTCTTGATCAATCAAAGTTAACCCTATATGGGTCAAACTTGAGCTCTAGGCCTTGGCCTAGTAACTTGGATATTATTTCCGGTTATTACCCGAAATCATTTTACTTACCCAGTTTGGTTTAAAAAATCCATTTTCCATTTCTTTGGAAACTTGGGTAAATTAACTTCAAAAATCTTTTACATAACTCATAAAAATTCATATCCTTGAAATAGGTTTTTGAAAAATCATTTAGGGCTGGAAACTGCCTTTGGAACAGTTTCCCTAGTCAAAACAGTGGTTTTGGGAAAAGATATAATTTTTCGGAACTGTTTTTAGAAAATCCTGTACAGGAATTTCCTATTCCCTGCACAATCTTTATAAAACCGTGTCAGTTTAAAAATCCATTCTGGTTTTGGAAAAGTTGTCTTCACGAAAGTTCTAGCTCTCGAAAAATCCTAAAACTTTCGTGTTTTGAGAAAAATCCAGTTCTGCTTGTATTTGCGTCAGTTTTTTTTTTTTAAAACTGGCTGATCCTGTAAACTGGGTCTGGGCAGACTAGCCACGGATTTTTGTAAAAACGGAGACCATTGGAGCCTCATTTTGGGATTCTGCCCGCGATGTCCTCTAGGAAAACTCGTTCTGAACAACTTTTATGTTTTACGTTTTACCCAGTTCGGCCTCTAAAGGCCTCAAATTTTACTTTTCCCGAAACTGGCCAGTTGGTACCCGAACTGGCAGTTTTCGGTTTTAAATTCGTTTTACGTCCTATTTCGTGTAATCTAACTCAACCGATCACGCGGGAGCCTAGATAGCATACATGCAGCATTTTCTAACGTCCCATATGAACCAACATGCAACTCAAACGTGCCCATGCAAACCAAAACCCGCATTAACCTAGCCTAGGTTTGCATGGTTCTAACTTTGCATTACAATTAAACCATTCATCATCCATTCACCCTTAAACTTAGCAGTCCAACATGCACTGCCTAGGGCAGATTGTGGACCAAAAATCAGGGGCATACAACCATTCACATCTAGCATGCAACCTATCAATCAACAAGCATAAACATAACCAAATCAAAGCTATTAAACCAACCCACCCTTAACCCTAAATCAAGCGCCACACCTAACCAATCTAGGGCAAAGAAAACTTGAGCTTATGCTCTTACAAATTTCAACTTGAAATACAAATAAATTTCAAATTGAAAGCTTAATTGAAAAGGTTTGAGCTAAAGAAATTACCTTGGCTCAAGGCTAGGGTTTGGGTCCAAAAACTTCCACACCACACACGGTTTTCACCACACCAAGTTGCCAAAAAATTTGGTTTGGCATCAAGATTTGTCCTTCACCTAAGGCTCGGCCACACCACCCTTGAAACACTAAAATTGCAGTTTTTTAACTGCTTTCCCTTGCTCAAAACCGTGGCTGCCCTAGACCAAAAAAAATGGTCTCAAAACTTGTTTTCGGTTGATTGAATCAAACCCGAATTGACCCTAACTTTTCCCCTTAAATTTTGAGTTTCTCTCTTGGTTTTTCCTGCACTTAAACACTCGGCAGCAAGCCTAGAAAAGGCTGGGAAAATTTCTCAAACTCTCCCCTTAGCTTTCCCTTGCAAACCGAACACTAACCTAAGCTTGGTTTAGGAAAATTTTCATTTTTTTCTTGGCTCCCTCTCACTTTCTTTCTCGGTTTTGGATGGGCAGAAAAATGGCAAGAGTTTGGCTAGATGTTGTGAAAAATGAACAAGGACCACCCCTATTTATAGGCAAAAGGAGAACTTTTTAAAATTCAATTTTGACCCCTAAATTTTTGAAAGATTTGCCAATTGGCATGCAAGGTGGCCGGCCATTCCCTTGTGGAAGAAGCAAAATTTTTTCTAGAACAAGACACTTGTCATTCAAGGCTTGGTTCATGGAATTATGATGTCATAATTCCAAATAAGGATGATGTCATAATTTAGAAGGTATATGATGTCATCCTAAGGCCTTGTTTGGCTAATTTTTGAAAAGCAAACCCATTTTAAGCTAACACAGATAAATCTAATACTGTGTTTACTAATACACAGTATAATTCAGTACTGTTTTACTTGACTGCAGTCCAAAATTTATCTGCGTAAAAATGGACTGTATAAAATTTTTCTTATACTTCCGAGCCCTTTTGGTCTTTAATTCCTACTAGGTGTGCTTGATTTTCTAAGGTGGTTTTCAAAGCCTATTCATGCTATCTCAATCGTAAAGACGGCTTTTACAGTATTCTTTATTACACAATACTGCAAAGTCACTCCTTTGACCGTTCTTGGTCAAACTTTGACTTTCGTAAAATCATATACTTTTTCGTCCCTTTTTGTCTTAAAAGGTCCGTTGCTAATCTACATAGTCCATTTTGAGTTTTATTGATCCTGAAAACTCATAAAATGTAAGAAAACTCTTAACCGAGCTTCTCTTTTAATTATACCTTGATGGTATACATTTAATTTCTTTAAAAAGAAATAGTAACATTGAAAAATCTAGGTATTACAATCTACCCCCCTTAAAAATTTTCGTCCTCGAAAATCAGAATAATTCGGGGTAGTTCTTTTCGTTTGGCCATTTTGGGGTGAAAAACCGTATTAATCTTTAATTTCGACCCCATGGCAGTATGAACATTCGTTCATAATCGAGAAAGGAAGCGTCCATCCCGGTCTGAGATGCTTGATTTTTGGTGCTCCATGCAGTTTCACAATCTGAGATATGTGGATTTCAGTCAATTTTCTGCAAATCTCCTCCAGGATGTCGGTGTTTGGCCTTAACTTTCTAACAAGTTAGGCATTTTGACACGAATTCCATCACTTTATTCTACATGTTTGGCCACTGATAATTCTCTCAGAGGTCTTGGTACATCTTAAAAGCTCCTGGATGTACCAAATATGACGTCTTATGGGCTTCTGACATCGTCTGATCCTTCGTTGCCAAGATTAATCCGGTTGTTGAGCTCCGCAACGGTCCGTAAAGATTGAACTTTTCCTTGTCGAAAGGGTTAAACGTCTCTCAACGCTTTTGGGAATCAAACTTAGCGTTGTAATAACTTAAGAAATCCGTTTCTAAGATCACATCGAAATCCTAAAGCTTGATTGCGATGAGATCTACAAGCAATTCTCAGTCATTATAATTACAAAAATATTTTTCATTAAAAAAGAAAAAATTCAAACCACAAAATTCCTTTAACAAGCAAAGAAATTTTTAAAAGGCTGTTTTAAAAATTATCTATACTACTTCCTAATTTCTGGGCAAACTCCATAAATACAAGCAAGTGAGTGGCACCAGAATTAGATAATACAATAATGTCTTATGTGGCGATAAAATCTATCTTGTCACCACATTAGAAGTTCCAGGTTCAGCATTTCCATCGGTATAAGCGTAAATCCTAGCTTGGGGTTCAGGAGCCTCTAATCTTCCTTGCGCAATTGAGGGTCCTTCGAGCCTTGCTTGGACTGCATGTAGCTGGCTGCTTGCATTCCGGTTTGGATACTGAGGGCTCTGGTTCTGGTTTTGGTTGTTCTGGGGGCAGTTCCGTGCATAGTGCCCTTCCTTGCCACAAAGGTAGCAAGCATTTGTCCCCATCCTACACACTCCCGGGTGTTTCTTTCCACATGTTGCGCACGCGGGATAGCTGACGTTAGTATTCTCGTTCCCTCGATTGTTCTTTTTCTGAGGGGAATTCCCTTGTTGATTCTGGCCCGAGAAATTTCCTTTTCTTTTGTTCCTCCCAACTTGATTGGAACCTTGTGTAAGATTACTAGATTGGCCCTTCGGGTGAGACTCCGTGTCCTGTCGAGGCTGCGTTGGCTTTGCTACCGCCTTTTCCTCCTTTTTAGCCTTGAAAAATTGAGCTCTAGCCTCCTTATCCTGGTTAATCCAGTATTCGGCTCTTATCGCCCGACTTATGCAATCAGACACCAGGGTAGGCGGACTACTGCCAGCACTCACTTGCTTGGCAATGTCGGTTCTAAGCATCTTCATCATCCTTCGCACTTTCTCCGTTTCACTCGGAACCAAATCTGGACACAACCGAGCTAGCTGTTCAAACTTCTGTATGGCCTCCATTACCGTCATTGACCCTTGTCTGAAGTTCGTGAACTCGTCTTGTTGAACGGCAAGGATCTCTCTGTTGTAGTACATGGCGCGAAACTCGGTCACAAAGTCTTGCCAGCTCATGGCCGTAACATCACGGCGCATTTGCACGGTCATCCACCAATGTCGCGCATCCTTTTTCAGGGCAAAAGAAGCGCAGAGAACTTTCTCTTGTTCCGTTAGCCGCATGAAATCCAAGATAACTTGAATGTCGATCAACCAATTATCTGCGGCAATCGGGTCCGTCGGGCCTTCGAACTCAGGCGCCTTCATTCGCCTGAATCGCTCGTACAGTAAGTCTTCCCTCACTGGCTGTAGGTTTGCTTGTCCTCCAACGGGTGCCATTGGAATGTTAAGATTCTGAGGAGCTTCTGGCTGAACCTCAGGTACCGGGGGTACTATTGGAGGTACTGGTTGAGCTCGGGGTGGAACCTCGTTAATCCGGGGTCCCTGGTTCATCTGAGCTATCTGAGCTCGAAGTCTTTCCGTCTCTTGCTGCTGTTCTAGCAGCTGCCGTTGTAGATTTGCTACGATGGTTGCAAGATCTGGCTCGGGCGGGTTAAGTGGTACCGTTCTTCGTGGACGTACCATCTTTTAAATCCTAACACAAGAAAAGATATCATCGTACTATTAATATCCTTTCTTTCATACATGACTTATCATATCATGAATTAACACATCATATCGTAATACATTTCATACCATAACATAAAAGGTATCATTGTATCATAATAGATACTTATCATAATATAACATAACTTTCATAATATATATAACATACTCTTGTTATATATCCCGTATCTGCACGGTTTTTTTTTTTTTTTAAAGTACATTATGTACATACTTTGTACATCGTAATTCACAATACTGTAATTACAAATTGAATACATCATACTATACATACATATCTTTATATACAAGGTCAAAATATGATGGAAGTGTCTAACACTTTACCATCGTATATAATCAAAAATATGATGGGAGTGTTTATTACTCTACCATCGTAAAAGTACAAGCCTATATCAGAAAAATAATAAGCTAATACATACAATCCTAAGGTCAAAAGTACGTATACATATCGGTCCTAACTAAACTATAACTTCAAGCGTAATCATCGAAATATCAGAATCGGCGTCAGAGTCTTCGTCCCAATCTTCATTGTGGGATCGTATCTCCTCGGGATCGCCCTCGGCGTCGTCAATGTCCTCCACCCAGTCACCCTGCTCGACCTCGGGCTCCATATCATCCTCCTCGTCCTCGTCGTCGCTAGGGATGATAATAACGGGAGGGTCTTCCGGTGGGTCCACCGGAGCAATCAAATCATCAGCCGGGCCCTCGGCGTCCATCTGGTCCTCAGCCTCTTGGGCTGGGATCTCCTGTAAGGGCATGGCAGGAATCGGGTCCTCGGGAAACATTGGACCCACCTCATGTTGGGGTCCCCCTATCCCGACATCGTCGACTGGGACCTGATGCTCATTCATAAAGGCGTCAGCCTGCGCCATATGTGCTGTCACCTCAACTTGCAAGATGTCATCCATCATATCCCCAACTGTCCTCTCTATCGTGGGCTCCTTGACAAATCGTCGGATACGAGGTGGTACCCCGTTTCGCAATATCACCAACGCCTGTAGCTGGGGATGAGGCATATCCTGAGGAATATAGGGCAGTATAACCTCCTGAAATCTGCAGCAGTAATGGCCCGTGGACTCCTGCGGGTACGCGTACCAATCTGCGACGAAACTCTGGTATCGCCTATAATGCATGTCCCGATAGATCTCGGGATCTCGGTACTGTCCATCGTCGTCGGGCCCTCCCATAGGAATCGGCCCGTATTGTGCAAGTACTACGGCGCGAAAATGTGCCCACGTTCGACTGGGCATCTGCTGCTCCCCGTAGGTCATCCACCATAGCCTAGCGTCCGCGATCAGGCAACGACTAGCTAGCGAGACCTATGAACGGTCCTCGATGTGGCAGGTATAGAAAATCATCTCCATATCGTACAACCAAGCTGATACCGTGACCGATCGTCCCGTACCGTCATATAAAAGAGGACGTGATCCGTAAAATACTGCAACCGTTGCGCGATCCGCATTGATTCGTGCGGGGTCCATATCCATGCGTCTACCATAGCATAATCCAATCATAAATACTTACGCATATACATAAAATATAAATTTAACTTACAATGATGGTGGCGATGGCAGGCAGACTGTGAAATCGTATCGCAGGGAACCGCTCTGATACCAACTCTGTAACGACCCGCCTAGCACAGGCCGTTACCATACATACATACTTACATACTGAACTTCTTATACTTACTTACATACTTATGAAAACAGCGGAATTTTTTTTTTTTTTTTATATGGCATACTAGTGCAACATATAAAAGTATCTTTAGCAAAATATTTACCATAACATAAATTCATAAAGAACAAAACGCGTAGCAGCTAGATTTCCCACATTTCACAGTTTGCCCCGCCATGCCCTTCCATCTTGTATCAACCATTGCTGACGGTTGCTTACCTACAGCATAAACGTAAGACAGTGAGCTTTCGCTCAGCAAGTACAACCTCCTATACCGCGATAAAAACAAACATAATTTATCCTTACACGTTCTAGCTTAACTTATCATGCATATCATATCATTTCTTATCTTCATTCATCATAACATAACATACATGTCGTAATGCATGGTCCATTTATGCTTATTTTATGCTCAATTCATGCTTAACTTACTTTCATTTCTTATCTTACTTATGGGCCCCTTACTTGTGTGTATGTACCGGGCGCGCGACTATGGAGTGGTTGGGGCGGCCAAACCATTTCCAACTCAAACCATAGTCCAACCCGACCTAACGCGGGTCGGTACAACACAGGCGACTTGCTCGCCATCTTACTTTCTTTTCATCTTGTCATGTCATACTTGATCTTATTATTCTTATAAGATTTCGTGAACATGCTTCGTGTTCTCATACATACATGCTTCATGTCTTAATAATCATAACATTCGTCATGAACTTACCTTGACTTATTATACTTCATAACTTAGCATACAACATAGAATTAACATGGCATATAACATAGCAACAACAACATAACATAGCAACAACAACATAACATACAATAAGGCATACACCCTTAGCATACATCTAACAATAACATACTTGGGCAAGTACCACAACAAAGCCTATGCTGTAGGCGGTGGTTGTACTTACCTTTCTTGCTATGTCCTGCGTTATGCTGCTTCTTCTCAGAGTACAGCTGCAGGTTCCGTCCTGCTCGTTGAAGGACATAGGTGAGGTTCTAATCAGTATTGCAGAATGTTGATAATCTAACCAACATGCTTATATAATCCTAATTGTATGTCCCCAATACTAGATGTCTTACTGGGTTACAAATAGTAACCCTATTATTAATAGCAACCAAATATGAATTAATTATATAAGAGGTTACGTTGAGTAACCTCATGTGCTAAATCCTATACATACTGTTAGGGTTAGGTCACCTTCCTAACCTTGGGCTTTATTATAATTATTGGGTTTCCTTAATTAACCCTATATCTTAGCCCAATTTATTAATCTTAGTATCCTTTAGGGTTATCTTGTCTAACCCTTAAGGTTAATTATAATTAGACTCTTGATCAATCAAAGTTAACCCTATATGGGTCAAACTTGAGCTCTAGGCCTTGGCCTAGTAACTTGGATATTATTTCCGGTTATTACCCGAAATCATTTTACTTACCCAGTTTGGTTTAAAAAATCCATTTTCCATTTCTTTGGAAACTTGGGTAAATTAACTTCAAAAATCTTTTACATAACTCATAAAAATTCATATCCTTGAAATAGGTTTTTGAAAAATCATTTAGGGCTGGAAACTGCCTTTGGAACAGTTTCCCTAGTCAAAACAGTGGTTTTGGGAAAAGATATAATTTTTCGGAACTGTTTTTAGAAAATCCTGTACAGGAATTTCCTATTCCCTGCACAATCTTTATAAAACCGTGTCAGTTTAAAAATCCATTCTGGTTTTGGAAAAGTTGTCTTCACGAAAGTTCTAGCTCTCGAAAAATCCTAAAACTTTCGTGTTTTGAGAAAAATCCAGTTCTGCTTGTATTTGCGTCAGTTTTTTTTTTTAAAACTGGCTGATCCTGTAAACTGGGTCTGGGCAGACTAGCCACGGATTTTTGTAAAAACGGAGACCATTGGAGCCTCATTTTGGGATTCTGCCCGCGCTGTCCTCTAGGAAAACTCGTTCTGAACAACTTTTATGTTTTACGTTTTACCCAGTTCGGCCTCTAAAGGCCTCAAATTTTACTTTTCCCGAAACTGGCCAGTTGGTACCCGAACTGGCAGTTTTCGGTTTTAAATTCGTTTTACGTCCTATTTCGTGTAATCTAACTCAACCGATCACGCGGGAGCCTAGATAGCATACATGCAGCATTTTCTAACGTCCCATATGAACCAACATGCAACTCAAACGTGCCCATGCAAACCAAAACCCGCATTAACCTAGCCTAGGTTTGCATGGTTCTAACTTTGCATTACAATTAAACCATTCATCATCCATTCACCCTTAAACTTAGCAGTCCAACATGCACTGCCTAGGGCAGATTGTGGACCAAAAATCAGGGGCATACAACCATTCACATCTAGCATGCAACCTATCAATCAACAAGCATAAACATAACCAAATCAAAGCTATTAAACCAACCCACCCTTAACCCTAAATCAAGCACCACACCTAACCAATCTAGGGCAAAGAAAACTTGAGCTTATGCTCTTACAAATTTCAACTTGAAATACAAATAAATTTCAAATTGAAAGCTTAATTGAAAAGGTTTGAGCTAAAGAAATTACCTTGGCTCAAGGCTAGGGTTTGGGTCCAAAAACTTCCACACCACACACGGTTTTCACCACACCAAGTTGCCAAAAAATTTGGTTTGGCATCAAGATTTGTCCTTCACCTAAGGCTCGGCCACACCACCCTTGAAACACTAAAATTGCAGTTTTTTAACTGCTTTCCCTTGCTCAAAACCGTGGCTGCCCTAGACCAAAAAAAATGGTCTCAAAACTTGTTTTCGGTTGATTGAATCAAACCCGAATTGACCCTAACTTTTCCCCTTAAATTTTGAGTTTCTCTCTTGGTTTTTCCTGCACTTAAACACTCGGCAGCAAGCCTAGAAAAGGCTGGGAAAATTTCTCAAACTCTCCCCTTAGCTTTCCCTTGCAAACCGAACACTAACCTAAGCTTGGTTTAGGAAAATTTTCATTTTTTTCTTGGCTCCCTCTCACTTTCTTTCTCGGTTTTGGATGGGCAGAAAAATGGCAAGAGTTTGGCTAGATGTTGTGAAAAATGAACAAGGACCACCCCTATTTATAGGCAAAAGGAGAACTTTTTAAAATTCAATTTTGACCCCTAAATTTTTGAAAGATTTGCCAATTGGCATGCAAGGTGGCCGGCCATTCCCTTGTGGAAGAAGCAAAATTTTTTCTAGAACAAGACACTTGTCATTCAAGGCTTGGTTCATGGAATTATGATGTCATAATTCCAAATAAGGATGATGTCATAATTTAGAAGGTATATGATGTCATCCTAAGGCCTTGTTTGGCTAATTTTTGAAAAGCAAACCCATTTTAAGCTAACACAGATAAATCTAATACTGTGTTTACTAATACACAGTATAATTCAGTACTGTTTTACTTGACTGCAGTCCAAAATTTATCTGCGTAAAAATGGACTGTATAAAATTTTTCTTATACTTCCGAGCCCTTTTGGTCTTTAATTCCTACTAGGTGTGCTTGATTTTCTAAGGTGGTTTTCAAAGCCTATTCATGCTATCTCAATCGTAAAGACGGCTTTTACAGTATTCTTTATTACACAATACTGCAAAGTCACTCCTTTGACCGTTCTTGGTCAAACTTTGACTTTCGTAAAATCATATACTTTTTCGTCCCTTTTTGTCTTAAAAGGTCCGTTGCTAATCTACATAGTCCATTTTGAGTTTTATTGATCCTGAAAACTCATAAAATGTAAGAAAACTCTTAACCGAGCTTCTCTTTTAATTATACCTTGATGGTATACATTTAATTTCTTTAAAAAGAAATAGTAACATTGAAAAATCTAGGTATTACATGAACCTAGTACCTGTACCAAATCCAGGTCGGATTGAAGAGGACTGTGAGGCTTCATTGGCATTCTGGGATATGGAGCCACCAAACACTTAACCCATCACTTTAGGCACTAAATGCATTCCTCATTGTATTCGAGTGTATTTTGGTTCAACATGAGCTTGGGAATGGGGTTTAGATCATTCTTTGTTGGTTGTGTTTTATCTATTTTCATTGTCACTTGAATTAAAAAATAAATAAATAAATAAAAGAGAGAAAAAGACATAAAAAGTTTTTAGTTGTTTGCTTTTATATTGCTTTTATGGAATGAAAGGGCGACTGATTGATTTGATGCAAAATTAGGGATTTTGGGGTTTTCCATTGAATGTTTGTGAAGTCTGTGAGGTGTAAGGCATGCTTAGGGTGATTTAAGCTTAAAAATTTTCTTTTTCACCAACCCTTTACCTTATCCTTACATTACAAGCCATACAAAATCCTATTGATCTCCAATGTTACGCTAACCTACATTAGTGGAGAGCAACACTAAATTGGGCCTATGGTAGTTCTTAAGTTCATGATTTAGCGATAAGTCCATGAACTTCCTTAATGCATAAATCAATCCGGTGTTTGATCGGTTGGGTGGTTTTGGTCTTCACACATACACAAGAGAGTCTTTAGTGGATTTGTGCTTGTATTAAGTATTGAAATTCTAGATAATCACAATGGTTTATTTTCCTTTTGAGCTTAAAACATTTGTAGATTTTGAGGTAAAATTTTTTATCATCAATTTTCTTGCTTAAACTCACACTGTGTTTTTATTGTTATCTTAGCTTTTTCTTTGTTTTGTTTTTGCTTGAGGACTAGCAAAATTCTAAGTTTTGGGGCATTTGATATAGTGATTTTATCGATCTTTATTCTTAGGCATTTTGTTGGTTATTATTGTTTTTTTCATTATGTTCATGTTGTTTTGAAGCTAAATTGCAAGAAAAAAAAAAAAGGAAGAAGAATCCAAGAAGCATGAAGCGGGCTGCAGCGCACTAAACATCCATTGCAGCGCGCTAAAAGGACAGATAGTTGAAAGTTTGCAGGCTGCAGTGCACAAAAAGCCCGCTGCAGCCCACCCCTTCCTTGTTTGAGGCATGCTGCAGTGCACAAAAAGCCCGCTACAACGCGCCTCCTGAAACCCTAGTCACCTGATGCGCATTGCAGCCCCCATTTCATCCGCTGTAGTGCTCGCTCACATGGATGACTGATTTTAAAGCGAAAATGAGCTGATTTATTGGGGGATATTAAAGGGAATGGTGCAAAAAAGAAACGAAGCTTTTGAAGACCCAAACCTCAGACGAAAAAAGAGAGAAAACTTCTAGGATTTGAAGGGCTTTTCTTGGAGATTCATGGAGATTGAAGACTTGGGAGCTTGTTCTTCAACTAGTTCTTCTTCTTTCTACTTTCCTCTCTCTTTGTAGCTCTTGAACTTGCATTTACTCTTTAAATTCATGTTTGAATATGGGTTTGATGTTTGTTTTAAATTTGGTTATGGGTTTGAGAACTTTAACGTCTAGCTAAACTTTCTAAGCTAGGGGGTATGATGTAGCTTGATGATGACTATGTTTTGATGAATTTAATACTTGTTGATTGAATCCCATTCCGAATTATTTGTGTTTCTCTATGCTTTTTCCTAATTTTATTTAACATTAAATTAGAGTTATTAGATGTGTGAAATTGGGCTCGGGAGAGTTAATTTCATATGTTGGGACTTGGGAAACACAACCCATAGAAATATTAAGTTCGGGAGGCTAATATGACTTGGGTAATCACTAGAGTAGGGTTGAGTAATGAGTGCTTAATTGGTTGAGTTAATAGGGATATTAATTTGATTAATTTTGCAAATTATTTTACTTGGCACTCGGGAGAGGGAGTGAAATTAAAATTTGTCGCCTATAATTCATGATTTGACTGAATTCGATGAACAAGCCTTGAATTTGATAAGCAAAGTTAAGTCAAGTGAAATCAAAACCCCCTAGCCTTACACACCATCGAGTTCCCTTCAATCCATTTTGCTTAACCTTAGTTTAACTTGACTGCGTAATTTAGTTGCTTGTTTCTTTTCCTATTAATTTTGATAGCTTAGATAAAATTGAGTCATTTTAATTGTAGTACTTAGCTAGTTTCTTAATTTCAATAACTGTGGGACGATACTCGACATTTTATCAATTTATTACTTGTGGCGATTCGTTCACTTGTGAGCACACACGAAACAGATACGCAACAACAACGGCCAACAGTAATTGAAAAATAATACCCGAAACCACATAACTAGAACAAAATCTAAAAAGAGCTCCTACATTAAATATTTGTAAAATACCAAAATAATCTCATAAAAGATCCACTTAGACAGTTTGACTATAAAAAATATAGTTAAATAAAAAACAAAAGCAGCGGATTACAAAATACAACAAGATTTATCAAACCAAATACAAGTGAAATGTCAGATGACAACATGATGCCATTGGCGAAGATGGTGGTGGCAGCAACTAACGGCGAGATGGTGGCGGAGACTAATAGTGATTAGATGATATAACTTTAACAATAACTGAAATAACATAGCAAGAATGTAATATAAAAAAAAGAACTCCTATATCACATATTTGTATAATACCAAAATAACCTAATAGAAGATCCACTTTGAATACACTTAGACGATTTGATTGTTAAGAGATTTAGTTAAATAAACAACAGAACAGGTGAAATACTTAAAACAACAATTATTAACAAGTCAAATGCAAGTGAAATGCAAAACGTACTATATATACAGAGGAGTTTTCAATGGTTACCTTTTTTTTTTTTTTTCAAACTATGATTGAGTTGTAGCATATTATATGACTTGTTATAACATGTTAAGCAATGGATTTACCTTAAACATTTATTAAAGAGATTCTTTGTTAAAACAAATTTCTGATTTAAGATTTTTCTTTTTTTTTTCTTTTTAAATAATGGTCTTTTTTTTTTTTTTATTTTGTTACAATAGGTTTTTTTTTTTCCTCTCAAATTTCTTTTAAAATTTTCATCGACTACCATGGCATTTCGCGGCATACTGCTAATGAACTGCTAATTGCGCTTGACATTTTCTTAACTTATGGCTTATGCATATCTATTTCTTTTTTCTTTTTTTTCGGTTAAGTTGGTTTATTGCATAGCTACTATATCGTGTATTTTTTTTTTTTTTAACTTACGGCTTATGCATTTTTTTTTTTCTGTCTAGTTGGTTTATTGTATAGCTACTATATCGTGTATTATTTTTTTAAAATATACTAGTTTAAGCACGTGTTCCGCGCGTCGAAAATCCTTTGATAATATATATTGGGTAAATCACATAAGAATAACTAACATATCACATGAAAATATTCTATATTAATATTGTGATAGATTTAAAAAAAGAATTTGTTTTATTCACCAAAAAAAAAAAAGACTTTGTTTTATTCACAAAAAAAAAAAAAAAAAAAAAAAAGAATTTGTTTTAATATAGGCAAAAAAAAAAAGTGACATGTGATAATAAAAAAGGTAGAGAGAGGGAGGGGTAAATAACTTAAATGATCAATCAATGATTGACAGTACAGAGAAAGAGAAAAAAATAGCTTAAATGATTAATCAATGTATGACAATATAATATTACTAATTTGTTAAATCAGTAATCGATCGTAATCAATCATTGATGGATTATAACGTAAATAATTAAATTTAATGATTTACCAAATATGAAGGGGAAAAAAAAAACAACAACAACAACTGTCCATTTTACTAGTAAAAAAATTTTAAAAAAAAATTGACAAAATTAGGTGAGTAAATAAGACAGGCAACTTAATTTTTCAAAAAAAAAAAAAAAAAGAAGAAAGACAATGAAAATAAAGGTCGCAGACAGCGTTAAAAAATTTTAAGCAAAAAAAAAAAAAAAAAAATCAGAAAGAGAGAATGATATGGCGTTGGGTCACTTCTGATCAGTCACTTCAAATAGCTAATTATAACTCTTTGGAAGAATAAAATATAATCATAGAGGCTGCTTCTCTTTAGTGTAAAGATCTATACCTCTCTTGATATCTTATTATCTGTTTTGGTTTTATAATTTTGTTTTTAGTCTCATCTTAAAAGACCGTATATCATTATGATATAATTTTTTTATTTATGAATAATCAGATATATTTATCCTTAAATGATATGAGATTACATAGTTTACTCTTTTATTATAGCGACTGATGAATGTTACAATCATCCCTCTTTTTAGGACCCAACATCCTCGTTGATCACATTTTTAATTGGATATAGATTCTGATGCTACTTGTAACGACTCATACCTCTTTTTGATATGATATCGTCCGTTTTTGATCTTGTACTAGTATGATTTTGCTCTTGTGCTTACCCAAAAGACCTTTAATTAAAATTTAAACAAAAAAAACTAGAGATATCACGGGTTTTTTTTTTTTTTAATTTTGAATATATGACTTTCAGCTTTCTAATTTTATGTTTTCTAATTACATTTAAATGATTTAAACGTTAAGTTGTGATTCCCAAAATTCTCAATTGTAATTAACTGTTCAAGGCACCCAAAAAAAGGGAAAAATAAAATAAAATCTCAACTATTTGGGGCGTTTCTATAAGTGGGGCCTTTAAAAAAAACGACAGGTATAAGGGGAAAAAAGCCTCATTCGTATATGTAAATATATATATATATATATATATTATTTCTCTTAAAATATATATATATTTATTATTTGAACTACTTATTTTTTTTTTTTAAATATGAAAATAACTAGAGTGTAGCCTATTTTTGTAAAAAAATAATTGGGGCCTTCCTAAAATGGGGGCCTTAAGCCTTTGCTTAACCTCAAGCCAGTCCACTAAACTAGCTGGTTTAACATAGTAACTACTGTTGTATTTCACTCAACTAGTTGAATACAAAACACGAAGTTACTTGATCTTCTTGTGCACGAGGAGAGTCCGTCGTATGTAAAAGATAACTGCCCATCTGATGGCGTATAAGAATTCATTGTTAAAATTAAGGTTGGCGGATATTTATTACACGTAACCGTAAATGTCCAGTCGAAACAAAAAAAAATTCAGGTTGGTAGGTATTTATTCCAGTTGGACAGAAGCCTAACACGAACGATGGTAGGCTATTCCAGTCCACGTAGACACTCCCATATCTTCTTGCAGTGACAAGCGTTTACTGCTTCAAGATAAGCGTTTACTTTATTTGTGTCTCATATTATAATGTTTACTTATTCATGTGATGACCGCCCGTTCAACGAATTACGGTACCTTAAGCAAAGTTTAAATTAGGAGCCTCTTCAAATTAAAAAGAATATAATGAAAAAAATAAAAAATAAAAACTTCTCTTAAATCATTCAAAATAACAAAACAATTCACTATATATATATATATATAAATAATAATAATATAAGAGAATATATGCAAAGAAGCTAAAGAAGAAGACAGAGATCGTTGGTGGGTTTTTTTTTTTTTTAGTAGATATCGTTTTTTCTTTATGATGAGGAAATAGATAGATGAAGTTCATTATTTTTCTTTTAAATTCTGATATTTCAGTTTTCTCTTTTCTCTTTTATTTTTTATTTGTGAAAAGGTAACGTTGTGCCTGTTGTAGTTCCTATAAAAATCTCAACTGCAAATCTGCAATTTAAAGTATTAAGAGAAAAACGGTGTTTAAGGGGGAAAAAAGAAAAATCTCAAGAGATATTAAGTAGGGGTCTTAAAAAAAATTAACTCTCATAAAGCGGCATATTGGGAAAAAAAAAAAGTAAAATCTTAAGAGAATATACTATCTTGGGGCTTACTAAAATTGAGGCCTTTCAAAAAAGAAAAAATAACCGGTAGTTAGCATAGAAAATTAAATAGTGAAAGAATAAAGTTAAAAGGGAGAAAAGAATATCATAAAGATTTTTAACGTAGATGTGTTAATATCCACAGATTACGAACAATAGAATAATTTTAAAATATCATAAAACTAGTATAACCTCCCTAGAAGTTAAGCCGGCCCTGCATGCAAATCAACCAATGACATGCTTTTTTTTTTTTTTTTTTGATTTGCATTGCTTGTCTATTCCGCATAAGTGATGCGCGTGCCATCAAACAAGTTTATTTTTGGTGGAAGATCTAAAAATTTGAAATATAGTAGACTTAAAATCTATCGAGCTGGACAACATATTCGATTTCGAGTTAATTTCCTTTTTACCATGAAGAGGACGACCTTAGCTCTTTCAGAACGGTCAGAACGGTCGTTCGTGTTTGTTCATGGTATTCAAGATTTCCAGTTGATTCTACATGCAGGCCAATGAACTCCTGGATTTTCATTCTAAATATAAACCCACGTACGGCCAGTTTATATTCTAAATTTTTCGAATTACATCACATAATTAAAATAGACACTCGTAGCAAATTACGATCAACCGTGACAACTTCCAACCCACTTCCCACTAATACATAATCAAAATAGACATGCACTAGAACCATCTATCAACCATGGCTTCTTCTAACATGATTCAGCTAGCTAGTTCCCACTAAAAACAATATGCACAGAAACAAAAAACAAAAAACAAAAAAAAAAAAAAAAAAGTGAAAAAGCAATCCCCTTCCACTTTGTTCCTCTCCCTCTTGAACTTATCAACACATGCATTAATATTGCCTTCAATTGATTTTCCAGAAATTCCCTTCTCTGATTGTGCTTTTCTTCCGTTGCAACTATTGATCCTCCAAATCATTGATTTTTTTTTTCAACTACCCAGGTATTATAACCTTTGATCTTGCACACATAATTGGATCTTTCCAATCAAAAAAATCACAAAAAGATGCTCCTTTTCACTGCCAAGAGAAGATTATACACACGAATAATATTTCCAAAAATAAAATAAAAAATTTTGATACACAAACTTTTTCTTGTCTCATAAAAATTAAACCAATAAATATTTCAGGTTTATTTCATTAGCTCAAACGAAGCTAAACCCCACCATAATCAAAACTCAAATTTTTTCATCATTTATGTGTAATGAAATTAGAAAAAAAAAAATACTAACCCCATAATATGACACCTATAGAACCTCCCCAGGATTAAGGTCCGTCCAAGAAGTGAAGATCTTGCACGGCATGGGGAACTTGCACCTACGTACACTGAGGGATTCCGTCGTCGGCCATGGAAACGAGCTTTAACTCCAGCAGTTGCAGGAAAAAAAAAAAAAAAAAAAAAAAAAAAAAAGAACGCTAGAGTTAGCCCCATGTAAATAATCAGCCAACACTAACTTTGTTCGAACCCAGCCCTAAAAGTAGGTGCACACGACAGTCTTATAATTTGGACTCTATGCTGGATATGAAGACGTCGTTCCAATAAACATAGGCGCTGAGAAGACGACGACAATCGCGCGTACTTTGTACTTACTCCCCTGTGTTTCCGACACAGGCAGACGTTTCTTGCTTTTAATCACACGATCGATCACTAGTCTACAAGCGATAAACATCGTCGAGGAGCCAAAACACAAGGGATTCTACTAGAAGGGCCAGCGATCGTCGTCCTCTTTATAAGGCTTGCGATAAAGGAAGCATTGAATAGATACCAAAAAACCCTTGAATTTAAAAAGAATCATTTTAAAAATTAGAATTCAAATTTTAAAGTTAAACAAAGGAGTTGAATGCTTGAAACTAGGTCAAAATGTTGAATTTGTACATTTTTATACCATCAGATATTTTGACCTTAAAATTCCAAAATTATAATATGCATTTTAAAGTTCTACCATTTTGCATTATTAGATTAAGTGACTAAAAAGGTCACCCAACCTAATTTTGTGATATATGGACCACGTGACTATGGTCTAATGACCACATATAAGTGGTCTGATGACCACGTTCCCCCCCGCCCCTCTCCTCTCTTTTTGTTCTTTTACTCTATTAAAGAGTAAATTTCACTTTTAGCACCTGTGGGGAAAAGATTATTAAAATCAGCATCACTTTTTCATCCCTTCAGTTCTAGCACCGCCACGTCATCAAAACCCATGATCTGTGGGGCCAAGCCGCAATTAATGTATGTCAAATTACGGGTTTGTCCTCGTCTCCCTCGCATGCTCCAGAAAACCAGCATCTACAGTATTTTAGAGAGAGAAAATTGAAATCTAGAGAGAGAAAATGAAATCTAGAGAGAGAATTTGATGCAATTGCGCGGAACCGCACGGAAACCGTCCGTAACCACCACGAAAGGCCACCAACTTAGGATAGTTTAAAAAACCGGAACCAGAGATCGAGAGAATGAGAGTTGAGGGGAAATCGAAGTTAAGGAATCAAAGATGACGAAAATTAAAAAAAATTGCTTTTTCGTTTCAATGTTTAAAAAGTCTGCGTTTAGCGCTTTGTTTGCAAAGGGGAAAAAAATTTCCTCATTTGAATAGTTATTATTGAACAGTATCTCTTCTTACGGGTTCGGTCATTTTCATAATGACCGCCTGGTAATTATGAAAATGACCCCTGTAACTGTTATAACTCTCACATATAATTTTGGTCATAACGGTTATGACCATGTGGTCATTACAAAAATGACCCGCTTTTTGGAACTCAACAATCCTTATGACCACACGGTCATACCATGAATGACCTTTCGTAGAAAATGGCCTGAAAGTTATGACCACTCGTCCAAAAAAAAAAAAATTAGAAAAGTCATGTTTCAGGCCATTTTCAAGGGAAGGTCATTCCTGTTATGACCGTGTGGTCATAACAGTTATGACCACTCGTCCAAAAAAAATAATAAAAAATTAGAAAAGTCATGTTTCAGGCCATTTTCAAGGGAAGGTCATTCCTGTTATGACCGTGTGGTCATAACAGTTATGACCTCTCGTCCAAAAAAAATAATAAAAAATTAGAAAAGTCATGTTTCAGGCCATTTTCAAGGGAAGGTCATTCCTGTTATGACCGTGTGGTCATAACAGTTATGACCTCTCGTCCAAAAAAAAAATAAAAATTTAGAAAAGTCATGTTTCAGGCCATTTTCAAGGGAAGGTCATTCATGTTATGACCGTGTGGTCATAACAGTTATGACCTCTCGTCCAAAAAAAATAATAAAAAATTAGAAAAGTCATGTTTCAGGCCATTTTCAAGGGAAGGTCATTCCTGTTATGACCGTGTGGTCATAACAGTTATGACCTCTCGTCCAAAAAAAAAAATTAGAAAAGTCATGTTTCAGGCCATTTTCAAGGGAAGGTCATTCCTGTTATGACCTCTCGTCCAAAAAAAATAATAAAAATTAGAAAAGTCATGTTTCAGGCCATTTTCAAGGGAAGGTCATTCCTGTTATGACCGTGTGGTCATAACAGTTATGACCTCTCGTCCAAAAAAATAATAAAAAATTAGAAAAGTCATGTTTCAGGCCATTTTCAAGGGAAGGTCATTCATGTTATGACCGTGTGGTCATAACAGTTATGACCTCTCGTCCAAAAAAAATAATAAAAAATTAGAAAAGTCATGTTTCAGGCCATTTTCAAGGGAAGGTCATTCCTGTTATGACCGTGTGGTCATAACAGTTATGACCTTTCGTCCAAAAAAATAATAAAAAATTAGAAAAGTCATGTTTCAGGCCATTTTCAAGGGAAGGTCATTCCTGTTATGACCGTGTGGTCATAACAGTTATGACCTCTCGTCCAAAAAAAAAAAATTAGAAAAGTCATGTTTCAGGCCATTTTCAAGGGAAGGTCATTCCTGTTATGACCGTGTGGTCATAACAGTTATGACCTCTCGTCCAAAAAAATAATAAAAAATTAGAAAAGTCATGTTTCAGGCCATTTTCAAGGGAAGGTCATTCCTGTTATGACCGTGTGGTCATAACAGTTATTACCCTCGTCCAAAAAAATAATAAAAAATTAGAAAAGTCATGTTTCAGGCCATTTTCAATGGAAGGTCATTCCTGTTATGACCGTGTGGTCATAACGGTTATGACCACCCGGTCATAACCGTTATGACCACACTGTTATGACTACCCGGTCATAACCATTATGACCACACTGTTACCACCCGGTCATAACCATTATGACCATACTGTTATGGCTACCCGGTCATAACAGTTATGACCACCCGGTCATAACTGTTATGACCACACTGTTATGACCACACTTTTATGACCATTATGACCACCCGGTCATAACCGTTATGACCACACTGTTATGACTACCCGGTCATAACTGTTATGACCTGTACTAAAAAATGGCCAAAAATGTTAGATTTAAAAAAAAAAAAATTTAACATAGGTCATAACTATTATGACCGGATGGTCATAATAAGAAAGACATTTACTCAAAAATGGATAAAATGTTAGATTTAAAAAAAAAAAAAAAAAACTTTCGATGAAAGTTTCTCTCTCTAAATGAAAGTTTCGAACTTTCATCGAAAGTTTCGATGGTCATAAAAAAAAAAAAAAAAAAAAAAACTTTCGATGGTCATAACAGGAATGACCTTTATTCAAAAATGGCTAAAAATGTTAGATTTAAAATAAATAAAAAATTTTCGATAGAAGTTTCTCTCTCTAAATGAAAGTTTCTCTCTATTATATGAAGATTTGGGTTTCAAAATGGGTGGGGGGCTAGGCGAAAAAGTGAAAAAAAAAAAATAAGATTCCGGTGGGTGATAACTCTTTCTCTCTCTAGATTTCAGTTTTCTCTCTCTAAAACACTGTAGATGTTGGTCTGTGCATAAAAATTTTTTGAGCCATGCGAGGGAGAGAGATATTTGAGCTGAAGGAGATGAGGGTAAACCCGTAATTTGATATACATTAAATGCTGTTGGGCCCCACATTAAGTGCTAGTAATGAAGGGAAAAAAAAGTAATGTTATTTTTAATAATAAAATTTTTACAGGTGCTAAAAGTGAAATTAACTCTTTATTAAAAATATAATTCCATGTACCATTTCTTTTCTTTTTCTTTTTTAGCAAAAGAATATATATATCCCTAGTGTAAGTTGGTTTCCCCCACCCCACCCCCCCCCCCCCCCCCCTCTCTCTCCTTTTGCCTTTATCCGTTCAGTCCATCTAACAAATTCTTATCATTCCTTTTTTTTTTTTTTTCTTCCTTAACAAAATAACCACTTTTTTTTTTAAATTTAAAGGACCTTTATTCAATCTTATCTTATTATAGTCATCATTGAATAAAAATTTGTTTTGATCCTAGCCATTGAAATTTGTGATAAATGCTTCTACCTAATAAAATCTACAGTGTAATTTTAACTGCTCAAAAGTTAATGTAGTTAAAATTTAAAGTAGTTAAAATTTTAGATTGATAACATATTGTATTTCTAGGGTATATTTTAGTTTACTTGTTCAATCAATTATTTTAACAATCCCATACTCAATCAATAGGTTGTTATCACATATTTCTGAATCATTCTAACGGTTCAGAATCAAATTTTGACAATCATAAATTGTATTAATAATACTTGCAGTTTTTCATTCAACTTATTATTCTAAAAAAACACAAATCATAAACTTGACATGTTTAATAAAAGTTTGAAATCACTTTGCGTGAGATCACATATATACATTTGGGCTTTTTCTTAATTTTTCACTTAATCGTGTAATACAAAAAATTACTCGAACATACTAATAAAAATACTACAACATGAAATTTACTATTCATGGTATTATTATCATGAATAGTTAACATTTACATCTTGATTTATGTTTAATTTAGAAATTTGTACATTTTACATGATTATTAAAATTATAATCATGTCTCCCACTTTTTTTTTTTTTTTTTTTGTTACATAACTGATGAGAACTTTTGAAATTTCAAATCAATTTCTTATTAGAAAAAATATTCACACCAATTTCTTCTAGCATAACATAATTTCATATTTATCATTCATAACACCACAGTCTAAAATTTACAAGAACATTAAAAAAATATTATCATAATACAGAAAATCCACAACATTATCCTAATTAAATTTTAGAATTTCCATTGTGAATTTTCTGGATATCACACCGGGATACTGAAATTAATCGCAAAACATGGCAGTCCAAAAGGTTGAAATACGATCCACTGAAACAAAGAAAACAGAAATGTATATCAGGTTTTTCAGTTGGGCAATTACTCCTTGTTTTAGAGTTGACTTTTTCATTTATTTTTTTTCCAAGAAGAACAAGAGGACAAAATTTTCTTCTTGTTTTCTTTTGGAAAAAGAATCATTTCAAACATGTATATTTTGAAAAAATGGTGAAAGAGCATCAATACAATAATATACAATTATCCTGGATGTCCCGAATCAGTTGTCCAACAGGTCTGACATTCTAAACGATCGTTTACAATTAGCGATCATTGTACCGGAAAGTGAAAGGTACAAAATTTTCTTGTTTTGTTTTGGCAAAGGAAACATTTACTCTTTTTTTTTTTTTTTTTAATTTTTTGCTGAGTCAAAGGAAACGTTTATTCAAACAACACGTTTTTGGTTTGAAAAAAGTGGTGAAAGAGCATAAAACTCCATTATGTTTGAAAATCAAGTTTTCTTTTTTGAAAATCATGTTTTCTTTTTCGAAATCAAGCATCAACGATCCTAAAAATGATCTAACTAAGAAATTTTCCACAAACATAGTATCGTCACTCGTGGAGCTAAAAACGTCAAGGACGAAAAAGAGCTTCTTTTTTTTTTTTTTTTTTTGGAGGGGGGGGGGGGTGGGGGCGGGGTTTGGGGGAAAAGAGTTTCCTTTTAAATTCATAAGGAAAAAAATGAGCGTACATAAAACCAAAAGCGCACACACAAATAGATATAGATATATATATATATATATATATATATAAAGAGAGAGAGAGATTTAGAGAGAAAACGTAGTAGAAAGAAAGTTGGTATTTTTATGAAAAACCACTTGAAGATTAAGAATACTAAAGCAACAGCATGGACAAAACTATCAGAAATAGAGTTTCAAAAACAAAAGAGACCTCCAAGAGCAAAAAATAACTTTTTTAACTTTAAGTATCGTAGTATCCCAAATATAGAACCAAAAACACACACACACAGTGAGAGAGAGACGGAGAGAAGAAAAAGGAGAATAAGGAAAGACGGTTTTTCTTTTTTCTTT
This sequence comes from Ficus carica, assembly GCA_009761775.1. NCBI lineage: Eukaryota > Viridiplantae > Streptophyta > Magnoliopsida > Rosales > Moraceae > Ficus > Ficus carica. The sequence continues at coordinate 11,218,643 of CM019740.1, forward strand.
TATTGGCTGAAAAACCAGTACAATATCTGCTATATACTTGAACGTACGTAAGAAAAGAACACAACGACAACACCATGAACTAGAACAAAAATAAAATCGGCCAACAAAACAATAATATCAGTTACGTACTTAGATGTTCGGTTTGGGAGACACCATTTGATAGACACAGCACACAGCGAGTAAAAGGATGTAGGAAGAAAATTGGGAAGGCAACAATGATAAGAAGAGAGGTGGGAGAAGAAAAGGTTGTGGAAAGTGTTTGTGTGTGAAGAGCGGCAGTTCAGTGGTTGCTATTCCAGGGAAAGACAAAATCCTTTTTTTTAACCTAAGTAAAACGAACTAACCAAGTTTTTGTAAGAAGGAAAGAAAATAAACTGAAAAGAGAACTTATAAAAGGTGAAAAAATTGAATGATAAAAGGGAAATTAATTTTCTTTAAGTTGTTTGTTAGATAGCAAGGAAAGAAAATAAGAGATTTATAGGCCAATTACTATGTTATACATTTATGAATATTATTTTATGCTTAAAGAATGATCAAAAAGTAATCGTGGTATTAGTAAATTTAAATTTACAAGATGCCTGTAATAAACTGTATGCATCTTGGGAAAAAATGACCTCAAAGAACAAAGTGCTAGAGGTCTCTTCGATTTTCGTGTGAGAGCAATAGGAGTCATGTGGAGAAATAGAAATTAGACAGGCCAAAGAGTTTGTTCGATAAATATGGATCGAAACAAGAGAAACTTGTTATCATTACTTTATTACCCGCACATTCACGTCTCAGCCGCATGGCTCGATGTATTGTATGATTTGTTCTAATGTGTCTCGTGTTATAATGTCCATGACTCATTGTGATCCATGAATTAACATATGACTTGTTCAATGAAATTAGATTACCCTCCTCGGCAGTCGGCACCTGGGAGAGACGTGAACGCAACGCTTACGAGTATGCCTCGACTTGAAGTCGTCATCCCGGCCAGGTAGACATTCTTTGTTGGACAATCGCTTGTGTTTGTTATAGAATCGTGTGATATTTGGCAGTCAGACATGCGTTTACTGCATGTGCACAAGCGATCATTTACTGCATGTACATCTGAAAAGTCAATTTAATTTTTAACTAGTTTTTGAAAAATTAAACAACTCCAACAGAAAAAACTCAATTTCAACCTATGTACCAAATGCATATGTACAATTTCTTTACCACCAACCTATGAACATATAATTAGGGGTAAAAAAAAAATTTACGTAAGAGTTGGTCTATTCGGTTGTCTTTTGGGACTGGGGGCCCTACGAGGGCAACTAGATGCTTTATGGTTTTAATGGTTTATAGTTTGGCCCATTTTGCTGATTTCTTCATGTGAAAAAGTTGGTTCATGTGTGTTGTACTAGTAAGAGATGATTCTAAGGTCGTTACATTTAATATACATACATATGTATTATGTTAATAATTTATATACATATCATGTGTTTTATTAATAGGTTGCAGTTAAAATAGTTGGGTTAAAGTTGGTTGATTTTTCAAATATTAGTTAAAAGATTTATTGATTTTTAAACCAACACAATGTGTCCTATTTTGCTAACTTCTATTAAATTAAGGATTTGAATTAGTAAGTTTTGCATTAGGTGGTTTTAAAATGGATTTAGAAATTATTGAGTGGACCTAGAATTTTTTGTCCTTATACGAGGTGTACGAGGGTCTTATATCATCAATTTATTGGGATTAAGTTAAACAATCAAACATATTAATTATTAAAAGAATTTAGAAAGTTTGGGATAAATTGTCAAAATTATGAATTCGGGTTGCAAAGTTATGAAGAGCCGATATTTGTGGTTTGCATGTAAGTTTGAACATTATTGTTACAAATATTTTAATTTACTATTAATTAAATTTTATGTTATATATTACAGCATGAAATATGAAATAAGTAAATAGTAGTTTTCAAAAATAATTGACATAAATAGCAAGTAGATGTTAATAAAATAAAATAAAATAAGAGTAATTGGCCGAATGGGTCCCTGAATTCTTTTTAAGGTGACGATTTGGTCTCTATTTTTGTTAATTTTGGCCGAGAAGACCCTAAACGCTCTAAATATTGACAATTTCAGTCATTTCCATCCAAAACTGTTAAGTTTTTAACGGAATGCGTAACATGACTCATCAGATGATCTCAACTAACAACATTAAGATAAATGCAAACCCTAAGAATTACAATACACGCATCAAAATCCATTCAAATCACCAACTAATCACAAAATAACAAACTCAAATTCAAACCCTAAAAATTTACAATAGCTACATCAAAATCCAATCAAATCACCAACTAATCACAAAACAACCTACCGAAGTAATCCCCAATGGTAGCCCCAGACCACTCGAACCACCACGAACGCCTCACCACCCCAGACCCATGAATGTTGTTCCACCGCAGACCTCTCGAACATCTCTCTCGAAGCCCCAGACCCACGAACTGTCGCACCGCCGAGCTACCCCATACCCACAAACATCGCACCGCCCCAAACGTCGCAAATGTCCATCTCGCTATCCCAGCCCCACGAACGCCTTGCAGCTCCCGACCTCGCTAAGGTCCGATCTCTCTGAGTTTTTTTTATCAGTGTTTTTGCTGCTTAGATCCAAAGCAACTCACAAAGATTCAAAAGTTGAATCTGCTTGTGAGATAAGAATCGAGGAGAGAGAGAAGAATTCTATTTTTGTTTTATAAGTTTTTTATTTTTTTAATAATTATTATTAGATTACTAAAATACTCTCTCAAATTTGAGCACATGCATTGCACATTACTTATTCTGTTAAAAACTTAACGGTTTTTGACGGAAATGACTGAAATGGCCAATATTTTGAGAGCTTAGGATCTTCTCGGCCAAAATTAAAAAAAAAAAAAAAACAAGAACCAAATCGTCACTTTCAAAAGAATTCAGGGACCATTTAGGCCAATTACTCAAAAAAAAAAGTTAAAAAAGTAAAACATACATATTATGTTTCTGCCTCTTCATTGATCCAATCATGCACTGCATTCCAATTAATCTCCCTAAATAATTCAATCCGTTCAAACTCAACAATGCCATCTAATGACTGATAAACATATGTCAGTTTAGTCATTTTAGTAGATATACAATACAAATAGTAAAACATTAAAAAAAAAAAAAAAAAGTGTTGCACCTTTGAATTTATTTGCACTCATACATAGTCATTTTGGTTTTTATTCTCTCAATTATCCTTTGTTGCCTAATGAGACTGTATTTTTCAGGAGTAATGTTACCGTCTAATTCTTCCATTCCTCATTGATCTGCCTTGGCCATGTGCTTTGGTCGGACATGTGCTGTACGTGTATATTTGCATGGGTGTATGTATATGTAATAGTAAATATATATATATATATATATATATGTATATGCTTGTGTTAGTGGATTTACTTTTGCTTGCCAAACCCACGGCCCAAAACATTCATGGGTTAAAATAATAGAACTGGGCCAGAGACATAAAATGGGCCTAATAATTTCCAGATGGATTGGGAAATTTCATTATATATATATGTGTCGCAATAGAAGAAAATTGGAAATTTCATTTCATTTACTTAGTTTGCAAAAAGTGACGTGCAAGTGAATTTGGTCTTGGTAATTTTTGATAAGTTGATTAGCTTGATTTTTTACTTCATTAACTATCTTTAAGAATACAAGACTGTCAAGATGAAAGTAGTGATTTTTTTTTTTTTTTTTTTTTTGAGCGGATTAAGTTTGTTTATGTTTGCAACTACAAGTCATGAGATTTTTCATTTTTGTTTTGTTTTGTCTCGTTCCTTGTTAAGCAGGAAGTCTTAAAGCTAAATATACATGATTTGATTAATATCTTTTATCTTCTATAATTAAAAGGTTAGTCTTTTGATAATTTAGTCATGTAAATAAAATATACTTTTTATTTTATTAAATGTTTTTCTGACTAAAGCTTAGTCACAATAAAGTAAATTTAACGAGAAAAAAGTTTACTAAATTTAAAGAGAAAAAAGTTTGTTTGCTGAAAAAGATTGTGACTAAATAAGCCTCTAATCACTAAATAGACTTAGTGTCGAAAACATTAAATTAATTCTCAACCAAATATTTTTGCAGTTAACTTTTAGTCATAAAATAATAGATTTAGCAACTATAAGTCTTTTGTCCCTTAAAGTTTAGTAGCAAAAAATGCGATTTATTGTGTATTACACCAATTCTTCACACTGTCTAATTTTATTTTATCTTTTGGTAGAAAAGCATTAACTAACAAAAAAAAATATGAAGCAAACAAAGCTTCCAAACCAGAAGCACACAAAACACTTGCAAATAGAGATTTATTTTCTCTATATTTATTTCACCCTATTTAATCCAAATCTAATGCCTTCCACAGTACCACGTTCATGCATTTCAATGCTGCTAAAAAAAATTGCATTTCCTGAAGGGGGAAAAAAAAAAAAAAAAATTTAAAAAATTGGGAAGGAGTAGATTAAAGAAGAAAATTTCAAATGATTTTTAAAGTGGGGCCCACAACAAGTTCGCTTCACCTAGAATAACCGGTGACAATTTTTTTTTCGTCCTTTTCTATTTGGATGACTTGTCACAATCTTATTGGACAAAAAACATAGTACTATATCGGGCTACACAGGTTGCGACACCATAGAAGTTCCGTCATTATTATCATTATTATTATTATTATTGGGTGGGTTTATGGTAGAGACTAGGGTTTCTACCGGTAAAACATCTTTTTAGGTCGTTAATATTTAATCGAACAGTTGAAATATTATTGGTGTATTATATTTATTATACACCTTATCTCATATTATCCTTCCCATCCAAAGTCTTCTCCGTCGCTGGCGACCGACGCGGGCAACCCAACCCCGACGCAGTGACCCACCCTCGGCCCCCCCACCACCGGCCCCAGCCCCGGCCGCCCCTCACCCAGCCACGGCCCCTGGCAACCCCCCCAACCCTCCCCCGCCGGCGCCCCCCCACCCCAGGTCCCCCTCCCCCGACCTCCCCCCACCCAACCCCCCCCCCCCGGCGCCTCTCGGCGTCCCCCCCGACGGGGACCCCCCCACCCCCCTCTTTCTCTCTTCCCCTCTCTCTACTCCTCTTTCTCTCTTCCCCTCTCTCTACTCCTCTCTCTCTCTTCCCCTCTCTCTCTTCCCAGCCCGCGGCCCCCCCACCCCACCCCCACCCCCGACGGGGACCCCTCATCCCCCCATCTCTCTCTCTCTTCTCGCGTCAGGGGTTGGGGGGGCGCGGGCCTGGAAGAGAGAGGGGGGGGGGGGGTGGTCCCGTCGGGGGGGGACGTCGAGAGGCGCCACGGGGGGGGGGGGGGGTGGGTGGGGGGAGGTTGGGGGAGGGGGACCTGGGGTGGGTGGGGTGCCGGGGGGGCTAGGGCCGGGGTGCCGGCCGGGGAGGGCTGGAGTGGTGGGAAGGCCGGGGGTGGATCGCCGACGTCAGGGTTGGGTTGCCTGCATCGGTCGCCGGCGGCGGGAAGGTCGCCTGCGACGGAGAAGACTTTGGATGAGAAGAGTAATATGAGGTAAGGTGTATGATAAGTATGGTACACCAACAATATTTCAACCGTTCAATTAAATATCAACGGCCTAAAAAGAGGCTTTATCGGTAGAAACCCTCAAAGGGTCTCTATCACAGACCCCCCATTATTATTATTATCTTCCTTAAAATTGAGATCTCTTTAGGTTCATTTTCTAAAGCCATGTATCTTTTCTATAAAATAAAATAAAATAAAAAGTATACATACTTATTATGTTACCTAAGATTAAAAAAAATACTAAAAGTCTACATAACTATAAATATATCGTCATTATGTTATGTGGTGCTTAACAAAATTTTTTAAGTCGGATCAAATTTCTTCTTCATGTGCCTATGTCAAACCACGAGAGCAAATAGTCAACCCATCTGTATGGTTTTGTATCATCCAACTCGTTGTATTGATAGCTAATCAAATTATTAAACCGTTGAAGTTATTTGTTGTTCTACTTGTAACTCTTAACAACTTTCTGCGACATTAGTTACAAATTTAATTCGATTAATAAATAACGTTTTATACACAAAAACAACTTTAAAAAAAGAAAGAAAATACAAATGAAATGGATCTAATAATCCTAGCCAATATTTGTAGGAGAAACACCTTTTTAACATTTTTTTTTTTTTTTATCTCTTTTAAATTATAACACTTGTTAGAAGATTTCATACCAAATATTATAACAGAAATGATATATCTTTCAATATTTTATTTTTAATGGGAGTGATCCCACGTAATTGTAATCTTCATCAAAACACCCTTTTTAACATTTTTATTTTATCTCTTTTAAATTAGAACAATTATTAGAAGATTTTATACTAAATATTATAAGAGAAATGATATATCTTTCAATATTTTATTTTTGATGGGAGTAATCCCACATAATTGTTATCTTCATTTGTTCTTATAAGATTGCATGTGCTATGACACTTGCTTGGTTAGAAAAAAAAATGTTTAAACTGTGACTCCTCATGCACTTTTTCTTCTATCAACTTATTTGACAAATGGAGTCATTAATGATTCTACCTGTAACTCCTAATAACTTTTTAATGTATGTTACAAATTTGATTCAATCAACATTTAAAAAAAATTAATCAAATAAAATATATTTAAAATCAAACAAAACGGAAGGTCTAATAATTCAAACCAATATCTAGCCCACATTTGGATCATAGATTTTTTTAAAAAAATTTGAAAAAAAAAAATCTCAAAACGGTTATCCAATGAGCTATTAAATTGCTATTTCCTTTTAGAAGAAAGAAGTAAATAAATAGCAATTTTTTTTTGTAAAACCTTACTATTTACTTTAATTATGCTAATAAAAATATTATTTATTATCATTTTCATTTCTTTTTACACAAAACCCTTCATGTGCCAAGCAACGCGTCCAGGTCACTGCCCACCAAAATCCATAAGCTCGTTTTTGATTGTATGGTCACGTCACTATACTAGTAGCCTCATCAACTTATTTTGACAGTTGCAGTAATCTCTATAACTTACAACAACTTTTTTAGACGTACGTTACAAGTTCGACTCAATCAATAAACTGCCTTTTTTTTCCACGAAACAACTTCCAATGAAGATGAAGAAAAATCAAACCGAACGGAAGGTCTAAAATCTTACTATTATTTAAATCATGATTTCCTTTTACTCAATTTTCTTCCCTATCACCTATCAGGTCCAAACCATTAGCGCGGTAGCATCCCACTAAAATCTATGTGTACATGCTCTTTATGTGGAACGACGTATCATCACACTAATGGTTGGCTCAAGCCATTTGACAACTATACTCGTTTGCGATTCTACCACTAAGTTTATATGTATGTGTTCTTTATATATCATGACGCGTCGTTGCACTATTCACTACTATAAAATATAGATTTTACGACGGAGCTTCCATGACCGTTTTTAAAAAATAGTCGTGGTCGTGAAAAGTTAGGCAAAAACACGAGGCTTCCACGACGGTTTTCGGAAACAGTCGTGGAAGTTCCGACCTTCCATGACGGTTTCGAGAAACCGTTGTGGATGCATAAATCTTCCACGACGGTTTCTAAAAAACCGTCGTAGTAGGTACGAAGGAGGGAATTTTATCAAAAAAAAAATTTTTGACCTACCACAACGGTTTTTGGAAAAAACCGTCGTGGTAGGTCAATTTTTTTTTTTTTGAATTTTTCACCCTACCACGACAAAAAACCGTCGTGGTAGGTATGAATGCGGGAATTTTGAAAATTTTTGAAATTGTTCAACTTTTTTGAGCGTATATTAAAACAAAAAAAAAAAAACCCTCTTTCCCACCCCATTACATTCCGAGCCTTTTTCACTCTCTAATACAAACTCTAACTCCAAACCCAAAGCCGCCCATATCCTCCCTCCATTTATCTCTCTCCGCTCCCTCTCTACATTCTCGCCGCCATTCCTCTCTCTCTCTCTAACTCCGAGCCTTTTTCCCTCTCTCTCTAGCCGTCATTCCTCCTTCTCTCTCTAACTCCGAGCCTTTTTCCCTCTCGCTCTCGCCGCCATTCCTCCCTCCCCTAAATTCTCTACCACTCCGCTCGTACCCACACTCGATAATCCAGTAAGTTGAAATGTATCTTGCTTAGGTAAGACACGAATTTGAGAATTTTCCGTCAAAAATGTTGATTTTGTTGATTGTGGTTGTTGATTGTGAAATTTCCGTCCAAAATGTCAAAAATCCACAATGTTCCTTACAAAGATTTCTCCAGCGAACATAAGGTCTAACAATCTTAACCATTGATTTAAATCCACTAGATTTACTCTAAAAATCCAGTAGATTCACTCTTAACATAAGGCTCTGGGTTCACTATTCGTGTGCAAGAGTAAATCAATGAGATTCACTATTCTTCTCCACTCTTTTTTAATTTTTGGTATGGTATCAGAGCCTTAGGCTCTTGTCCGGGGTGATCTGTTCCTTCGATTTTCGAAGCCTTTATTGCTTCACACAGATTTCTCCAGCGACCTTCATTGTTATCATCATCCAGGCCTTAAATGAAGTTTTTCTTGAAATTTTTCAAGTTTGGCCTTCATTGCCGTCTTCCTCCTTGGGCTTTCATTGCTACCAAGCATAGAAAAATAAGAGAGACACTGCTGTTTGTTCCCACCGCCGTGCCAGAAGTTTGTGCCACCTTCGTCTTAGCCACACCCAGATCTGAAAAACCCAAAATCCTAGGTTTCCGCTGTCGGGGTCACCTTTTCTACCTCTGGTTGCCGTCATCACTTTACGTCCGATAGTCATCGTCGTTTATGGGTTTCACTTGCGCTAGGGTTCATGACAGTGGGAGTTTGTTTGCCCTAGGCTTCACACCGCCACTATTCTCCAAGTCGCCACCGTAGGGTTCCATTGGGGTAGTTCGCCGTCATAACTCCGTTCGTCATCGCTGTGAGTCCCTGCTGCCATCGTATATTGCTCGCCGTCAACACCATGCGTGTCTCTGAGTTCTTCATATTAAAGCCTTTTTGTTGTCTTTTTTTTTTCTTTGTTCTCTAAGTACTCATAGTTATTCACTCTACAGTCGTTTTTGTAAATTAAAAAAAAATGACAGAGCAATGTCTGAACCTTCGTAGGCAGGCCCACTTCAATCATAATGAGACTGAGAAGTAGAGAACTCTTTTGAAGAAACTTGAGAGACCTTCAAGTATTAGTTCATTGGCACATTCAGGTGAGTTTCGTGTGTCAATTAGATTAAATGTCTTGGATGAAATGTTTGTCAACTCTTGGATCTTGGATTCAGGTGCTACAGAATTACATGACTCATTCGTCACACAAATTTAGCACCCCTGTCCAAGCAATAGGAAAATTACCAAAGCCAATGGTTCCCTAACCACTGTTGCAGGGATGGAAGATGTTCAAATCAGTCCCACACTCACACTAAAAAATGTTCTTCATGTCCCAAAGTTATCCACTAATTTTGTCTCCATACAAAAGCTTACTAAAGATTTATGTTGCAATGTAACATTTTTTCCTACTCACTGTGTATTTCAGGACCAAAATTTGGGGACGATGATTGGACTTGCTAAGGAACGGGATGGACTATACTATCTTGAGACACCAAGTAAGTTGAATATTACCAAGAGCAAATCACCTTTATTGTTTCTTTCTGAACATCACCTTTCTAATAAAGAAAAAGTCTGGCTTCACCATCGTAGGCTTGCATTTAGGACTCTTAGGATCTTGTTTCCTTCTCTATTTAGGGGGTTGGACATTGAGAGTTTTCATTGTGATGTGTGTGAATTAGCAAGACACAAACGTGCGACCTTTCCAACCAACAATAAAAGAAGTTCGGTTCCTTTTTATCTAATTCATAGTGATATTTGGGGTCCCTCAACTATTCTTAATATTTCTGGAGAACGATGTTGAAACAACCCAAAATTTTGACGAACTTGTGATTTCCTTAGATATAAAGGAAAATCTAAGCTTGTATTATGTATATCAATATGAAGCTCATGATCTGATTTGATTATCAAAATATGTTTGAGTTTTATAGTGTTATAAGACTCAATGATAGTTCAATATGAGGCTTTATGATGAAAAAAGCCGAACAATGATTTATGATTTTGTTCTGGCCAATGAATGACCAAGTTACGACACGATTAAGACGGTACTGCAGTGTAATAAGCCATATTGAAATTATACTATGGCCAACCGTCATTACGGATGTAGAAGTAAGAATAAGAATTTAGATCATTTTAGAAAAATCAGTAATAACAATTGGAGCAATAAGGACTAAGTGGCTTCAAGTCCTAAGAAAAACCAATACGCGTTCCAGTTAAGTGCAGATAAATTCTTGACTGCAGTCCAGCAATGTTATACTGTTGATAGTTGAAATATTATTGGTACTATCTGAATTATTAAGAAAATAGACTGCATATTAGGGAGAATGCCAAACATGGCCTTACTTTTTGGCCAAGTAATTGTGGATAAATACATAATTTTTGATTTATTGATTTTAGCAAAAAAAAAAACCCTCCACCTAGGCCACATGGCCTATTGTACTGGGTGACCCTGGGGGACAAGGAAAAAATTAGAGATAAGTTTGAAGAGATATTTTTGGCTCCAACACATTGCATGGCCGGCCACTTGGAGGCGCATGGAAAGCAAAATTTTGTTTGTAAGGCCAAATATATAAATTCAAGGAGAATTTTAAAAATAAAAATAATTATGAAAAATTTGGAAATTTCTACCTATAAATAGGGGTGGGTTATAGAGACTTGCACTCCTTAATTGGCTTCTCAAACTTCTAGTTCCTTCTCAACTATTTCTCTCTAGCCTTAGAAAAAAAAAAAAAAAGTAGAGAAAGAGAGAGAGAAGGGGGTTGGCCGGTTGCTTTGGTGGAAAGGTGGAGTAAGAATTTTTGCTCATGCAAGGTCTAGAACCACTCTTTCAAAGCTTTAGAGGTATAATCTCAACCCTCTAACTAAGAATTATATTAAGTTTTGGTTTATGGGATTTATGTGTATTTCAAGCTATGAGTTGTAAGAGTACAAGCTCATGCTTCTTATCTTGCCATGTTATGGTTTTTATATGCTTAGTCTATGCTTGTTCTAAGTTTAGATTACCTTGTTTGCTAAGTTTTAAGCATGGGTTTGATTTTTTATGCTATATGTTGAGTTTAAGGTTATGTGTGCTCAGTGCTCATCATGTGTTTGTGAAAATGCCTTTACATGTTTAAGTAGGGAGGTTTTATGAATTATGATGATGATGATGATGATGATGTGAATGCTAAGTGTATGTTGGTTAAGAAATTAACCTAAAAACACAAATTGGTAAACAAGTAAGTTATCAATGTTATGTTTTTCAAGAACATGAGATAAGTATATGTTTGAATGTTAAAAATGAATCCAATGCACTGCATGTTGATGTAGGCTCACGGCTTTGCCCGTTTGAGGTAGGGTGCACAGATTTTTAAACGAAAACCAACCAAAATGCAAACTGCCAGTTTTTGAAAAATAATCTAGGCAGTTTTCTGGAAACTGGATTTTGAGCCCTTTAGAGGCCGAATTTGAAAAATGTTAAAACTGTAAAGTTTTAGACCACATAAAATCTTAAGGGATTATGTGAACATTTTCTGAAAAACAGGCTCCAAAGGCCTCTGTTTTTATCAGTTTTCAAAACTAGTCGGTCCAAGTACTGTACACGGCCAGAACTTTTCAAGGGGAAAAACGAGTAAGTTTAAGGTGGATATAAGCTTCAAGAAAACATGAAAGTTGTAGGATTCGACGAGATCTACAACTTCCATGAAGAAAGTTTTCCCAAATTTTAAACCGATTTAAAGATAAAATGGGATTTTCAAAACTATGCATGATATATGAAATTTCCTGCACACATGCATTTTAGTAAATTAAAAGTCTGTTTTAAAAGCAGTTTTTAAGGTTTTACGATCTCTTTTAAAAAGGAACTACAGCCTTACAAAAATAGTTTTAAAATGTTTAAATCCAATGGAATTTCCCAAGTGATTTTTAAAAAATGTATTATGTTTTATGAAAGGTAATTTCAAGTATTATGATAAGAAATAGTTGATTTATAAAGTTATGATATTTTCAAAACATAAGAATATGGTAACAAGTGTATGACTGATTGTAACCGGATAGGATACTGATTTATTATGTTAGGGCCTGTATCTATGATTACCAATGGTAGTCGGATTGGATACCGATCTAGTATGTTATGATTTGTAGTAAGATAGATGATTCTTATCTTATGCCCTGTTTGAAAACATGAATATTAAACCTGTTGTCGTGCCTTGTTGGAACGTTAGAGCAAAAACGTAGGACAATTTGTAAGTACAAACCTCACCTATAGTATGAAAAATAGTAAATTATTTTCAAGTATGTCATAATTTACATGATATGTCATGTTTATGTATATGTCATATTTTTACCAATATGTCATGATCATGTATATGTATGTTTACCTTCCGTAGATCGTGAAGGATTATATATGTTAACCTACTGTAAATCGTGAAGGGTTATGTATGTTTACCTTTCGTAGATTCCGTAGACCCTTCATGTATGTTTACCTTTCGTAGATCGTGAAGGGTTATGCAGGTTTTCCTTCCGTATATTGTGAAGGGTTATGTATGTTTTAAGATTCCCATAATTGTTAAGACCTTGCAAACCTTAACTTTCTATGGATTGCGCGCATCTGGTACGTACACAAAGGGGCCATATGATAAGTAAGATAATAAGTCCATAATGGAACATTAGAGATCCATAATCGACAATAAATGGTTCATGCATAAGCTATGCAATATTTGTTATGTTTTGTGAGATTAAGTTTGTTCGAGACATTTGCTCCGGTAGCCAAAATGAATATTGTCAGAATTCTACTGTCCTTAGCTGCCAATTAAAATTGGGATTTATAGTAATTTGACGTAAAAAATGCATTTTGGCATGGAGATCTTTGTTGATGCCAAAAACCTTTGACACAACACCCGATGGGATCACTTAACGTGGTCAGCCTTGCGCAGTCATTCTCCGCCTAATTGCCTGCAAAAGAGAAGCACATCGAATTAAGGGGGACACCAGTGGGGTGTCTGCTAAGGGCACTTCGATGCTTAACTCAGTAAGTAGCACTAATGAGCAAGCAGAGAAGCATAGTTTTGACAAGGAAAATAATTAATACCTGAGTGAATGATGCAATCATTTATTTATAGGCGTTCCCCGCGAGTCCAGGTGCTCAGGTGACCCTGGTGGGTCATATTCTAAGTGGTCTCGGTGGGTTGACATGCTCCGGGTGTACGAGCACTGGACCTCCACTAGGCGAGTGCCACATGCCCTCCCAGTCGGGTGATGGGGGTACACAAGTATAGATATTAGTACTAGCGCAAGAGGCAAGTACTGTGTCAGTTTGGTCAGGCGGCAGAGGCTAGCACCAAGGCAGGAGCAAGGACAAGTACAGTAACAGGCATCGGATGGTAGGTGTCAGATGGTGCAGGGTGGTGGGTGTGGCGTGTTGTGTGGGTGTGGCGTGCTGTGTCACGATACTGTTGTCAGCAGGTACGGGACGACGTGGTAGGGACAGCGCAGGGTAGACCACCCAGGCGGGGGTTCAGTCATGGTCGGGGAAGTGTTTCCCGGGCCGATACCATGGGTCCCCACAGTGATATGCTCGAGATCCCCAAAGGAGAGCTACTTTGAGAAGCAGCACAATGGTGGTGGTGGTAGACCAACATGGTGCCCGGAGAAAGGTCCTCAACAACTGACTTATCTAGTATGGTCGGGTATATAAGGGTCATTGGATCTTCTCCACTGACGTAAAAATTAGTCTACTCGTTCTCGTGCACCCAGTTCACTGGTGAAAAGATGGTCTTTCGATGTCGGAGAAATTACACCATCAACAATCTTGAAGAGGAGATTTATATGGAGATTCCACCTGGATTCGGAAGAAACATAGCTGCCAATCAAGTATGCAAGCTCAAGAATGCCTTGTATGGGCTCAAGCAATCTCCAAGGGCATGGTTTGGAAGATTTGCATAGGTGATGATAGAGATGGGATATAGACAGAGCCAAGGAGATCATACGTTGTTTGTGAAGCATTCGAATTCAGGCAGAGTGACTGCTCTCTTGGTATATGTTGATGATATCGTCATGACAGGGAATGATCAAAACAAGAGACAGGTCTTGAAGTAGTACTTGGCTAAGGAATTCGAGATCAAGGAACTAGGAATACTGAAATACTTCCTAGGAATTGAGGTTGCGCATTCAAAGAAGGGAATTTTTATCTCCCTACAGAAGTATGTTACGGATCTTCTCAAGTAAACTGGGAAGTTGGCATGTAAGCCGGTGAGCACACCGATATATCCCAACCACAAACTTAGAGAGGCCGAAAAAGATGCTGTTGAGGATAAAGAAACGTATCAACCACTTATAGGGAGACTAATCTATCTCTCTCACACAAGACCAGATATAGCCTATGCTATCAACGTGATTAATCAGTTTATGCATAGTCCGAAAGAGGTTCATTTGCAAGCTATCAACTAAATGTTCTAGTATCTTAAAGGAACTCCAGGAAAGGGTATCTTGTTTGGAAGCACGGGGCTAGTACTTGAAGCATACACCGATGTAGACAACACCGGGTCTATAGTAGATAGAAGATCAACCACCGGGTATTGTACCTTTCTAGGTGGAAATCTTGTGATATGGAGGACTAAGAAGCAAAATGTGGTGGCAAGATCTAGTGCTGAAGCAGAATTTCGAGCAATGGCCCAAGGGGTTTGCGAGTTACCATGGTTGAAGATCATTTTGGAAGACTTGAAGATCAAGTGGGATGGTCCAATGAGACTTTATTGTGACAACAAGTCCGCAATCAGCATTGCATATAATCCAGTACAAAATGACCGGACAAAGCACATAGAGATTGACAAACATTTTATCAAGGAAAAGCTAGAAAGTGGATTGATATGTACTCCTTATATGCCTACATGCCGCCAACTTGCAGATGTACTCACTAAAGGCTTGAGTGGTACAGCTTTTCAAACAAAGGTTTCTAAGCTGGGAATGGAGAATTTCTATTCACCAATTTGAGGGGGAGTATGGGAAAGTTTGACCTGTAATTGATGTAATTATAGAGATGATTTGGGAATCCCAAATTAGATAAATTTAACTTCTTCTAATTGATTTGTTTAGGCTAGTACCCTGATTTAGAGCTATGATTTCTTGTATAAATATACCACTAGTGTAAAAGAGTAAATCAATAGAATTCACTATTCTTCTCCACTCTTTCTTAATTTCTAATAATAATAATAATTATTATTATTATTATTATTATTATTTTGAACACGGGTTAAGCGGATTCGAACTCTACACTTTATAATGGAATAAGATATAGAATGACCACTAAATAATGCTTGCAAGCATCTTTTAGCATTGTTCTTTCTCATCACATATTTACCCTTTTTTAAAAAAAGAAGTGAAAAAAAAGGTAAATAAATAAGGCAAATTGCATGTTTCATTCCTGAACTTTAAATTATATGCAAATTTCGTCACCGTTCTTTTTTCGTAGTTTAAATAACCCTAAACTATTAAAATGATATTATAATAGTTCATTCCGTTTATTTTCAGACAAAAATTCATCATTAATTTTGTTCAAGGTGATGCATATTAACTTATTCCGTCAAATAATTAACAAAACGAACTACCGGAGCCATGTTTTTAATAATTAGAGTCACTCAATCTACAGAAAAAGATATCAAAATTGCAAAAACTTAAAAGTTTCAAAACCAACCTAGCAATTTACCTAAATAAAATAAAACATATGACTATTTTCATGTATGTTCCGAAACTTGAAAAGCTCACACTTTGCTCCCTAAGCTTTGAATTTAATCTCACTTTATCCTTTCTATCACAATTAAAAAATGACAAAGAAAGGAGATGGTCTTACTAAGTCCATTCTGTTAGAATTTCTACTAAAAACAAATAGAAAAAAGACTAAATGAATGCACTTAACTCACTTTTTTTCTGTCTATTTTGAATTGAAATCATAGAAGGGGTAAAGTGGAAGTTTAAATGTTCAGGAGACAACATGAGAGCAATCCTAAAGTTCAAGGACATAGATAAGAATAATTTAAAATATAATTAGATACTTATTAGAGATATCCAGATGGTAAAATACCATCTGGATTTCAAAATCTCAACTCTAAATTAAATTTTTTTCTCTCTTATATTTTTGAAAACTCAAACTTTAAAAGTTCATCACTTTCTCATTTCAAATTGAAATAAGATGATTTTTATGTTAAAATGCTCGTAACGACGAGATAAACAAAACAATACTATTTTGCATATTTTTTTAAAAAAAAATATTTTAAATTTTTGCGTTATTTTTTATATTATTGAACTTTTTCAAGAGTTTTCCTCCTAAATATATATTTTCAATTTAACTTTCAAAACACTATTTTCAAATTCCCCAAACCGTCCCTTAGGGTTAGTTTGGAGTTAAAGTTTAAATCCAATATTTTTAACTCAATTTATGTTTTTTTCCCCAAAAGTTTTTTGTCTTTTCTGAAAAAGTCAACCAAAATCACTATTTAAACTTATAAATCTTAACTCAAACTTACACACCAAACACCCCCTTATATTTGTAACGGCAACATGCTTCGTGTTTTTTTTTTTTTTTTTTTTTAAGGTTGAAATAAGTCATTGCTCCGTTTCTCTAAAAAAATAAAAAATAAATAAATAAATAAAAAAACAGCAGCCGATTTCGCGCGAATATTATTTATTTGGCTTCCATTTCTTCCAAATCTCTCAGAATTCCCTTTCTCTCTCTCACAACTGGGTCGAGCTTACGAGTCGTCGACCCAAGAAAGCCAAAGCCATGTTCTTGATCCGAGTCCACTCGGTGGACGCGAACAAGCCTCTCACCTTCGAGAACTTGGAGTTCTCAACAGCAACGACAACAAAAGGCTCTACGGCCGCCAAGAAAACTCCGTCGACTTCCAAGTTCTACGAGCGAAAGGGCATTATTCACCTGTTCCGCACCATTGCTCGTTCCGTGCTCCCGAACCCTAGCTCCAGGTCCACCTGCCTCTTCGCCATCGCCGTCCCCAATTACTTCACCTTCGAGGATTTCCTCCGTTTCTGTGGGACCCGCATCGACCATATCACCGAGCTCATATTTATCAGGTTTTTCTCGATTTCTCAGTTCCAGTTTCCTTTGTTCAATTCTCGTTTTCCGGTGGAATTTTGCCGATGTAAAATGAGTTCTTGTTCTTGGTTGTTGATCAAAATTCAAAACCCTCAATTGGGTTTTCGAGAAATCCTAGGGAAAATGGAGAATTTGATTTTCTTTTTGCTGAGAAAGTATTTACATGTGATGTTACTAGCCAAAAAAATAAAAAAGAATTAAGAAAATTTTAAACTTTTTCTTTGATCAACTCAGTGGTTCTCTGTCTTGTTACGTTTTGAACATAAAAATTTGATAAATTGGCTCTCTCTTTTTTTTTTTTTTTTTTTTTTTTTTTGGTCCTCACCAAAGCAAGTTTCCATTTGTGTGAATTCAGGAACGATGGGATGGAAGATCGTTACAGTGTTGTGATTAGGCTTATGAACCATATGTGCTCTGATGGGTTTTATTGCTGTTTTAATGGGAAGAAGTTCAAACCCGGCGAGGTATATACGATTTAATTAGATTTTTTTTTTTTTTTAATGATTTTTGATCACCTGTTTCTTGATTTCTTGTGGCTCAATCAATTTCAGGCTGAGGTCTGCCACCTTCTGTTTTTGCATTCTGTGGACTTCACTGAATCGGCTGCAATGGCTGGAACACCCCCCGATGCATGCATCGAGTTACCCACTTGTCCGGTTTGCCTTGGTGAGACACAAAAGATTATAACTTTTTTTTTTTTCGTTCTCATGTTGTTGATTGAACTGGCATTGCACAGACTTAAGTTTTGCTTTTGTGATTTTAGCAAATTGTGCTGAATATTAACGTGCTTGTGGGCTGATAACTGTTTCATTTTGTGATTCTTTGATATTGTTAGAGAGATTGGATCCAGACACCAGTGGAATACTGACCGCAGTCTGTGACCATTCCTTCCAATGTCCTTGCACTACAAAATGGACTCATTTATCTTGCCAGGTGAATTGGTTCTCTGTTGTCATTAAAATATCTCTTTCATTTGTATGTCTCTCTTTGTTAACTGGATATATTGGTTGGTTCTCTCGCTTGTGGGCTGTATTATTTTGGTGACGGCATTATTGGTCTTTCTATTAGTGTAGCTAGCATGCAATTCCAAGTTATATATTAATTGAAGCTTTCGAGTTTACGGTAGTTGAGTTGTTTGCCCATGGTGATATTAGTAGCTGTAAGGGTTTCTTTTGCACCTTTACTTGTATTGAGTCCTTTTAGAATCATTGCACTGCTCAAAGGTCATGTACTTTTCTGAAGATAAGTCTGATTTATTTTTTTGAATGTCGTCAGGTTTGCCGATTCTGTCAGCAGCAAGACGATAAACCAAGTTGCTCTATCTGTGGTACAATTGAAAATCTCTGGGTCTGCTTGATATGTGGTTTTGTCGGATGTGGAAGGTACTGTATTTATAGGAGTTTTTTGTACGCATTGTCTTTCGGCCAGGGACTGTTAAATGATAAAAGGAGTTAGTCATATGATTTGAGTATTATTTATTTGATGAGTTATGCATTTCTGATAATTTAAATGTTTCTATTGTTGATACTCTTTTTCCTTTCCTGAACTTTATATACACACTTGAAGATACAAAGAAGGACATGCTATTAGGCACTGGAAGGATACACAGCATTGCTATTCTCTTGACTTAACAACACAGCAAATCTGGGATTATGTTGGTGATAGTTATGTTCACCGACTGAACCAATCGAAAGCTGATGGGAAGTATGGTGAGATGAATGCCCATTTCTCGTCATTTGAAGGCGATTGTGCTAGTTGCACATGTAGTGAGGATTCTGGCTTTGGCGGAGCCCTCTATAGCAGCAAAGTCGATGCAGTATGTATTTCCTACGAACGCTGGTAGTTTTACAAATGTTTTTGATTATAGGATTATTTAGAAATAATGATTTTGAACCTATCTGTGGAGATATCATTAGTGGATTAGATTGCTGCATAGTCAAATTGTGTTAATTACCCTCACTTTCCCCATGGAATGCACTGATCTTTGGATTATCTACTTGACAACAGATTGTGAATGAGTACAATAATCTTCTTGCTAGCCAGCTTGAGACCCAAAGACAAGTAAGTACTTCATTACCAACTTACACCCTAGCTTCTGTTGGTGGCTACGCTAATAAAAATATAGGATGATATCCGATTTAAGAAAAATATACAATATGTCAGTTTCTAAGAAACTTATATCTGGGGAGACAAATGGTTGGAAAATTTTTTTCTTTCTCTGGCCGATTAGACATGGGGGATTTTGTTTTACCCTGTGTACTAATGTGATTTTTGGATTAGGACATTGTAGCCTCCTCTGTGTCTGATAAATTTCCTTGATGAATTCATCGTTTCTTTTTTTCTTTTAGTATTATGAATCTCTACTTGCGGAAGCCAAAAGTAAACTGGAGAACGCAATTACTGAAGCAGTCGAGGAAGCTGTGAATTCCAAAATGCAGGACATACAAAACAAACTGCAAAAATGTATAGAGGAAAGGAACGTTGTTGCAGATGTAAGTCTTTAATTTACATCTCCTTCAATTTATTTTTGTCCTAGGGTTGGCTTCTTTTTTATTGCCAAACTTATCTTCACTTCTTTTTCAATCATCTTCTTATTGTTTGTTCTTGTTTTTGTCACCTTAGATAAATCGAACTCTCATCAAAGACCAAGAAATTTGTCGCACAAAATTCAAGGAAATTGAAGAAAGGTATGGTCCTTTTTGACCAAGTTTGAACGGTCTCTTGGTCAAGAGTCTTAATACTCTTAAGGCAATATGGTTCTTGCTGAAATTGACATGTGAACCACAGAAGCCGTATAGTCATAGAAACTCAATCTGGTGTTTCTTCCAGTCCTGTATGCTTTAGAAAAAACTTATCGTTTCACCTTTTTAGCAATAACTGAGACCCCATTGATTATCAATTGCATATGATATGGCATCCTAGTAGCCTAGCCAAATTGATTTCTTTGCCTCCTCACATAACTAGTTCCCCGTTCTACTGTTTAGGGAAGCTGCTGAGCTAAAGCTGAGGGATGCAAAGATACTTGATCTGGAAGAACAGGTACTGCAAGAACTTTTAGGTGGATGTTTATGCTTGTTGCTACTGACTTGTTGGTATTTTAAAATTTCCGTAACACTTGATATAAAACTATATGCTGATATAAAACTATATGCTGCTTTCAGATGAGGGATCTTACTGTCTATATTGAAGCCCAGAAAACGCTTAGTGACATGACGGATTCAGATGGCATCAAAGGAGGAACGCTCTTACCGGTACCTTTAAAGCAATCTTCCCCGGCTAATGCAAGAAAACAGACAAAATCGGGTCGTAGAAGGAATTAGAAGGTTCATAGCATTGCTTTACTGTGGATAGACTAAGTGGTGTTAGTTCAATAGTCGAAAGAAATGTCCCTTTACATGGTTAGTTGTAAAACTGGTGGTTTTCTTTTCGTCAATATATATAGGAAAGAACAGTTCATTTGTAAGTGTAAAGAAAATAGTTAGTCCACCGTATTGCCTTTATTAGCCGGTGGTACACTGTTTTAACTTGATCAAGTTGTCATGTATTGACATAGAAATTATATGGAATGATATGAATTGTTCCTGATAATCGGTCTTTGTGACCATTCGGGTTTCTCCATTAAATTTTTCGTTTTCCCGTCGATCACAAGGAAGTCTGATTGGAGCCTTACAACTTCATTTGAAAATCTTGTGTGATAAAGGTTTTCGTTTTGTTGGTTTTTCAAGGGAACGACAGTTTGTTGTATATTTTTCCCTGTCTGGCGTGTTATGTACCAAGGTTTCCATTGTTTTCTCTGCTCAAATGCAGTCTTTGATGTTGGAGAAACAACAGGTTTTGGATCTAAAAGAATGGCTAGATCTTGTGGTAAAGTACGGCGATTCCGGAACTTCTGAATGATTTTGATTGAAAGGAATGTTAGGATTTTTGAAGATTAAGAAATGGAGGTGATGAAGCCTGAGAAGGCAAAGTTTACTGATTCTAGTGGGCTTCGACAAATAAAGCTTTCAATTCGAACAAAGTATTTTCTTTTTATTTGATTCTGTTTTTGTTAGTTTACCCACCCATCTATTAGGATGTGGGCTTCGAAACTCTCCCTCGCGTGCAAGTTAGATTTAAAAAGAAACTCGAAACATATTAAAGGTTCAACGTGATGATAATAAAGGGATTAAAAAATACAATCACAAGGGTTTAAATTCAGGATCTTCCGCTATAATACTATGTTAATTTATCAAACGATGCCAAAAACTAAAGCTATTAGGATGTATGTGAATAATAACTTTATATTTCAATTGTTTTGAAATAAATATTAACCATTTAACATACCAATATATATATATATATATATATATATTTGGTTAATTTATAAGTAGTATGTTACTTCTTTGAAAGGTGAGAAGAAGTTTGATCCTTCGCTTCAAGTATGAGAGAGGAGAAAGGTCATCCTTTACTGAAGATGGGATTGGTAGAAAGTTATATTTTTAGCTTTTAATAAGTAAATCACTCAATTAGTTAGTTAGACAAACTATATATCCGGATTTAACTGGGTGACAATGATTTTCCAAACGAAATTAACTTCTAGGATTTCTCGCAAGTCACATTTTTAAGCTGTCAAAGTAACCACACCCTTATTGAAAAACTTAAAAAAAATAATTAAAAAAAAGGGTACCACACCCTAATACAGATTGTGGCACCCACTAGGGTATATGCTAGTAAATCTATTTATCTCCCTGATATAATGTGAGTTTACTAATTTATTTTAAAAACTTAAGCTATTAGGAAATGAGTCAATAATATTTTTATATTTTAAAAGAGCATCGTAACTAAAAGTGGACTCTATCAATAATGATAACGTGACAGATTTGTAATAAGAGTGATCTTCTTGTCAACTTGTCCTACAAAAAATAAATAAATAAATCCAACAACAACAAAAAAAAACAATTTGCACCGCATCTCATTAACCGAGTAACCTGTTTATCTGATTGGTTATTTTTATTTTCATGATATAAATAAATATATAAATAACAAAATACACTTATTCAAGGCTTCATGTTAAAAAATACACTTTTTTATTTTTATACTCATATATAACTACATACTTAATTTAAATATTTTTTTAATTTTTATACTCATATATGACTACATACTTAATTTTAATAAGTATAGTCTAATATTCGCCACCACTTTTAACTTTTATTCTACATTATTGTGATAATCAGTTGATTTTAATATAACATTTTTCAACGAAACATCTCATGTTACAAGATTCTAAATATAAAAGTACATGTAAAATGTTAGCCCGTTCACCTCATTTAAGATGGGTCAGTGAGGACAAATGGATACGTGAGTAAGATTATCATCCATATTATCTTTTATTTTTAGAAATAATTATATGAAAAGTTCATTTTTAGGGTCCCGTTTTGAAATTTGCATGTTGTCAAACAATATTACATATATGTCTATTTCTTATGTAATTTATATATGTAGTACATATTTTGTCATTTACCCTGACATCATTTCATTTAATTTATACATAATCTCATATTTTCCTTTCTTTTTTTTTTAACTTTAAAGATGATTTTTTTTTTTTTTTTATGCTCACAATGAGAATTACCTTTAATAAACACAAATTAGTTTTTCCCTCTTTTTTTTTTTGAATTTTGAATTGATTCTGAAAAATCCAATGAATTATTTATGAAGAAACTAATTTATTTATGTAATCAACTTCACTACAAATCGGATGGTTACCATTAATGTCTCAATCAAATAAATTCAAGAATGATAAAAATGATATCTAATTCTTTACGAAAAAACACTATTATTTATATAAACTAATAGAAATAAAATGAAAACTCTTGAATGATAAAAATGATATCTAATTCTTCACGAAAAAACACTATTATTTATATAAACTAATAGAAATAAAATGAAAACTATCTTTGTGATAAAGCCTAATTCATCAAAAGAAAGATGAATTCTTTGTGAAAAAAAAAAAAAAAAAAAAAGTACTACTTATTTATGAACTCCACTATAAGTCAAATGGATACTTTGTATTCCTCAACCAAACAAATTGATGAGTAACACACCAAATGGTATTGAATTCTTTACCAAAAAAACACTACTATTTATGTGGACTAGTTGACATGAGATCAAAACTAACTTTATGAGAAAGAATGACTCATTATACAAAAGACGGATTATTTAATTTAAGATACAAAATTTTTTAATTATAAAGACAATTTTTAAAATAAAAACAAAAAATAAAAAGTTCACGTTATTAATAGTATACCGTACGTTTGCAGACGTTTAATTAGACTTTCTTTTTGGATATTCATTTTTTTTTATTTAGCTTTTTCTTATTAATGTGAAATCCAATTTTAAGAAAACATTCCCATTTTGGATCATTATGAATATTCACATATTTTTTACAACAAATAAAAAAAATTAGAAACTTTACTTTTTTTTTTTTTTTTAATATTTAGCTTTTTCTTCTTTCCTATTTTTTGTAAATTCTTTATATGGTAATTCTTAATTCTTTAATAAGGGTAACATTGTCTTTATATTTCCATTTTTAGACATATATGTAATAAAAGGAAAAATAGACATGTTTCAAAACAACATCTTTAATTTAGACATCTATGTAAATAATCCTATTTTTTAGATGTAACTCACTTTTCATTAGTGTAAGATTAGACATAGAGTTACCCCTGACCACTTTTGTCATACTTTACAGAATAGCTTGGCCAATAGAGATTAATATAGATCCATATATAAGTACAATTAGGAATATCAACTATAATATCAATATTTTAAATACCAACTCACATGTTATATTTTATTATTATTGATAGATGTAATTAATTAATGTAATAATGCTTCAAAACATTTACTAATTAAAAAAATAACTCATATACCTCATAGGTTATTACTTAAAAATTAAGATTAGAGTTGTGTTCCTAACATTTATATACATACAAGTTTTTAGGTTCTTACTCTGCATGTATGGATTTAGTGTGTTGGTTTTTTTATAAATAAATATACGAATATTAATTTTTTTCATAAAAGAATTAATAGATGTTGAATTTTTGAATAAATCATATCTTTTCTTAATTTGTTTATTGTCTCCTAGAGAATTTAACAGTAACCAGTGATTCAAAAGGAATATAACAAGTCGAAGAATTGTACGAAAAAAATATGTTCAGACATTTGACAAAGTTATTTCACATCGGGCAAACTTGAAAAAATGAAAAGTATTTTTTGAATCAACTATAAATATGTAAAAATTTTGGGGAGAAAAAAGTAAAAACTAAAACTAAAACAAAAATATAAGATAAGCAACTCAACAAAAAAAGAAAAAGAAAAAAGACCAAAAAAAAAAAAAAAAGTAAACAAAAAGACAAAATTAAGAGACCAAATTTTTGAAGTGTCAAAAAAGTATCTCTAAGTTATAGATTATAGATATAGATATATATACACATGTATATTCTGCCTACTTTACTTTCAACCAAACCATTCTAGACACAACCAACCTCCGGAAACAAAAACCCAAATCATGCCTTTTCCCTCTTCGATGTGTTACAGAATTTGGCAATTTGAGCAATTTGAAGGATCAAACAAGAAATATAGACGGATTTAGTGGGGCAGTAATTATGCACCTATGCAAAAGCTCAACTTTATTGTGATAAACACCAGAAAGTTGATTACAGAGTGTAGCGTAAAAAAAAAATGAAAGAAAAAAAAATTGCCCCTAGTAATTAGAGAACAAAGAAACACTGTTCACAAATTACAATAGAAAAATTTCAGAAATACTGAAATAATCAAAGAGGAGGATAAGAAAGGAAGGCCCAATCACTGCAAACTGTTTAATTTAATTTTTTCTTTTACGTAATTTCCCTATTGTCAGAAGAGCCTAACCTTCCATGTGTTTTAGCGTTCCTTTTGTCTCTAAATTTACAGCAGCAAATCCATACTTGTCCAACGTGCTAAATGACGCAAACTAGCGGCCACAAGCGTCGCCATGAACTCGTTTGGTGCCCCACTTAAACTCTACTTGGTTAATTCGAGTATCTAAGACTATAAAACCTAATTTTCTGCAGCTCCGCCCCCGAAACTAAAAATATGCTGGGACCAGGGAAAGGTATCATATGGAATAAACACATACTCGAGGTCCTTGGTGAAAGGCTTGCACATTTTAATGTCACCTTTGAGGTTGTTCTGAGCCGGCTGCTCCTGCAGCGGTGCTAGGTCCTGCACCGTTTTCGGTGGGATTGATCGTGCCCCATTTTCCTTCCGACTCTAATGGCTCAAGTACGTGGACTCCACCATCTGTTAGCCCTAGTGCAAACTGAGTGGGTTCGGATGGATGTGCCGCAATAACAAGAGGATACACCCTCAAGCTGTAAAAATTAAAACAAATACATCAAAAGTAATGCAAAAGGGAGATGGTTACAAAAGAATGCATCTAATTTGTCCTGGTTATAGTTTCACAAGAAGTCAACCTTTGATTCTGAGGTAGATATGCCGTTGGACTAATACGACATCTCACTCTGAGTCCTGTAGCAGTTAGTACATTCACACTTCCATCTTCAAAGCTAACATATATAGACTGGCTATCACAAGAATACGTAGCATGGGTGATTGGACCAGTAGCTTCTCGAGGGAACCACTATAAGAAAAACACAACTCGAACGAGGTCAGTACTTAATCCCAAGTAACAACCTGAAAACAATTATTAGCGAGAATGGTACAATATTTAAATATCAATGTTTGTTTTCCCTGTTCCAATATGGAATTACAAAACATCAAATGCAATAATTGAATCCAATTAAAACATCGCATGATAAACATAAATACAGGTATAAGAAGCTTGAATACATAAAAATTATTATATAAGAAAGGCAGGTGCACCTGCTTAAGGCATTCGAGTTTTGGTGCTTCATATATAGCTATCTGACTTTCATGAATTGCCAATAGATGTATCTGATCTTGGTGAAATTGAACTCGGGTATCTGCAACAGGAGCCAATGTTCTCCCAGGTTGAGGCTGCAAGAATTTACTTGCCTGCTTCTCCCATCCATCTGTGCTCCAAACACACAGCTGTCGAGAAGAGAAAGGAAATGATTTCAACATGAATACATGAAAAAACAGACTAACAGGTTGCAAGCAGAAAATATTGTAAATCAAGATTGTCAACTCTACTCTGTCGATATCAGTTATCTTCTTGGGTTAATTATAAAATCCTTATGTTTTTTTTTTTTTTTTTGTTTCCCCCAATGTGTTCTTCCATTTATCAGAATTTCATCGCCTATATGAAACACCAAATACATTTTTAGACACAGTCATATTTCTTACCTGGGAGTCGGCACCCGAAGATACAAGTACGTTCAGAGAGTGAGAGAAGGCAAGACCTGTTATCCTCTTCTGATGACCTTTTAGCTTGGTTTTCACCTGTGAATAATGAGTATTTTAATTGTTAATACTCCATTACTTTTACTGCAATCTACAAACAAGTAACTCAAAAGTTAAAAGGTTCAATTAACAGTGCAAGACCTCATCAACGCGAACGTTATAAATTTGGATGGTAGAATCCTCCATGCCTATGGCAATGATATTGTTGTCTTGAGGATGAAATGCCAGAAATGTGGCTGCTGGTGGTGGGGGCATGAATGTTGTCATTGTCTGCAACAAATGCAGCATAACAATAAATTCCTCCAAAACACACACACACACACACACACACTCACCAATAAAATCAATGTACAATATAAGACATCTTTTAAAACTCCTGGTAAATATTTTCATAATCTAAAAACTGCTTAAAAACTGCAATTATATATTTGTTTTGGCTTTAATAATTTAAAGAAATGGAATACATGCAAATAGAATGCTGAAAGCCAGAAACAACAATGACTTGTCCAACAAGTAAAAGAGGACGCCATCTACTACCTTAAACGTCATCATGTTGAATAAGGAGATTTTCCCCCCAGAAGCAGACATAACATATGAATCGTTCTTTGAGAGTGCAAAGCATGGAACGGCATCCTCAGGATTTGTATCGCTAATATCGTTAGTCATTAATATCCCACTGGGAGGCTGCCATAATTGCGGTTGAACACTGGTAGTGGCCTATGAAGAATGAAGTTTTGTCAGTGGTAGGCTTAAAGCTGACAAATGAAAAATAGAACAATCTAATATGAGTGTCTTAATACCTTTCCAGAAGCATTTCTCTCATTTCTCTGCCATTTCCAGAGCTTGTGTACAGCATTAGATGCTAATGCCAATATGGCCATTCCTGAATTTGTATAAATTAATCTAGAAACCTGAAAATTTTCCAAATTCATTAGCCTGGACGACAATCTCCAGTTTACCTCACATTCCCAAACAAAACCACAACAATGATAAAAGTACATATACAAGGCACAAACTGAAAAACAAAACCAATTTTTTTTAATATAGAAAAAAAAAAATCCGATTCACAAATAATAAAGGGACGCAATAACACAACAATCAATAGAGAAATATATCAAATGTAGCAGAAAATGATGTAAATGATCAGTACCCTCATTGCTGTCAAATTATCAGGAAGTCTCAGCGAGCGGCATTGTGATGATTCATTAATATCTGTCTGTTTTGGAATCCTAGATTTATCTAGCTGCTCATCTGCAATTCTAGGCTTCACATCAACCAGGCTCCGGCTATCATTGTTCTATACAAACACAGAACAGATAAGAAAAAACAGAGTCCAATTACTAAGATACTTGACTTCTACTTCTTTTAAGTACGTCTAACAGAATGTAATCTCACATAAACAAACAATTACATTACATAATAGCAGTGATTTACTAAAAAAATAGTCATGTAATAGAAGTGATCTGCCCACCTATCAAAGATGCTAATACTCACCAGTCCAACCATTGCCGCTACAGGTGGTGTTCGATCTCCAACGCCAGTTCCAACAGAAATGTTGGCAGAACCAAACGAGTTAATTGCAGGAGCCTGCATAGAGATAAAAATACATTTAAGGAGTCAAAATCAAAACCTTAAAGGTGACAAGAATCATCAGCTTAAAAATATCCATCATTGATTGGAACATAGTAGAGGATCTATCAACTGAAATATCTACCTTCACTACAGCTGCCGAAGCAACTCTAGATGCATCAAATGTACGATTTTCCATAGTTCGTAACAGCCTAATTCCATCAGAATTTGCTAGAATTTTAACACCATTGTCATTTGTTGATACTGCCAACAGTATTCCTTCCTTGTTAAATCTGATACAAGGAGAAGCCTGCAGGTTTATCAGATCAAAATAATTAGTTGTCACAAGAAATAAGAACAAGAATTAAGCAGACAAGGAAGATATAAATATCCAAAAATATGCACGCGTACATTGAATGTATTATAAGTATACAACATCGTAAACAATAAGATTAGGAGGGGGGAGAGGGGAAAAAAAAAAAAACTGTTGAAAATGATAGGGCATAGGAGAATGGTCAAGTAAATTAGTTGAGAGGGGGTGGGAAGCCATGGAACATGGGGTTGGCTGATGCAAAATAAATAAATAAATGTCAATACTACAAGGTTTTTAAGTTTTTACCAATTTCAGTTTTGCTAATGTCTGTATGTGCAAATGGGTACACAATACAAGTATTTATTTGTCTGTAAAAAGGAGGTGCATACATGTGTTATTTTAAATTATAAAAATATAATTGAAATGTACCGGCAAACCACCATCAGCATCAAAACTCGTCAATAGGTTCACATCATCCATTTCCCAGAATTTGACCATGAATTCATCTCCAGCAGCCAAGAACCTATTTTTAGTAGTATCAAATTGTACAATCCCCCCAGATCTCTTTCCAAGGCCATTATACGTACGCTTGACAGCTCCTTCGCTTTCATTCCATTCCACCAAGTATGAATCGCCTTCCTTATTTGTCCCACATGAGAACAACCTATAAGTTGCCCGCAAGTAAAAATAAATTTAACAGTTGTAGAACAGAAAAACTCAACCTCATTTTACTAGGGAAAAAAATGTCAGAAGATTCATGTGTAGACATTATCATATTAACCTGGTTCCATCAGCACTGTATGCCATAGTGGTAGATGAATGGCCAGGCGCATCATAGTCAACTCTTGAACCCATGTTATCATATAACCATGCCTTTATTTTCCCATCAGTTGCCGTTGAGAAGATAAACTGGGAAAAGATGATTCTTAAGCCAATCAGCTATCGTAGATTTTGCCAATTCTCCATACATATCTAAATTTCTTATTTGATTGACTAATTGTAAGCAGCTTTTGGAAAACCAAGAATGTGGAGAAAAAAGATGGACACACTATGAATAAAGTATAAATTTGTAATACCTTGAAAAACTGAAAAAACTACCTTAAGGCGTAAATTTAGTTCATTTCATCTTAAGTACCAAAAAGATAAAAACAAAAATAACAATAAATAAATAAATATAAATAGAGGAAGAAAAGAACAAAAAAAGCTTCAGTTCTAATGACACATAATCAAATATGATAAAACGAAAACAATATTACCTGAATATTTTCCTTGTGATGTGGACACACGGAATAGACGGGTGCTTCATGGCCTTCAAAAGTATACTGCTTAGCCCCAGTTGCTGCATCCCACACCTGCATAATCTTGACATTTAAAACAATATCCTGCCCAAAGTAAACACATCTATAATAGTAGCACAGACCTTAATGACCCTGTCCTCTCCACAAGTGACAACACATAGCTGCTTGTTTGGATATGAAAATGCAAGATCATTTACACTGCCAACGTGAGCATCAATCTGGAAGAGTGAAATTGACAACAGTGCTTGGGTTATTTATTACCCAAAACAAAAGTAGAAAATTAAAGCATTACTTGTACATTATTTTAAGCAATAATTAACAAAAGAAAAATGCTAGGGACGCCAACTCTCCAACCTACGTGGCATGTGTATTGTCATTCTTTTGTTGGCAAGTCTTAAAAATTAAAAGATTGCATGACAACTCACTGCCAAGTGAGTTGGTACTCAAAAATTGGGATTGAAGTTGGTGTCCCTAACACTACCCTTGATAAAATAAAAAGATGTGGAGAGAGATACGATCAAATAGCTAGTAAAGATGACTAAAAGAGTTTGATGGCACAAACCTCTAGGTGATTTCGTACTATCTCATCACTGCCCTGGTAGGAGTATACGTGCACAATGTGCTTGGAGTATGCAACACCTGAATTAGAGAAGATAAATATAAAACTCAGTTTAAAGCCCATTTTTCATTTTGCATAAGCTTCTATTTTGAAATGTTCGATCCTTAGGTGGCTTATACCGAAATATATACTTAAGCAGTACAATAAATCAACCAAACAACTAGAAATACCAAAAAGGGTTCCATCAGGGCTCCACATCACACGGTTGACTGATGCCGAATAATCATTGGCCAGGGATGTCTAGCAGAGAATCAAAGGCGATGTTACCAAAAAAATACAGAAACTCCAAGAAGAATGTACTTGATACTTCGAATCAACTAATAACTAGTGTTACAAGTCAACCTGCAGAGGCATTGAACATGCTCCAAGGTCCCAGACCTTGAAATTCCTTACAGCAACCCGTTCATGGCTTAGTAGCTCATAGACCATGACATCGCCCATGTTTGTTCCAACTATAATAACAGATGCACGTTAAGCAAAATAATACAACAGCCAGCAAAAGTCCAATATGGAAACGGGATTGAATATAATTATTATCAAGGAAAAGAATTTTGAAAGAATGAGTCACACGTCAAGGGCTAACCAAGAAGTAGAATTTGCTGCACTGGATGGAAATCCATGCTCTTCACAACCGAACCCAGATTTAAAGTCATAACAACAGACCTGGGCAAGTCATCAGAAGAGTAGGAACTCTGGCCGTGGCTCTGACTGGGGTATGGAGGCAAAAGATTTGCTGCTAGATTATTGGCCTGTTAGAAATCATGTCAATGGAGGACCAATTACATAAAATGCATGATATAGATTCCAAACATGAAGTAAACTTTGCCACAATAGGAACCATATAAGCGCGGGACCAAATATATATATAATAAAACATACACATGGCCATTTCTTTTAAGTAAAGGGAACAGAGAGATGCGAGGCTTCATAAGAATTGGCCTATACCTAGGCAGTTGCCTTTCTCAGGAAATACTACGCAAACATTGTGGAAAAAAGATACATCTCTACAATGATAGAATCAATTAATTTTACATGTCAAACGAGAGATGAGGGAACCTAAAAATCACTGAGAAAAAATTATCTTTAGCCTGTTAATTGTAACAACTATTAGTCTCTTTAGCTCAGTAAAAAGTAAATTCAAAATGAGATAAATAAAGCTTCGCATTAGATATACATCATATCCCAAAGTGAATCAATGATATACAGATAAACAGATGGATTGGAATTGTACTTCATCAGATATTCCAAACGGTCTTGATCTCTTTAGCACATATTCAGAATCTGCAGTTTGATAATCCATAGCAGCGTTATTGCTAGGAGGAGTTCTAGGGCGCTTCAAGATGGCTGATATCATAGAAAGCAGAATGTAAATGGAAGGAAAAATCAGTTCGCATAAAAAGAAAATCAATGCAAAACGTAAAATAAAATAATAAGGAACCAGATAATCAACATTTTTAATAATAAAATGGTGAAACAAAGGAAAAACACCTCGTTCACCATATGTTTTTTCCCCTTCTTACATGCCAAGAGGGAACTAAGCAAATATATATTGACACAAAAATAGCTTCTATAAGGAAGAAAAGAGAAGACTAGAAAGTTACAAGTTAAAAAGGAAAATTGTGCACAAAGAGAATCTAAATTTAGCAATAGAGCTCAACACTACCAGCATTGTTAGTAGCAGTCAAACCAATAGGCCCAGCAGAAGCAGAAGGATGAGCAACAGGAGAAGGATTTGCCATCCACCCAGCAATAGTTGTCGGAAGAGCAGCTGGAGCAGCCTGAAATGGCTGTCAACAATGTATGGACTGAGTCAAGCTTCTAGAAATTTAGGGTTCGTTTGTTTCAAAAGTTTCATTTAGTTCATTCTGAAACGAGAAATCGTTTTTCTCATGAAATGAGAAGTTATATTTGTTTGGTTCTGAATGTGCAATTAAATTGTCATTCTGAAAAAGGGAATTATTGCTGAAATGGTATTTGGATAGATGTTGAAAACAGTCATTTGAAAAAATGGTTTTCTAACATTTCTAATAAATCTTAGCATATTTTAATAGGGCATATGGATCTGTATTTTGTTCATCTCATCATTATGAACACATTGCAAAAAAATCGTATTAATTGGAGATGAGATGAAAAAGTTATGACATTTAAAACTTGAGTTGAAGAGAGAGAAACTCTCGAATCCGAAAACGATAATGTGTAAAATAGGTTTGAAATGAAAATCAAAATGCTAAAATGAGGGGGGAGGGTAATCCAGCTTGGAATGTGGTTGCCAAATGCTATTTTCATTTTGAAATAAAAACTAAACCTATGAAACAAACGCGCCCTTAACCTCAGCTATTGAGAAAAAATATAAAGTAACAACCGTATTTCTTTTTCCGTCACTTACACCATGAGCACTAAGTGGTGGAAAACCTGCTGGCTTTGGAACAGCTCCCATTAAGGGATTAGTGACAGGGGATGGAGCCCTGGCACCATTAGGCTGTCCACAACTGTGGTCTACAAAGAGGGTCTTTATGTCAGGGTTAGGCCTTGGATTCTTGCAAAGCTGATGCTGCCAGTTTAAACTGTGGGCAAGCAAAAAAATAAAAGCTTAACACTAAAAGCAAGAACAAAAACAAAGTATAAGGCACAAAAGAGAGTAACTTCTCAAAGACCTCTGATTAATTAGAGTGCGCAGTCTCGAGTTCTTCAAGGTCGGAAATTGAAGTTTGTCGCGAAATAATGGGTTAGCTTCAATCAACTTTTTGAGTTCTGCAAGCATAATACCCCTAGCTGACTTCGTATCTCCGTATTTGGATAGCTGTTCATTATCCCTATACATTGACGATTACCGTTACAATAAATGAGTCGAAATATGCAAACGTAACCTACACAAGAATCGAGCAGTAAAAAACAACCAGAAAAAAGAAGTTTTTTGTCATACCTAAAGTTCTCCAGAGTCAATAGCTGTGTGATTTCCTTAAAAAGCTCCTCATTGAATGCGGCAAACACTTTCAAGTCCTTGACTAATATTTCAACGGCTTTAGCTCGATCCCGCCTACAATTATTTCATACCATATTTAGAAAACAGCCCGAATAACAACAACATACTTGAGCAAATTTTCAAAGCGAAAACGGAAATTCCTTAATTTTGATTGGATAAACCTGAAGACACCTACTTGTCTAAAGCTTCAAGATACTTCTGCTTGCGAATCTCAAAAAAGATCTTCATCGAGTATCTATTATCATCAACCTTTGTGAAACCAGATAGATACTTCTCTACCTCTTCCCATTCGCCACTTGTCACCATATCCTCAAAATACCTCATGTTGAAGAAAAACCCAGATTCTTGCTCCAACCTTTCCACCCCAAAAAAAATCATCACCATCAAAAATTGCTTCAGTGTTAAAAAAACAAACAAACAAACAAACAAAAACAAAAACCACCCAAAATAATCAAACACAGAAAAGGCTGAAAAAGCAGAAAAGGAAGAGCATTTCAAGAGAAAATTTGAGCATACTTGTGAACAGTCTCTTTGAATTTCTCTTCGTCAAGAAATTGAAGTATGAGAAACACGAGTTCTCTGCTAAGCGACGTCATTTTCGCTCACAAGGAAAAGATCTAAACCCTTCTGAGATAGAATTCGACAAAACTGCAACACGTAAATCCCAAAATTACGCTCAAACAACACCAAAAACACCAAGTAGAACTCATATTTCCGAACAAGAACAACACAAATTACGCAAAGAAAAATGAGAAAAATAACTGAAAATTAGATCAGAAAAACAACCGAAATCAGTTTAGGAAATTATGAGAAAAGAAAAAAAAAATAAAAAAAAGTACCTCCTCGGCTGAAATTGGTGGAACAGATCGGAGGGAGAAGACGAAGATAGCGAAGAGAGAAGGAGATTTTGGGGGAGGTTTCGTAGCTTTCTCTCTCTATTTTCTCTCTCTAGTTTCTCTGTCCTTACGAAGCTCTTTTGCTAAGTATTTATACAAGAGAGACGGAAAAAAGGGTTAGGGATTTGGAGGAGAGAGAGAGAGAGAGAGAGGGGATCGTGTGAAGCGAAGAAACAAAGGTATCAGACAAATTAAATACCGCGAGCGAAACAAACGAGATGAGATTTAGCGAGTTATCGCTATGATAAGTGCGGTGATAAGACCATCGACTTATATAAGAGAGAATGTGCTTATACTGGAGTTGATAAGTAGTGTCTCTTATGCGCGTAATGAATACGCTTGGATTTGCGATTTATTATTGCTTTCGGCCGGGTTTTGCGGGTTTTTGAAAAGGAAAAAAGTTTAATTATTATTTTTGCTTTTATTTTTTAAACAAAGTTACGAATTAATTATTAATTCGTCGGATCTGTAGTAACGTATAGATTTACATTTTTTGAGATATATTTATATATTTACATTAAAAAAATATTTATATATATATATATATATTGTGTAGATTTCCTATGATATTGATATTGTAATAACTAGTTGACGATTAGAAATGTTCATTCAAATTAAGCTTGCATCTGATTCGTCAGTTGGAGATGAAATTTTTAAATTGGAGTTGATTTCTTGACTTTTCAAAAACTAATTATAATTTTTGTTGACTTTTCAGAAAAAAAAAGCTACAATTAATATGAAAAAATACAGTTTAATTGGAGTTAAACTTAAATGTCAAACGAAATCTAAGTGATTCATTATTACAAAAGAATAATATGTTATTTCTCCTTTTTTTTTATTTAAATTCTGTTAAGGAAATTTTTTTTTTTTTTTTTTTCTATCCATTCCCCAGAAAAAAAAATTGTATTAATAATTTGAAGTAAATGGTTCAAGTGTAATGTTTGTGTGGAATCCTTGGCGTTTATTTAATATTAAAAAAGAAAACTTAAAGAAGAAGAGAACACGTGAATTTGAAGTGAATTGGTAATTTGTCTATATTCAAGGACCAAAAGAAGGATAGAGAAAGTTCACTAAGAAACGGTACTTTCAATGATCTACATGTAGATGTAAATTACAATTACACAATGGGGTAAGTTATGATATGTCCTTGCATTGTAAAAGCATTTATTTATATCGGAGATGTCCATCTTCGATTGGATAATAACAGAAGGAACGGGGAATGTGAGGTATAAGAGTGGTGGAGTAAATGTTACTCATTCAAACAAAAAAGCTTGGATACCATATTAAGCATAGAAGAAAACAGAGTCGTCAACCATATATATATGCATACAGTATATACATAACTTAAAATATACAATATAATCAACACTTTCTCTAGGACTCGTGAACAAAAGCTTTTAGTTAATTTAATTTTTTTATGTGAATATTATTATTTGATATATATATATATATATATATACACACACACACGCACTAGTACTGCATACGCGACAACTTCTCAAAAAAACAAAAAATTGCATGGGAAAAATTCATTGCATCACTTTATTACTTTTGTTTCCGATAATAGGCATCAAATAGTATTTACCAAATACCAAACCCTTTTTCTTTTTAAATTGGTCCAATTCTTACACGTTTAACAGATCATTTTCTAGTTAACACGACCAAATTATTTTGTTTTTTTTTAATCCCCAAATATTTATGATTATTTTTTAATCACCAAATTATTATTTTCAAGCCTTTTACCAAAAGCAACAAAATACAAGAATTCGTATTTCAAAATGATAAAATATTCTTCCATAATTATCGATAAATGCGTTTATATACACATATATATATATATATATCCTCTTTAAATGGATAGCTTTTTCTTTCTTTCTTTCTTTTCTTTCTTTCTTTTTTTTTTTTTTTTTTTTTTTTTTTGGTTTTTTTGGCTAAAATAAATGGATGGTTTTTGAATCTTTCAAAATATCTGCACTGTCACTTGCCTTATAGGGGTAAGATACAAAGATTGTTCACCTTACGTGATATACTGTTGTCCACATTAGTTATAGCTTGAAAAATAAAGTATTCAAAATTTCCTTTTAAAGGAATATGATCCAAAAATTCAAATTTTCAACAAAAAAAAAAAAAAAAAAAAAAACTAAAATCCGAATCTTACGCAATGATTCCGTTTTAATGACCAACTTTAAAAACCCTACAATTTTTTTTCCTCATTTTCTACTCTTACAAATAAATGCTGTCTAAGTTAAGAAGACAACTTTCCTCAAAACAAAAATAAAAATAAAAATAAAGATAACTTTCCAAATAAATAGACTCATCTAAGGTAAAAGAATAGCAGTTGCTCTTTTTTTAAAAGAAAAAAGAAAAAGAAAAAGAAAAAGAAATAATGAGGTAAAAGAATTTCAGGAAACATGAAAAATTACATAATTTGTAGCATCTCAGCAATTTTTTTTTTTTTTTTTTTTATTGAATCGTGGACACCCGAACAAGAATTAAGTTTACAAGTCGTAACCTTAGCAAGAGAGCGACATATTTTCATGAAGTGGCTCTAGAGGAACGAACTCAACCTGATTTTCTTGGGAAAGAAAAGTTGAAAAGGTATACAAACCTAATAATAACATTTTTTTTCCCCTCTTTTTCACAAAAAAAAAAAAAAAAAAAAAAAAGAGAGAGAAGAAATTAGGGTTACGAGGAACATGATCGAATGTTTAATCTAAAAAGAAAGGGCAAAATTGAAAACAGAAAACCTTAATGTGAATGTACAAAAGCGAAAAAGAACGATTATCGAGTTTGAAAGTATGTTGTTGAGTTGATGTGTTTCTTCTATAATATAAATAGATATAAATTCATTATTGAAATTTTTTCAAAATATGGGGACCTCTTTGGTTACATTTAAAAGAAGTTAAAGTTAGTCTCCTTTTCCTGTACAATTTTCCATAAAAATTAATAAAAAATGGAAAAAGGGAGAATAAAAATAAATTGTCACTTGTAAGAAAATAAATTATTTAAAGTTTAGCATATTAATGGTAGTATCATTTAAGTTTTGGAAGAATTTCTTTATAAGGTGCAAAAAATTTTACCTTTTTCTTTTTTTAATATGCAATTTTAGACTATTAGATTTTCATCAAGTTTACAACTTGCAAAATAAATCAAGGAACCTTATACCGACAAAAGACACATTAGAATTCAAAACACAAACAGCAAGAGCCTAGGCAACTCTATTCCCAGACATGGAAATGGAGCAACAACAACCACCCTCCACATTAGGCAGACTTTTAACTTCTTTGACATTAAGCTACTAACATTCGTGGCATCTGATTCTACTAAAGCTAAGTGGCCAAACTTGACGCTTGGGGTGCAGCCGAAGAGAAGAGACCTCGCATAGAAACTAGCAAGGCACTCCGCAATTAGGTGTGTAGCGGGCTGTGAATCTCAGAATCATGTGTCGTTTTTATATAGACAGGTACTTTCACATTCTCTTAATCCGAAACTACTAAGGGGAGGAGAACATATAAAAGTTTTTGAAATATTATTTTCATGCGGTAGGATAAACCCATTCTTATCACAAACCTTTAATAATACGACCATAACCGTAATCTGTCATCATTACTTGCAATTGTCCCAAAGACATCTCTAATCACCACCTTGTACTAATGTACTCCACGTTTGGTCTAACAGTTGCATCGACATTCACTTTTTATACCATATACACGAGAAGTTTTTTTTTTTATTAACAAAAAAATGGAATCAGAAAATGTTAAGGGTAAAGAAACCCGAGTCTTACATCGTAAAAACAAAATAACAATCACAGATATATAAGAGTATTGGATCACTCTACTATACAAATTGACTTTTTAAAATAGAAACTCAATTCTTTAACAATCTTAAAATTTCTTATTCTTCTCTTTAATCTTCACAGAAAAGAGTATAGGAACTAGGCAGAAATCGAAAATTAATGAACTAAGGAATTTACTTTTCTTAAGGTGTTGTTGCCACTTGACTGGAATTTTTGTTTACAGGATTTTCTAATAAACTACCTCTAAAATCTAACAAACTCACCAACTGCAGTTTTTAGAATCTTACAGAACACCCGAGAACTTATTACAATTTAAATGTAATGGATCTTATTTATAATCTGATTCATGTCTATTTATTAAGAGGGCATTTGGGAACACCCATTGGAACCTAAATTTTCTTTTTTTAATTATCAAAAGTCATTTGTTTTACCATCTCATTTCAAGTCCATATCTCTTTTTCTCTATCTTCTAATTTCAAAAAACTCAAACTTTAAAAGTCAAGTTTATTTATTAAGAGGGCATTTGGAAACACCCATTAGAACCTAAATTTATTTTATTTTTTTCTTTTCAAAAGTCATTTGTTTCACCATCTCATTTCAAATCCATATCTCATTTTCTCTCTCTTTTATTTTCAAAAACTCAAACTTTAAAAGTCTATAAATTTCTTATTTCAAGTCAAAATAAGATGATTCTTGCGTCTAAATACTCATAATGACAAGAGGAATGACACAAGATCCATATTGCTATTTTTTCAAAATGCTTTTAAGGTTTTTACATTATTTAAATATCATAATTCATGTTCAATTTACATTTCAACTAAACAAATATTTCCAAAAATTCATTCATTTCCAATAAAAATACTTAATAGGGTGTTTGGTGTAGTGGTTTGAGTTGAGATTTTCAAGTTTAAATAGTAATTTTGGTTGACTTTTTCTAAAAAGACAAAAAGCTTTTTCAGAAAAAGACAAAAAAAAAAAAATACAATTTAACTTGAGTTGAAAGGAAGAGCCAAACTCCCATTGAGTTAAGATTTTTAAGTTGAGTTTAAGATAAGTTAAGTTGAGCATTTGATAAAAAGTTTGAGTTGAAAAGTTTAATTTGAGTTGAGTGTTTGAATGTAAAAATTAAGTTGCATTGGGAAATGTAATTGAATATAATTGTATTATGTATTGGAAATTAGTTATTTTTTCTTT
This sequence comes from Ficus carica, assembly GCA_009761775.1. Lineage (NCBI taxonomy): Eukaryota > Viridiplantae > Streptophyta > Magnoliopsida > Rosales > Moraceae > Ficus > Ficus carica. Next base: position 11,257,925 of record CM019740.1, read on the forward strand.
TTTCTTTTTACATCTTAATATGGTTCCTATGTGTAGAATAATTGTTACTGTTGTCCAAAAAAATATTTTTAGTTGGGTTATTTTTAAAAACGGCTCGCAATTTAGGAGGTTTTTATCCTATTTTATCGTTATCGCCCACTCAACTAACATGCCATTGTAGGTTGTGAAGGGAAAAATGGACAAAATAAAATAAAAACACACATTATCAGCATATATCAATTTATTTACAATCTTTTTTGGATAGTCATAAAATACAACAATAAAAATTACATAGTTGCTAATGAGTATTGAATGATTTTTAAAATTTGGGGTATTTAGAACTAGGGTCTATAATTTAGGGACATTTCCATGAAATTAATCCTAGAAACAAAATGTAGCTCTCGATAATGTGTGTTTAGTGCACAAATTCCAAAGTCCAAATCCAACCATATATAGCGTGAGGGGGAGAGAGAGAGAGTGCTTTCTGCTTTATCTTCAAGGAAAATAAATAAATAAATAAGCTTCAAAATCTCTGGACTTTGAACAATGGTGACTTCGATTTTCCGCTACTATCATTTTGTTTTCTTTGTTTCATACATGGTTAATCGATGAGATTCGTGTTATTTTTTTTGCCATGAAAGGTTCGAGAAGCAGAGCTACGGTTTGGCGGAGGCGCGGGCAGAGGAGGAGGAGGAGGAGGAAGAGATCGGTACCGACGGGACTACCACCACCGACAGCCGTACGAGTCCAAATTCGGGGAGAAGAGCCGGAGTTTCCACTCTAGGTCCGGGAGATTCGGAGGCCGATCTAGTGGAATCAGCAACAATACCTCGAACAACGCGCCATCGTCGAGGCACCTCTAGGTCGGGAATCTCTCCCACAACTTCATGGAGAGCGAATTGGTCTTGCACTTCTTGCGATTCGAGGATCTCAAGAGCGTGGCGTTCCAGCCCTGCCGGAGCTACGTCTTCCTCGACGAAACAACTTCGTCGAGGAAGAGGACGCCGTCGACGCCATTGAAAAGCTCCAAGGTTTTCCCCTCACCGGCAACCCGCTTAGTATTGAGTTTGCCAAGGCGCTTAGTAAACATAGTTATGTTTACTGTGTAACGGTTCGCATAAGTGTTGGGAATGACACGGATTACTAAATGAAAAAAGTTCCGTTTGAACTCAAATATTTAAATTTCAACTGATTCATCAAATAAAATCTTAAAAATTTCAATTTGAATTGGTGTTCCAAATAGGCCTTAACAAAACATATTTGTTTGCTAACGAACATAAATTAAATTGCACCAAAAAAGATAGGCCTCTTGCTCTTTGCAACGACGTGTACGTGTAAAGTGTGTCTCTAAAAGCACCTTAGGAGCAACCGAACAAACACCTATTACACACAAGTATTTAGTTATTGCACTCATTTTATCCTCTCGACAAGTATTCTAATAATTTGTTTCTTTAAGAAATACGAAACTCCCACACATTTTTTTTTTTCCATTTTGGGCAAGTAATTTTTTTGCGTTTGTTTTCCCAACTTTATTTGGCTTGTCTACTTTTGTCTAAAGAAGTTGAGAACTCTATTAAATATTTAAAACTCCTCTTTACGTAATGAAATTTTTTTTATTTTTTTGAAGAAATGGTAATGAAATATTTTAGAGCCCGTTTGGGGTGTAAGTTTAAACTTACACCAATCAACTCAATTTTTGTCTTTTTCTGAAAATTTTTTTTGTCTTTTCTGAAAAAGTCAACAAAAATTACTATTTAAACTTATCAATTTCAACTCAAACTTACACACCAAACACCCCCTTATTACTTTTTCAAGCCAAAAAAAAAAAAGTAGAGAAATATTTTAATAATATTTAGTGGAAGTCAGGTGATATGGATGCGCCAAAATAGATGACTTTTTTTATTTTATTTTTTTATGGAATTGAAAGTAGATGACTAAATTTGTCAATTAAAAATGTGTGATTGTACCGACTTTATCTCATATATTAAAAATTATTATTTTATTTGATATTTAAGTTTAATTCTAATTAAATTATATTTTTTTATCTTAGATTTTATTTTTTTTTTTAAAGAAAAATTAATAAAATTTAAAATTAATTTTTAAAAAGTCATCCAACTCTAACTTAAAATTATCTTTAACCGATGAAGCAAACACACTCAATATATATACGTGTATATATAGGCACCTTAGTTGAAAGTTTAAAATATTAAAAGTATTTTTCATATCAATAATGCCGAGAAGAAAGCATGTGGTTGTCTTATCAAATTGATTCACATGTCAAATAAAATTTTGCTAAAAGTTACTAAAGTTGTCATAATTAAACATTTTTTAAAATTATTTTAATTATTATTATTTTGAGTGCACTACAAAATAATGTCCTTTTCCTTTACAAAATATCATTAATTTCAGTCAAGCCCCTCAAAGTTGTCCGAACGACTCGCACTCCCACAAAAAGCGAGTATAAACTTCATTTTCTACTCGCGCGAGTGTCTTTAAAATGGTACTTTTCTTTCACAGCTTTTTTGTACAGGTGTGTGACAGAAGTCTAATAAATTAGGATAAAGTGAGTCATTCAAAAAAGAAAAAAGAAAAAAAAAAGTCTTTTAAATTCTCCATTTTCTCGCGCTCAATTTACCGTATCGCGATAACTTCTCGGTGTTTTCCCGATATTCGAGTCATTTTCACGTGCGAAAATAACCGGTACGTCAATTCGTCGTGACACAGGACATGTTAAACGGTTCTAATCAGATCGTTTTGTATTTATCTACAAGAATAGCTCGGGAGCGGCGATCCGGTGCGAAGAGACCTACGGTCAGCAGCCAATGGGAACTGAGTCTGACAATTGGATTTTACTCGTTTTTGTCTTGGCGTCGAGTTTGTGTGTTTTAGGGCTGCAGCGTGGCATCTTCACAGCCGATGATCGTCGGATTGATTGAAGGGAGTTGGATAATTGGGGATATCTGGACCGTTGGTTTTCTAGATTGTACGATGATATTGGACATTTTCCGATTTTTTTTTTTTTTCCAATCCTTTTTAAACTATTACTCTTTAAAAAAATAAAAAATAAAAATAAAAATAAAATAAAACCTTTCTTAGACCGTCTGCATTTATGCTTTCAAAATGATTAAGTTAATATATAATAGATTGAGCTTATGACATGAATAATGCAAGGATCTCGATTTTTATATGGTATAGAATTTGTCGTGGTTGCACTTACACGTATAATTAATAATAATTTTAAGCGTAACTCTATTATAAGACGTGAAATTCAAATTTCATATTTTTATATTTAAAAAAAATTGTAATAATTTATTAATTAATATTGAAAATTCTAATAATCATGATTATAACAATTGAGATCCTGCTTACCTAATATTTTTGTAGTTGTTATGATTAAAAAAAAAAAAAACAGATAAAAGTTGAGATTATAACACTTTCTAAAGATATATGAACTTGTTTTTTTTTTTTTTTTTTTTTTTTTTAAAAGAAACTTACTTCAAACAAAAAAGAGCTGTAAAAGAATATAAGGAGTAACATATGTTGAACACATCATATTATATATATTGTTTTTTTATTGAATTTGATGGTGAGAGATTCGAACTCTATATTTTTTTTTACGGAATCATATGTGATATTATCATTAAATTATATTTATAACTGCGCAATGACATATATTTTGACTAACATGGTGAGAAACCTGAATGATTGAATTTAAGATTTTGTTATCAAAATATTTGAGCCTCTCGCACTCCACTTGAGTCCTTAATCAGTGTACCATACACACCAACTAGGAGGGGGAAAAAAAAATGCTATATGCGTACTACATTATTATGGAAAGGTGACAAAGGTCTAATCTTTTGATTAACGTCCCTGATGGGTCGGTGAGCATTTAGGATGCTTTCTATTAATATTTTCTCAAAATGGATTCAAGATTCGATATTTTAAAGTCTTAGCAAGCGTTTGGTATACCGGTTGCATTCAAATATAATAATTTCTTTTTTCAGTTTTAACTATTCACAATTTACTATTACAACTTTAAAAATCTATAACTTTGCATATAAGTCCAAATTAGATTTTTTTTTAATTGTATAGATTTCGAAACGAATGAAACAAGCTTCATATTAGTATTTTTTCCGAAAACTTTTTAAGCTTTTACACTTTTAGCTCTAGACATTCAAACTTATGCACCAAACGCATAATAATTCAACTCAAATCTAATCCAAAAAACTCAATTCAAACCTATGCACCAAATGCAAGCTCATTTTAAGTAATTTACAGTCATTAGATTATTCTTCGTGTTTGTGCTGATGAGAGTTAAACTAAGCTTATTGTTTGACTAGAATTAAGTTAGATTCTTATCATTTTTCTCATTGGATCCTGAATTTCTACGACAAATGAAATGAATGTGAAACACGATTTATTTATCTTTTAGTTGAAAAAAAAAAAAAAGCCACCATATATACGACATACTAGCTTTGAAAAATGATGAACCAATCGTGGTTTATATTGACCTATTTAGTATTTTTTTTTTTCAGACACGATATCTTGTAAAAACGTTTCAATCGTCTCCTGGCCTAATAATTTCCTCACTTTTATTTTTCAAAATGTTTTCATACGAAATGTTGAAAATTATATCAATCTCAATGAAGATAAAAAGATGGCTCCATATAGGCGCTGATTCATTATGTGAATTTTAAAGTGTTTTAAAGAAAGGTTATCTTGACGTAGATCCGCTTTTGATTTAGATCAATTTAAGTCTCTATTACTTTGCTTAAATCAAATATAAAACTTTTTTTTTATTTTTTTTAGGATAAAATATGAAACTTTATACACATTAAAGTTCACAATATAGAACGAAAAGATAATTTTTTTAGGTCCTTATACTCATTAAGTTTAGCATTGAATATATAGGATATTCACCTTAGTAATGAAAAAATTAATATGACCAGTGGCAAAGCCTACCTAAATTTTAAAATTTAATATATAATCTTTAAAGTATAGTTGTTTCCATATTGAAAATCAACAACAATAATTATATCCCATTCCGTAATTGAAACTTATAAATCTGACCCCATCTAATAAAACTTATCTCTTAGTTTTTTCCCATATTGTCCATTTAGTTTTTTCCCATATTGTCCCTCCAATAAAAAAGATTCTTGACCTGGCCACTAAATAAAGTAAAGCCTAATCTTAATGTACTAACCAAGAACTTAAATGCCTTTTCTTTCCTTAATCAAGAACTTAAATACTTAATTAAGTAACAGTGCCATTATGCCTTGCATTATTACATATTATTTAAAAAATGTTAGTAATATCAACTATAATATCTATTTTTAAGTATTAATATTGTATATGTCGCATTTAAGTTGTTATGTATTATTTGTACGCGTTTAAAAAATTGCTATATTAACCGATTGAATTGATTAATAAAAATATGATAACTTATTGATACTTAAAGTCTTTAAGTAATTTGATCGAGGATGAGGTACTTTTTCTTCCGTTCATTGACTTTTGGCTTATAAGATATGATAATACTAGAAATATGCACAAAAGGAAACAGATGATTTTTCTTTCTTTAATCTTCGTCCCTTTTTATTTAAAAAAAAAAAAAAAGAAAGTAAAGAGAAAATTTCTGTTTACAAGTGGCACTACTTAAGAGGGAGAAAATATGCAGCAGAAAATGAGTTTTATATTTTCTATATCAAAAGCATTTGTCATTTTCAATGGAATTTTCTTGGATGCTTCAATGAATTGGTGTTATCTACACCACTTCATTTTTTTTTCTTCTTTCCCATAATTCTTTTTTTTTTTCCCCTCCCATATTTACCTTTTCTTTCCCACTTTTAAATTTGTCTTTGTTTCTTTCCATGCAAGAGAACAATAGTTTTATTTATTTATTTATTTTTCTGGTTTCTTGAGTTTTATTATCTGTTGAAGATATGGCCTGGTTGATAAAGACAAGGGTGAAATCATGGGAGATCCGAGCTCCAAATATTCTCTCCAAGGAATTGTCCTTTGCCCCTAATATGTTCTGCAACAAGCTTTGTATATTGCATGGGATGGAGTGAAGCTATTTAACTGAAAATAAATAAATAAATAAATAAAGGTGGCATGATGGTAAAAATATATTCTATCTAACTTTCATTTCTATCAGGTCAGAAACTTGAGTCTTGCTATATATTTAAAGATTTGTCAATATTGTGTTGACATACATTACGTTTCTGAGAAGGCTCTTAAAGCCCATGACATGTGATCTGATGAAAGTACCGTCATCATCCCATCAATGTTCCGTATAGTTATCACTTTTCTATTCTCACTAGATCGGAGGTGTGAGTACATCGTTGATCCTATTCGTTTATCATCAAAAAATTGAAAGAAAAAAAAAATCAGAGTAAATTATTCGGGGGATTTTTATAGCAGGAATATGAAAATACATTATTAGTAAGATATTGTTTTCAAGTCATCATATTTGTATTAAAAACTCTGTTTTACATTTTCAAAAAATTAATGTGGTTATGATAAAATCAACAATGATGAATGTACATGTCGATATGGGACCATATAATAGAAAGATCCAACTACTTAAGTGAAAAAAGAGGGGGAAAAAAAGAAGAGAAATTTAACACGCAATAGAGTTTTATCCACTAGTGTATGTTATAATTTTTTTGGATTACCTAGATTTTAAAAAGTTAAAGTTCAGATATATATATATATATATATATATTTGGCTTGTCAGAGTTTAGATTTTGAAAGTATGGATAGTAGTGCTTGATTTGTACGAGGATTACCATCTCGACTTGGTTTAATAACCTTTTTTCTTTAACTTGCTTGATAACCTTTTTAATATATTTGTTCTTTAATTTTTTTTTAATCTTTAAAAGGTTATAATATAATTTCACGAAGAGCCATGAAACTCTACATTCTCTTTGTAATCGTGATTGTCTTTTTTTTTTTTTTTTTTTTGGGAATAGATTCTTTGGAGAGGTTTATCTTATCAATCCAACCTCAGAAGGAACATATTCCTTTAATTGACCAACAAAATAACATAATGTTTTAATAACCTTAATATGTCAAAGCCAAGTGCGTATACGATGGTGGCCTTTCACCTTTTTCGCCCTATATTTAAAACCTCAAAACGCAAGAATTTAGGAGGAATTAAAAAAAAAAAAAAAAAAAAAACTAAGTCCTATAATTAGGAGGGGAAAAAAAGAAGAAGTAAAAACTAATAATAAACGGAATTTAAAAAAGTCAAAAAGAATTTTATGATTATTATTTTTTACATCTTTCAAGTTGCAACAAAGTTAGTACATTTAGCAGATGATTTGGAGTTTCCCACTAATTGACTAGTTTATCAAATTATAAAATCATTGGTGTAGTGGTCCAATTAGCACTTAGGGCACTCAAAGATGGCTCTATATATTTTCCATATTTTCAACCTATTTATAAAAGAGGTAAAATTAAAAAGGAACCAATACCATTCCAAAGATAAAAACACTTTGTGGACTACTGCCTAGAATTAGCACCCTTTTTTTATTTTTTATTTTACCTTTTCACTTTTCATAGACCATGTGTAATCCCATAGCACATTTGCTTATTATTTTACCTTTATTCCATTCGACTATTAAATTCTCAAAAAAAAAAAAAAAAAAAAATCCTTAATAGTTGTTTCCTAACCTGTAAATAAAATCAAAATTCAACTAAATCACATATGGTTCTCATGTATTTTTTTATTCATTGAGACTTTAATAATTGATAAATCATAAGGACAACTTGATAAATTGGAAACACGTTTTGAGATATTTTTAAAATCGGACATTAAAATAATATTTGAGCTATAGTTCAGTAGAATAGAATTTGCCCCTTCTTTTATAAAGACCTTCCGAGGTATTAAAAAAAAAAAGAAAAAAAAAAAAGATGATTTTAGACTTAAAAAAACTCAGTAGTTTTCTTTTCAAACCTAATTATTATTTTTTAATGGTAACATACTAAAATTCTATTCTATTTTCTAGAAATATCTCTCGAAGAGCAGCAAGACGTTAATGTTAGGATCCTTGGGTTCCATTCTAAAAGTTTAAATTTTAGGATGGAACCTCAAAAGCCCTGACAAGTGGTATCAGAACCAGATTTTAGATGTAGCCAAGTGTACGCACGGGATGAACCCGAAGAAAAATCAGATGAAGGTTGGTGGCCCCCGAACAGACTGTGATGGCCGCAAAATCTGTGATGCAAAATGGACTCTCGAGATGGAAACTACATGGTAACATGGGCTGTCACGCGGTAGATATCTCGATGGAGTGTGATTTTCTTGGTTTCCATGTTTGAGGAAGTTGGACGGATGGATCAAGAGGTGCCGCAGTGATAGTGAGTTTCGTTTGGGGGAATTGTTGAGTAGATATGAACAAAAAGTCCCACATTAACTAGATATGAAATGTAAATGATATTAAAAGGACTCGGGCCACTCCTCCTAATAGATTAACTTTATAAGATAGAATCCCAAGAATCCAACAGTTAAAAGATGCAAGATTCATCCACTAGGTTTAAGCTCATGTCTCCTCAGAACTCAAGGACACAAATGTATGAGCCTATAGATAATAGAACAGATCCTATTCAAAGCACTAGTTTTATGTACATTTGTACAATTAGTCACATATGAAATATATGAGGCCCCTTGTGTTTATATATAGATGAATGGAAAATTGAAACTCTAAATCTAAACATTGTGACAAGTGTGTTTACTGTTAGATTATCTCCAATACAAATGTCAGCACCGATTCCATTTTATACTCCGATGTATAATATTATATAAGATGCTATATCTACCTTTTGTCATATTTTTTAATTTTAAAATTTGCATTAAAAAGAACTTTTAATTTTAAACATGGGAGAAAGAGCAAAATAACATTTTGAAAAGAGTGATAATAAATTATAACATAAAATTTTAACTTAATAATAAATAGCATAATTAGAATTATGATAACACAATACCAAAAATAAATAAATAAACTCTTCATCCTCCCCCCATCCTCTCTCTTTTTCTTTAACATGAAACTATGCACATAAATCTATTATTAAGAATTAATTGTAAATTTGTTATTTACTAGAAAATCTAAAGATTTACTCATAATATATGTCATAATTTATCATCTTTTAAAAAACATGCTATAAACTTTAAAAGTACATACAAAATATGCTATTGACAATGTTGTACTCTTCAAAAATAGAAAATGACAATGTTGTAGATATTTAACGATAAAGATAATACGTGAACCAATAACGATCGAATTTTAAAATTAGGCATATCATGAATTTGATGTCAAAGTTGGTACCAAGTACAGTGGATGTTGAATCTAGTACCAAAATGCGCAAGTCAGGCGTGTTGTGGGGCGCTGCTTCTCTTCAAATTCCTGATAGGTTTAATCCTCACCTTACAGAATGTTTGGCTCTTCGTGAAGGTGTGAGGATGATTCAACAAGGTGGTTAAAACAACTACGTTCTTGAGACATATGCGACTAATAATATTGTTTGTGGTATTCGTTTAATCTATGGCTCCGAGAGCTCCTGAAGCTTCGATTTTTGACAATGTTATGGAATTCGGTAGTTCACTCTTCAACTAATTTTGTGCGCGCGACAGTTTAGTGATTTTATGTAGTTGGAATGCATGCCTTCATTTATAGGATATTTTGTTAAAGTAGATTCACAACTTTCTTTAATAAAAGTCGGTTTTCCCTTAAAATAGGGGGGAAAAAATAATCTAGTACCGAAAATAGCACTATATTGGAGACTCGTATATTAAAATTTAGTATTGATGTATTGGAGATGCTATTAGATTTAGCCTATAACTACTTTGAGCATATATATATATATATATATATATCGTTTTTTGGTGTTTGTCACAACATATATGATCTCCGCCATGACAATTCTAAGTCCTAGCTGTACCTACTCTTCCTCCTTCGGTTCTTCCTTTGTTTATTCAGAAGAAAAAAAAAAAAAAAAAAGGTTAAGAAGACGAGAACTGGATTTTGACATTTGTTGAACCATTATTCCAGGAGGACAACAAAGCTCAAATCATAAGGTCCACCTTTCTCCTATAATATCCTCTAATAATTACATGTTTAGTTGTTGCACTTCCATTTCAAAACGCATTACGAAGTAAGAAAGAATGCTAGAAACACTTTAGTCTAGGAATGTGATAGTTTCGACATTTTTCATTTAATGGATAATCACAGTTTTGGATTCATCCAAGAAGAATGAAAAGTCAGGTGAAGTCCTATGCTGAACTTTCACTTCTATCAAGTCATGAGTTCGAACCTTGCTGCATGTATAAAGTCCGCTAATTATATTGTACTAGTATATTTACTCTACATACCATCGCCTGATCATCAGTGGTCCCAATAGTATTGTTTTTCTATCATATTATGTCTGGGAATGTTAATATTTCACTAATTCTCTTTATATATATATAAGAATGAAAAGTGCTTAAATGTGCTTAGCTCATATAATAATCCTCACGAATTTAGATCGGTATAAAAAAAATTGATTTTAAAATGAGAATTCTTTACGTAAACTATGAAAAATAAAAAATCTATCGATCACATATTATATTTAAATGTTAAATTTTTATTAGATTTTCGCGTTTTGTTTTTGTTTTTACTTATTCTAAAAATTTAACATTAATAAACATACATTTTATTAACAATAAATAAATAAATGCATACTATCCATAGAAATACTCTAAAAAAGAAGCTAAGCATATGTTTGGTGTAGTCATTCAACTCAATTTGAATGGCTATTTTTTGTCTTTTTTTATAAAGTCAATTCAAGTTTTACTATTCACAACTACTATTATAATTTCATAACTCAAACTTTAAAAATCCATAATTTTACATATGTAAGTCTAAATGAGATGTATTTTTTTTTATTGCATAAAATTTTAGTTTGGTGTGTAAGTTTGAGCTAAGATTTATAAGTTTAAATAGTAAATTTTGTTGACTTTTCAGAAAAGACAAAAAACTTTTTGAGAAAAAGACAAAAACTTTTGGGAAAAAAGACAAAAAAAAGTTTAAACCAAACTTATGGCAAACAGGGCCAAGACAAATGAAATAAATTTCTTATTAAATTTTTTTTTTTTTTTTGGAACACATTCAAGTTTTTACACTTCAAAAAATTTTTTTTTTTTTAATTTCATCAATTCAAATGTCACATTAAACACATAATTCAATTAAACTCAAATTCAATTAAAAAAACTCCATTCTAATCCATGAACCAAATGCATGATAAGAGTCCAGGAATCCAGAATTTCTTAAAAGTAAAATGGTATTACCAGTAGGGAACAAAAGAATTATTCGGTTCCTTTCGGACTGGGTTTTCTGTTGTTTTTCAAACATGAAAGATTATTCCCATGTTCATCTCAGGAATCATCGTTTTTATGAATTCCTTGGCCAATGAACTCAATTCAATCTTTTCATAGACCAGACTTGATGCACACACCTCGAACAATATCTCAAAGTGGGGCCCAATTGTTTCTCTCTCTCTCTCTCTCTGAATTTATTTTTATTTTATTTTTTTGGGTGGGTGGGTGTTGGGGTGTTTGTCAAGAAATATAGTGGAGGTAAGTAATATTGGGGGACTAAAAGGAATTGATTTTAATTGGTATTCATTTAAGAATTATATGATACGTGATGTTTATTCAAATAGTGGGCTTTTAATATCTGGTTACAATCAAATAAAATAAAAAAGAAGTTTTAAGAATTTTGTTTATAAAGGGATATTTTTCTATATAGTCCCCTGTATCAATCTTATATTAATCTCTTATTTTTTATTTTAAATACCATACTATGTTTGCGATGTTAACGGTCCTTTTGTTTGTATTTTATCACCAATTAGACAAAAATTAAAGACATTTTGATCACATGTATATTGGTTATGAATAAAATCATAACTACATATTTTTTAAAGGGAAACTGTACTTTTAATAGAGAAATTTTGAAATTGTACTTTCATTAAAAAAAAAAAACATATGGCATCATTGGAGATATTTTTTTCATGCAATTTTCCTTAAAAAATTGTTTAATTATAGTTTTAACCTTAATTGAGCCCACGTGATCACAACATGCCCATTTTCTTAGAAGTTAATATAAAACTCGATATATAAGTCATGACTACTAATGCAAATAACCCAAATAATAATTTCATAAAAAGAGAAGTGTTAATTACAATAATAAGGATAATTTGCCTGTTTAGTTCTTAAATTATGAATATTCAGTTACTTTAATATCTGAACTTTTGATTTTGATAAATTAATTCATGAACTTTTCTTTTTTATTATTATTTTATTTTATTTTTACAGTTTTGGTCCCTCACACTAAAATTGACGGACGATTTCATAAATTTAACATAGATAATCGTATATTATTGCATAATAATAAACATTTTAAAGAAATTATTACATTAAATTCAAAAGATTTTAGCTTTTAAGGGAGGAAATATTTTCATGTAAAGTTTCATGTTAACATGGAGTTTTTTACAGTAACAGTACTTTTTTCCCCCTCTTTAATTTTAGTATGAAAGTAGAGAGACGTGAAGTTTAGGAAAATTGTTATAAAATGGTTAAAACATTTGCTCTAGGACAAAATATCATGTCTAGAATATTTCAATTGTACAATCTAAAAGTAAGAAACCAAGATTGGAAATAATTGCGAGACTTTTCATTAAAATCTCAGTCCCAAAACTTTGTACAGTTCTCATCAGATAAAAGAACAATTCACTGACTTAAATCCCTCTCTTTGGGTCAAAAAAGAAATGGAACTATATATATGTTAAGTTAAATAAACAACTCTATATTATATTTATGAAGAAAGAAAACACTTTTTTAGCTATCAAAACTCTCTGAAAATTTTCTTCCTCTGAACCAAGACCTAGCATCTAAAAAGTTGTTTTCTGGCTTACCAAACAGAAAATTCAAAGTTAAGCACAGAAAATTGAATAGCAGTAAGTACCTTCTACTCTGGCGGTCGTAAACAGCCTCCGGGCAAAAGAAACCTAAACTTCTCTGCATTCTCTATCAAGTATGCAGGAAGATGAACCGCAGAAGCCGAACGGGGTATGGGTCCCATCTTCTTTATCAATTCTTTGAAGGTGTACTCTTCTGGTATCATGTTGAAAAGGTCGCCTCCTTGGCATATAAGGCGTTGAATTCTCGAGTAGTTCAAGAAATCTTTCTGGCTGACACGGTCTGCATGGCTATAAGCGGTCATCTTAAACACAATCTCCTGAATACGCCTAAAACAGAAGCTGCAATGCCATCCTGCATCTGAGAAGATATAATCAGTTTGGCGCGAGTGGCGATAGTGGCTCTGTGGGCCATAGATGTGCACCGTGGCCCGCCAGCTGCTGTAGTCGACCGGAAACTCAAATGAGTACATGTAGTTCCTCAGCTCGAGATGCATCACTGGTGGCACGCCATCACACCATTGCAGTAACTTGAGAGTGTCTGGACTTGGGATCTCATCGACATCTGACATTATCAGAACATCGCCATAAGAAATCCCTGAAAGACGAACTAGTCCATCCATGGCAATTCGCTGGCTTCTCTCAAGTGCAAATGGATCATTACGTGATCCTCGGACAGCAATTTGACCGGGAAATACATCATTGACAACCTTCTCAACAGCGAAGGAAAATCTTTCCCGGTTTGATGCGAAGAAAGAATAGAGGTTTTGGGATGCCCGTGAAAGTGTGTTGGACTCAAGTATTACAAACTTTGTGACGTATGGATATAGTTCGCGCCACCTGATCTCGAGCAGATCTAGCTCATTGCTGAAGATGATTCCATCAAAAATACGACGGGGCTCAGATCGAAGCGAACCAGCCGTGCAGCTGGCAAAGGTGGTCCATGGAGACATTTTATGCATAGTAATGTGGCAGATGTACAAATGGGCGCGGGGGACGGTCCCAGAGTGGACGGAATAAATAAGTAATTTTCTGGCCATGGGACAATACTCCAATCACACAAACAGGGACAAGAATCAATAGAATGATGAAAAGGAACTTTCGTGGTGGCAGTCTGGAGGTTTGGCGTTGAGGTCGAATTGCCATGCCGTTGAAGGAAAAAGCTCAATAGGACGGCAGGTGCCTAACATGTCTTTCCCTGTTCAACTGCCATAACAGTAATGGTTCCACAATTCTTGATCACCTGCATGAAATCAAGAAGTAGTCGGACATACACCACATCATGACATTCATTCTTTCTTTGACAAACGGTATAAAAGTGGCTCTGCTATTGAATGGCATGAAAATCACTATATCAGAATTCAGTAGCAATATCACGTTTCAGAAATAGAACAGACTGTGTACTTTGTAGCATGTTAATGTTCTAGGATGAAAAAATAGGTGGTAGGATGCGGGAAAAAAAAAAAAAAAAGAAGCAAAAAGAAGAAGTACGCCAGAGTTCTAGACCGCAAATCCTCATCAAGTTCCGCTAAATTTGCATTCTTATTTGGTTAGGATGTAATATTAACATCTATGTAACATTCACAAAACATGCAGTACGGGTATAAAATCTTTCATATAATTTAGAACATTACTTTATTCTCTATTGCAGGAGACTACCAATGGCAGAGTTAAGTCCCTCAAGAACCTCAGCACCGACACTTAACAATTCTAGTCAGCCTTTGAAATGGCCCACAAAATGATAATCCAAATGAACCATTGGAAAATATTCTAGAAAATTAAAATATGCCACTTGAAATCGCAGACAAAATTTTCACACCCAAGTTGGACAAAAATAGATCCTAATTGGAAAGTAGATTAGTATACATGCAAGCAAAACTTCTAGTTATTTCCTATATTTAAGTATTGGCATTAATTAATCCAAGTAAAGATCGTCTTAAAATGAGAGGTCATCTTAGACGTTGATGTTCCATTGGGAAACAAATGAAGAAATTCACAGGCTAAAAGAATAGGCGGGGAAAAAAAAGAGAAGATATATATAACCATTACATAAACGTGATTCACCAAACATGTTATCCATATTTTATATATATATATATATATATATTATATATACTTAAAAAATAAACACTATTGCCAAACATATGGTGTGCATATCTTCTTCAATCAAAATCTCTGTCCAAAGACCAACCCGTTTTAAACTCACTTTTCAAATCTATAATGTTTTCTTTCACAAAAATTTGAATTTATGTTTAAAATATGGGACCTATGAAACAAACGGACCCTCACTCTACATAAAATCCAAAAAAATGATGAAAAAAATTCTGACAAGGTCAAATTCTTTAATCCGTTTTTATCATTCTTAATTACCTTATAAATTTACAACCTTGTTCACATTTTCCTCCAATAAACAATCTTATTCAGATTTGCTTCCAACTGAAGAATTCTATTCCAACTTCCCTTTTCAGATTTGAGCTACAAATCCCATTTAGCATACTTATCCAAAAATAAAAAACTAAAAAAAAAAAAAAAATTCATAACCCCTAAATCCATTGTACTTAAAACGGGGAATCACAAAACAATAAGAATTCTTCTGAAAATCATAGAGAGAGAAAGGTCATGCATTTTTTTACACAAGATTTTCGAAAAAAAAAATTTATACAAAAATCCTAAAAATCCTTATAATTATCCATCACATTTAGCCAAAAAAAAAAAAAAACTGTGGTTAAAGTCGATCCAAAACCGAATGAGATTGTTGCATGGATTCGAAATCTGAGCTCTAAAGCTGGAAATTTTGCGAGAAAAATGAACAATCGGAGAAATGAGGAAAAAGAAAGAAAATAAAAGTAAAGAAAAATACAAGAGGCAAAATGGAAAAAAATGATCATCGCCGAGAGCGCACCTTTTCGGAGTTTCAGAGGCCTCAAAGCGTTCCCGCCACTTCTAGAGAGAGAAAATGAAGAGACAGAGAGAGAGTCGGAGATGATCGGAGAGGAGGGAGAAAGAGAGAGAGAGAGAGACGGTCACGTCACGTGCGATGTCGCAGGGGAAGCTGGGAGTGAACTTAGGAGAGTGAAGAAAACGAGAGAAAAATTTTCTACGGTCATGGTTTTTTTCAAGCCCACGTGGTGGATTCTGATTTGGTCAGATAGTAAGATGTTGAGCTGGCTTTTCTGGATTATTTTATAATTGGCCGCTTTCGGGAAACTCGAGGTGGTGGGGATGCAGGGGAACCATTAGTAATAACGGCAGTACAAGTGCTGGATTGAGCGATGTCGTGTGACGTGGCGTTATGCATGTTTGGATTTATTCAAATTATGGAATTAGTGTGATTAAGACACGAAGCCAAATATGTCTATAGTGTTTTCCAATTATCAAAATGAACCCCCCAAAAAAAAAAAAAAAAGATCCATTCTAGGATAGGATATTAAAAAGGGTTAATTTATTAATAACACATGTAGAAATTTTATTATTAAAAATAGTATCATTTTTTTTTCCTTCATTACTAGCACTTAATGTGGGACCCAGTAGCATTTAATGTATATCAAATTACAGTTTTACCCTCATTTCTTACCAACTCAAATATCTCTCTCCCTCGCATGGCCCAAAATTTTTTTTCAAACCAACATCTACAGTATTTTAGAGAGAGAAAACTGAAATCAAGAGAGAGAAAAAGTTACCACCCACCGGAATCTTATTTTTTTTCACTTTTTCGCCTAGCCCCCCACCTATTTTGAAATTCAAATATTCATATAATATAGATAAACTTTCATTTAGAGAGAGAAACTTCCATCAAAAGTTTTTAATCTAACATTTTTGGTCATTTTTTAGTAAAGATCATTCATGTTATGACCATCCGTTCATAATAGTTATGATCTATGTTAAATTTTTTTAAAAAAAAATCTAACATTTTTGACCATTTTTTAGTACAGGTCATAACTGTTATGACCGGGTAATCATAACAGTGTGGTCATAACGGTTATGACCGAAAAGTCATAACAGTGGGTCATAACGGTTATGACTGGGTAGTCATAATAGTGTGGTCATAACGGTTATGATTGGGTGGTCATAACGGTTATGACTGGGTGGTCATAACAGTGTGGTCATAATGGTTATGACTAGGTGGTCATAACTGTTATGACCGGATAGTCATAACAGTGTGGTCATAATGGTTACGACCGGGTGGTCATAACTGTTACGACCGGGTGGTCATAACAATGGGTCATAACAGTGTGGTCATAATGGTTATGACTAGGTAGTCATAACTGTTATGACCGGGTAGTCATAACAGGTGGTTATAACGGTTATGACCACCCGGTCATAATAGTGTGGTCATAATGGTTATGACTAGGTGGTCATAACTGTTATGACCGGGTAGTTATAACAGTGGGTCATAACGGGTATGACCGGGTGGTCATAACGGTTATGACCACCCGGTCATAATAGTGTGGTCATAATTGTTATGACCGGGTATCATAACAGTTATGACCACCCGGTCATAACAGTGTGGTCATAACGGTTATGATAGTCATAACTGTTATGACCGGGTAGTCATAACAGTGGATCATAACGATTATGACCGCGTGGTCATAACTGTTATGACCGGGTGGTCATAACAGTGTGTAGTCATAACAGTGTGGTCATAACAGTGTGTAGTAATAATAGTGTGGTCATAACAGTTATGACCGGGTGGTCATAACTGTTATGACCGATAGTGTAGCACAGAGGTCATAACGGCTATGACCGGGTAGTCATAACTGTTATGACCGCTGGTCTAAGACAGAGGTCATAACGGTTATGACCGGACGGTCATAACTGTTATGACCGATAGTGTAGCACAGATGTCATAACGGTTATGACCGCCTGGTCATAACTGTTATGACCGGGTAGTCATAACAGTGGATCATAACGATTATGACTGGGTGGTCATAACTGTTATGACCGGGTGGTCATAACAGTGTGTAGTCATAACAGTGTGGTCATAACGGTTATGACCGGGTGGTCATAACGGTTATGACCGGGTAGTCATAATAGTGTGGTCATAACGGTTATGACCGGGTGGTCATAATAGTGTGGTCATAACTGTTATGACCGATAGTGTAGCACAGAGGTCATAACGGCTATGACCGGGTGGTCATAACTGTTATGACCGCTGGTCTAAGACAGAGGTCATAACGGTTATGACCGGACGGTCATAACTGTTATGACCGATAGTGTAGCACAGATGTCATAACGGTTATGACCGCCTGATAAATATCGTTGTGACCAAAATTATATGTGAAAATTTAACAGTTATAGGGGGTCACAACGAAAATAAACAGGCGGTCATTATGAAAATGACCGATCCTGTAAGAAGACCAACTGTTAAACAAATTCATTTTCATAATGAAATTTTTTTTCCTTTTGCAAACAAAGCGTTAAACGAAAACTTTTTAAAATTGAAACGAAAAGCAATTTCTTTAACTTTGGACTTCTTGATTCCTTAACTTCGATTTCCCCTCAACCCTTCATCGGCCACCATTCTCTCGATCTCTGGCGCCGGTTTTTTAAACTATTCTAAGCTGTTTATAGATGCTTTTCGTGGTGGTTTTGGACGGTTTCCGAGCGGTTTCCGGCCGATTGCAACTATTTCTCTCTCTAGATTTCATTTTCTCTCTCTAAAATACTGTAGATGTTGGTTTTCTGGGGCATGCGAGGGAGATAAGGATAAACCTGTAATTTGACATACATTTAATGCAGCTGGGCCCCACATATCATGAGTTTTGATGACGTGGCGGTGCCAAAAGTGAAGAGATGAAAAAGTGGTGCTGATTTTAATATTATTTTCCCCATAGGTGCTAAAAGTGAAATTAACCCTATTAAAAAAACCTCTCTATATATGTATATTTTTATCATTAGATTAGATCTAAATAATTTTTTAGTTTAAATTTATTTATAAAAAAATTTGTGAGGTCAAACATTAGTTAAAAGTAAGGGTGTTTACGGATTGTACTAGATTGATTAAGTAGATTAAGACTCGATCCATAGTTCAATCCGTGAATTTTAATATGTAAGACTCCTAATCTAATTCAATGCAGTCTATAAATTATCGGATTCTGTGGATTGGAATCACATATTTGTAGGATTGAGAAATCTTCAATTTGTAATCCAATCTATTTTTCCAATCCATTATCAATCCTTTAGTCTCTTAATTCAATCTAATTCAAATTGAACAGTTTGAGCGGATTTCCAAATTCAGTGAACTTCATAATAAAAAGAGTTTGAATAATTTTTTTAAAGTTCGAACCCTTAATATCCAAACAAAATTATTAAAACTTATAAGTTTTGTTTTTTTTGATTTTTTTTTGTCTTCTATAATTTTAATCTAATAGTATGTTATCAACTCTAACATAGAAAGTTCAGAAAAAAGCTTTTCTGTCATTTTCTCCTTGCATATTGGGTTTGTTAGAAAAAATATTAATATAATAGTGACTGGATCATGGAGCAAAAAAGTCTGTTTGGAGTGTAGGCCGTAAAAATATAAAAACTGTATAAATTTTGAGTTCAAACCCTTTATATCTCAAAACAAAATTATTAAAACTTATAAGTTTTGTTTTTTTTTTTTTCTAATGTAATTTTTAATCAAATCCAAGTTGATATTATACTCTGACATAGAGAAAGTTCAGAAAAATGTTTTTCACTCATTTTCTCCTTGCATATTGGGTTTGTGTAAAAATAATAATAATAATAATAATAATAATAATGTACAGTGACTAGGACATGGAGCGAAAAATGTCTGTTTTGGGTGTAGGCTATAAAAATACAAAAACAATAAACAATTTTAGGATTAGGGTATAACAAATATTGGTCGTAGGGTTGATTTTTTTACCCATCCAATTTAAAATCTACTCATTTTGCAACCTAATTCTTTTGTGGGGACTTCTTTTAACCACCAAATTTTATCTACTCATTCTGAACCTTTTCTTTTAACTACCCAAATTAAAAATCTACTCATTTTGCACCTTCTTTTTTGTGGGGACTTCTACGGTTCTACCGTGGGAGACGCTTGCTTTTCCACCAATGGTGTAAAAGTTTTAGATACCCTTAAGTTAATTTCAATCATTGTAACTCTGAAAAAAAATATATTTAAATTTAACATCATTTTTAGATTTTTATATTTAGTATTGTCATATCAGATTTTATGGGTCACATATTTTTATACTACCACATTTACCCTCAACATAAATCACATATGAATTTTTAGTCAATATTACAATTACTTAGTAGTAATTATCACAATTATTCACCAGGTCACAACATAAATTACTAGAGGTAATTCTAATAATTACTATATAGAGACCCGATTTGTTAATAAACTATTTTTTCCTTAAAAAAAAAAAAAAAAAACCAAAGGAATGTTTTCTTTCTCTTTTTTGGAAATATGACCAAAGAGTATGCTTTCAAATCATTAATAAATTTTAATTTTTTTTTCCAAAAAAATTCATGATTATAAAAGCTTTCAATGGTAATAGTAATTAAACTTATTTTGTATTATTTCTATAAGTCCGAATACTTAATAATACTTTTATAATTATTTGCAGTTAGTTCAAGCAAAAATGTTATTCATGCAAGATCCCAACTTCAAAAAAGGTTTCAAATTTGATCATGTGTGGAATAAAGTCAAGGATTTCAAAAAATTTAAAGATAACGTCACCAGCACAAGGCAAGCTTCTTAAGATCAAAGTTTAAACTATACATCATGAGAGTCAGATAATCCCACGTTAGAGTCTTCTATGCCGGTATCTCTTAGGCTATCATTATTTTCTCTCAATTTGGATGATGACAATGTTGGTGGCTCTAAATCCCAACACTTTGTTGGGATGAAGAAAGCCAAATTGAAAAGAAAAAACGATGATTAACTTTCATCTGTCATCAATAGCCTTATAGACGAAAATCGACAGCTTCTAGAGATGTTGAAAAAGACAAGATCGGACAGGCAGCAATAGTTGGAAATCCAAGATAAGAATTTGGCCTTGAAAGACTTTAAAAAAGAAAAAGAAAAATTATATTTGATAACATGTCTTTTGTGCAATTTTTATATGATTAATGTGCTAAAATAATGCATTAATCTAGTAAATTATGATGCTTAATCTATCAATATATTTTTAATTAGAATAATAATTTGTAGAAAAATACAAAAATATTTTGTTAAAATACAAAAAAAAAAAAAAAGTATTATGATAGATTAGTAAAAGTTTTCTAGTATTTTGGTAGACTACCAAAAAGTATTCTAGTCCATTGTCACCGTGATCGGAGACCAATTGAAGACCTTTGTTAATTTCACAGCATATTCTAGTAGACTACCAAAAGTATTCTACTAGAATACTCTTCGGCGATCGGTGTCAGTGATTGGAGACCATCTGTAGTGCATGTTGATTGCAGTGATTGGCAGATTACCACATGATTCTGGTCGTTAGAGGCTATTCTAGTAGATTACTATACGATAATCTACCATAAGGCAATCTACCAACATATCTTTTTGGTTAGTCAGGGATAATTTTAAAAACAAATGTTGACCTTTGACTTATTTTATAGAAGGTTAAAAATCTTGAAACCACTATAAACGGGGCAATCCTCAAAATTACACTAAAATATTCCGAATACCATTCAGGAAATCTAGTCCTTATTTGTTTCAATCATTTAAAATCAGTTGAGGCATTTCATTTGGATTGGTCATTCAAATAGAAGCTTGGGTGCAAAACATTCGGAATGCAAGTCAAATGGCGCAGATGATTCATTTTGCCATAATGTTGCTCCCCTAATTTGCTATACTTTATTATATATTCAATAACAGAATTTGGGTTCGCTTTCAATAAAATCTCTCTCTTTTCTATTTAAGTTTCAAAATGCAAAAATTTTTGAGCCTTGCTATTTAGCCCGAATAAGCTGAACTCACGACACACTCATTATTCATTGATGCATTGCAACTTTTTAATAAATGTGGGCCCTACTAGATTTAAAAGCTTATCCATATAAAATTGTGAGCTATATGACTAGAGCTAATAAAAGTTTCGAAATTTAATGTTTCTCCGATCGAGACAAATCTTTCAAACTGAAAAGAGGAACAAAATTTTTTGTTTTAATACTTTCCATGGATATTGAGCTTTTGTAAGACTTATTAGAATTATTTTCAATATCTAACCAAATGCATATTCAAATGTTTTGTTCATATTGCATACATCAAAACACCATTTCAAATGACAATTCAAATCTTTCTATTTAAATACTTAAATTCACTTGTTTTCATCCAAATTATTACCATTCAAATTACTCCGCAAATCGGAACTTAGTTATTTGTCAATATCACTTTTCTATCTATTATGTGAGTTGAAAAATAACTATTTTCTGTCACAAAAAAAAAAAAAAAAAAAAAAAAAGATTTTTTGCTTGTATTTGTGTATATTATTGGAGAAATAGTAGAAACTGAACTAAAAAGAAACCATTTTCTTTTTCTTCTAATCCCTTAACTAGTGATTCTCAAATCGTACATAATTAACTATAGTCTAAGACTCTACATCTTACAAGGCTGAAATCTTCTGAAAGTTAAAACACAAATATTGCAAGAAGTACCTTCATTTCTATGCTCGTAAATAGCCTCCGGGTAAAAGAAACCTAAGCTCTTCTGCGTTCTTTATCAAGTAGGTAGGAAGATGAACCGCAGAAGCCGAACGGGGTATGGGTCTCATCTTCTTTGTCAATTCTTTGAAGGTGTACTCTTCCGGTAACAAGTTGAAAAGGTCATCTCCTTGGCATATAAGACGCTGAATTCTCGAGTAGTTCAAGAAATCTTTATGCCTGACACGATCTGCATGGCTATAAGCAGTCATTTTAAACACAATATCTTGAATTCGCCGAAAGCAGAAGCTACAATGCCATCCTGCATCCGAGAAGATAAGATTATCGGTTTGGCGCGAATGGTGATAGCGGGTTTGTGGACAATAGATGTGCGCCGTGGCCCGCCAACTGTTGTAGTCGACGGAGAATTCAAACGAGTACAAGTAGTTTCTCAGCTCAAGATGCATCACTTTTGGCAGGCCATCACACCATTGCAATAATTTCAATGTGTTTGGACTTGGGATCTCATCCGCATCAGACATTTTCAGAACGTCGCCATAAGAAATCCCTGAACGACGAATCAGTCTGTCCATGGCGATCCGTTGTCTCCTCTCGAGTATAAGGGGATCATCACGTGATCCTGAGCTCACAATTTTGCTGTGGAAAACATCGTGGACAACCTTATCTTCCGCCAAGGCAAATCTATCCCGATTCGATGCAAAGAATCGGGGTTTCGGGATTCCAGTGAAAGTTGTGTTGGACTCGAGGATTACGAACTTTGAGACGTATGGATATAGCTCACGCCACCTGATCTCAAGTAGATCTACCTCATTGCTGAAGATGATGCTAGCGAAAACACGACGGGGCACGTTCAGAGGGACCAGCCATGTAGCCGGGAAAGGTGCTCCATTGGCACATTTTCCGCGTAGTGGTGTGGCAGGTGTGTGAATGGGGGCGGGGCACGGTCCCAGAGCGGTCGGAGAAAATAGGTAATTTTCTGGGCATGGATCAAAAATACCAAACATACAAACTGAAACAAATATCATGAGGATTAGAAATAGAAACTTTCGCCGTGGTAGTTTGAGGATTTTCTGAGGACGTCGAATCGCCATGTCGGGAAGGAAAAAGCGTACCAGATGGCAATCGGCAAACCTGTTAACGTCTCTGCAACTCTTGATCATCACCTGCATGAAAAACGAAGTATGTTGGATATAAGCTATATCTTGATACTAATCCTGAGGTCACAAAAAAAGTGACACTTTGTTTATCCATGGTATATAATATACATACATACATATATATATATGTAAGAATATAGTAGAAATTTTAAGTTTCAGAAAGTTGAACAAACATTGAAGAATGGTAATATTGGAGAATTACATGGTAAAATGTTGAATTTTTTTTTTTTTTTTTTCACAAAACCGTCGTGTAATCCTGTGTTTACATGACGGTTTTACGAAACCGTCGTATAATCCTGTTTAAGACGATGGTTTCACAGAAACCGTCGTGTATTTTCCGTCATGTAATCTAACTTTTGTAGTAGTGTATAACAAATAACGAGTAGCTATCACGCACAACGAAGGTACTCCGGTGAACTAAATAATGTTTTATCTTTTATCTCACCGATACCCTAAAAAATAGAGAGAAAATCGACTGAGAAGTACTTGTATATTTTTTTTTTTCTCTGTGTATAGATTGGTAGGAGGTACCCCTATTTAAGGTCTTGGAGTTGACTTGATCTTCATCTCTTTCCTATGTGAGCCAAGAGTTTTTCCTTGTGTTTTTCCAACTTAATAGGTGCTATTTGGGAGTCCAATTTTACATACACCTATAAATCATTTTGAGGATAGAAATATACCATTTTGATAACTTTACTAAAGACAAAAAGAATCTACTTTGACCCATCACTAAGCACGTAATGGGTCCCACTCAAAATAAAAGCCTCAAAGTGATACCCGAAATGGGTTTCTTAAGTCATTTTTCCAACAGCAATTATCATTATCCTTTTGATAGGTGTGTTTGACCAAGACGAAGGGAGAGAAAAATTTTTAGTATCCCTATTTGACTGAAACACCTCAAGCCACTAGTATAATTATAAATCTTGGGTCCTTACTTATTTTTTAGACTTATGAAGCTCACCTAGAGAGAGTGATTAATTATTTATGTTAGATAATTAATTCCAAGCACTCGTGTGATTGGAAGGAGAGTATTGACGTTTGAAGATTATTGAATGTGTGTCCGCACAATACCTTTATGGATAAGATCTAGAATAGCAAAGAAGGCTAGCTTGTTAAAGCTCTATGTGATTCTTTTTTAGAAAAACTCTGCCAAAAGTGTTGATCCAATCTTTGAAACATACAAAGATCGTGCAATTAATTTAGTGTTCATAGTAACATGAGTTAGTATATTCTGGTTAATTAAAATTTTTAAAGCTGTAATGTGCCACTCAACAGATTATTTTTGCTAATAGCTAAATAGGAGGGCTTGGGCTGGGCATTCTAGCCTAACACATATTTATAACTCTTTGAGTCCATTCCATGACAGATCTCAACTACAAGGGCTGTTTTAGTTCGTTTTGTTTTGTTTTGTTTTTTCTATTAAGATAGTTGGGAGAGGAGAGATGAATGCCTGAAATATACAAAGAAGTTTGACGAAGGATTTTATAGGCGAAGTTTGACGACGATGTTTACTGGTAGAAACATGCCAGAGAGCCTTATGGACAAAAGTTGGTTTGTTTTTTTTTTTTTTTGTTTTTTTTGTTTTAGTTTTCCTAAAAATAGTTGGTCATTTGAAGATGATGGGGTTTGTCTGAAACTTGGGTTAAGGTTAAATGTGGAAAAAAATTCAAAAAAGCAAGAGAATAAATGGCCATATTCCTCTGATCACTTATGATGGTAATGACAATTTTCACCAAAGTGGATCAAAAAGTCATTCCATTTAAATTTTCATTACCATGTGCTATGCCTAACCAAACCAAGTAAATGGCTGCTTTCTTTTTAACATTGCCTTCCCAACTAAACACACCCTAAGAGAAAGAAAACCTAGCTAGACACTCCTCTTTACTGCTCTAGGCCGTAGCACTATAGTGGTTGAGTTTAGAAGAAGAAGAAGAAGAAGAAGATTATCACATTCGTATTCCTGAAGTTATCGAAACGACTTCTCTACAAGAATTAATTTTCCAAATTGAAAGCTTTGATCATAATTATCGTATATAGCGTCATGAATTACAAACTTAAGAGGAGAGTTCTAAGAATAGACATAATATATATATATATATATATATATATATCCAACTCTCTTTTTCTGAACCAAATTTTCTTACACCTTAAATCTAATATCATAGAGAGAGAGAGAGAGACTATATTTTACAAGAAAAAATGGTTATATTTTGAAGAAAAAAAGTGTCAAACAATTTTTCTGACAAAAAACCTATTATTCAACGTTTGCATGGATTTGAAATCAGAGCTCTAGAAGTAGGAAAATTAAAAAAAAAAAAAAAAAAAGGACAACCGGAGAAATGGAAAGCTAGATAAATTGGCAGTACCATACTATTCCAAGCATCAACTTAAAAAAAAAAATTAAAGAAAAAAGAAAAAAAGAAGAGGAAACAAAAAAAAAAAAAAAAAACCAAAACAAATGAGAAAATTATCATCATGAATCACAAAGAGCTAAAAAGATTTCTCACCTAATTTTGGGAGTTTCAGAGGCCTCAAAGCATACCCCACCAGTTCTAGAGAGAGAAAGTAAAAAGAGAGAGAGAGTCGGAGCCAATCAGAGAGAGAACATTATATTATACATATACTAAAAGGGTGGAGTGGATTACTGTTCTATGAACAGTAAATTTACGGTAATGCCCTCCTACATTAGTCTGCTGCCCTCTCATGCACAGGAAAATGCCGCTTCTACCCTCTTCATAGTGTTTTTCCTGTTTTGCCCTCCAAGTTGTGTCCACCGGTTGTTTTTTGCACAGTGATTTGTCATTTTTGCCCCCAAAACCTTAAGGTTGTTGTTGCCTTTGCCCTAGCCGCCTGCCTTTCCCATTTATTGCATATTATCTTCACTATTCATCTTCTTCTTTCTCTTTCTCGCTCTCTCGGTTCCCCTCTTTTTTTTGTTCTTAAGTTTTTGGTTTTTGGTGTTCGGCTTGCTCTGGCCGTCGTTCTCCTCTCGCTTTTGGGTGTATGTTTTTTTTATGTTTTTTGTTTGATTTTTGTATGTTGTTTTGGGGTTTTTTTTTTTTTTTTTTTCTCGGATTCGTTATTTTTGTCTCCTTCAACTTCTTCTTTTTTAATCTTTTCTCATTTTCAAGTATGTGTATCAAATGTTGATCGCGGAATTTTTTTTTTGGTGGGAAGATAAATAAATTTTTTTTTAAAGTCATACGTTTTGATTTTACAGTGTTTTTTTTTTTTTGGGTATTTTTGAGTTAGGTTGTATAATATTTTTTTTGTTCTTTATTGTTTATGCATTTTTGTTTTATAAGTGTAGCATTTTCTTTTTATTGTTTTTGAAACTCTGTTTTCGGTTCCTCTCATGTTTTCGGCTGGTCTTTTGTCCTTTTTTGTTGTTTTTCCATTTTTGATTTTGTCGATTTACTGTTTATGAGTTTGGTTTTTATTTTTCTGAGGGTATGAATAATTTTTTTTTCAACTCTAGGTTTTGATTTAGGGTTTTTTTTGGGTATTTCCGAGTTACATTGTGTAATATTTTTTTCGTTATCTACTGTCCATGCATTTTTGTTTTAAATAAAAGTTGAGCATTTTATTTTTATTGTGTTGTTGGAATTTTTTTGTTCATCTCTATTGTTGTTATTTGTGATTTGATATTTTTGGGGTTTTTTGGGTTTTTTTTTTTTTTTGTTCCACCGGTGTGTGTATGTAAGAAAAAAAGGAATTTCTTAGTTTTGTTTTCTTTGTTTCAGTTTTTTAAGTATTTAAAGTTGATTTTTCTTTCTCACATTGTTTGGATTTATATTTTTTGAATTCTGGGTTTTGATATTTTGTTCTTCTTTCCTTTTTTATACATATTGTTTATTATTTTTATGAACTGTTGATTGTTCATTTTTTGTCACTGGGATGTAAAATTTTTTTCTCCTTAATCTTGATTCTCGACTGTTTTATTTATTAGTCATTTAGGTTTTATATAATTATGTTATTTTTGGTTGTTGTTCAGTTTTTGTTTTACAGGTTGAAGTTTTGATTTTTATTATTTGTTTCCACCTTTTTTTTCTGTCGTTTGTCATTTTTCCAGTAAACTTTATATGTCGTTTTTTGTTATTCAGATATAAGATTAATCTCTTTTTTTTCCTATTATTGTTATTTTACTTTTTTCTCAGAATTTTTTCCCTCAATCACTGAATAGAAATTGTTTCTTTAAATTTTTTCCTTCCCCATTATGGTTATTTACATGCTTTAATGTACTATACAGTTAAATGCAAAGAATGAAATAAAATATTTAGGTATGTTTTCCTTTTTTCCCTATTTATCTTAGTATTTTTTCCTCTCTTTTTTTTCCTCATAATTAATTGATGTTCAGTTTTTAATTTTTGTAGATTGGAGTTACAAAGCTATTCAGATCACTGAGGCGGAATACAAAGGAAAATATTGAAGATTTTGTTTATGTAATGTTTGTATTTCTCAATTTTCCCGGTTTTTCCCCTCGGCTAATAGTTGTTTCCTGGATTTTGATATTCAAGTTTTTTTGGGTTTTTGATATTTTTTGTGTTTTTGTTTCTTCTCTATTTGTTGGTCTCGAATTTTTTTTTAAAATTTTTGAATTTGCATTTTTTTTTTTCTGATTTCTTACTTTTGTTCCTTCCCCTGGTTTTTCTGTTGATCTTTCATCATTTTTTAGCATGTGTATCTCATGTTCATTGGTAAACTTTTTTTTTTTTTTGGCTTCTCGGTTTTTCATATCTTATTTTCCATTTTTTTTCGTTTCTCTCTCTTATTGTTTTGTTAATGTCTGATCATTTTTTAGTATATGCATGTAATGTAATGTTGATTGGATTTTTTTCTTTCGTTCGAATATGACAAATAGAAAATTCAGGTATGTTTATGTTTATGTTTTTGTTATATTTATTTTACTAATTTTTTGTTTCCTTTTTTTTTTTTTTTCATATATACTACTTAATTTGTAGTTTTTGATTTCTGCTTTTTTTTTTTTGTGAAGATTGCATGGACAATGCTATGGACATGGCTGCTTGGGAATATGGAGCAAGAGATTCAAAATTTTGTTATTGTAATGTTTGTATTTATTTAGTTTTTGTTGTTTTTCCCCTCGGCTAATGGTCTCCTGATTTTGCATGCAAATTTTTTGCCGTTTCTGATTTTTTCTCATATTTGATCCTTCCATTTTATGATTTACTTAGGATTGAATGGATTGTTAGATTTTCTGGTTACTGAATTTTCTAAGCTATTCATGTAGTTTCTAGATTTTGATGTTATTTGCTGTTTTTGCTGATCTGTCATTAACATTTAATGCTTCCTTATCAATTTGGTTTGCTTGGAATGTTGCTATTTGTTTTACGTCTGTTATTTACAGACTAATAATCATTTTAACTCAGATTTTTTATTTGTTTAGATCTGTCATCAATATTTTACATTTTTGTTATTTTTGTGATTTTTTGTAAATTAGTCTATTTTTGTCTTGATATCTATGCAAAATTTATTGCATCTCTTTTTGACCGACCTTTTGTATAAAAGTTTTTGGAAATAAATTTTTTTCCGTATTTCCTCTTATAAATACTTTTCTGCTTATTTATTAGTTGATTCCCATATGTTACCATTACTGTCTCTTTATTAGCTTCTTAATTGCTCTTCTCTGAATCTTCCTGCATCTTGCTTAATTGTTACCCGAATCCATCTGTTCTACTCTTTTCTGAAAATTAATCATCTTGACGTCTTTATTTCTGTGCAAAAGTGCTGTTTATAATCAGGTACTATTCATATTCATCTCTTTTAATTGGAATTTATTGTTCCTTTATTATATAAGTATTATTTGTTTTATAATTATTCTTATTAGTATTATAATGATCATATAGGAGAAATAGTTTTGTTATTGTATTTAGTTTTTTTTTTTTTTTCGTTTCTACCTCATCTCTTCTTTTTCCGTCTCTGACTATAATATTAATCTTAGTTTTTTGTAATATTTTTTTCATTATTATTCTTATTATATGTTAGATGATTATATTATATGATTTACAATTTTTTTTAATTGTTTTTGATTGTGACTATAGTTGTTATGAATGTTTGGGTTTTTTTTTCTCCCGTCCCTTTTCTGTCTTTCTTTTCTTTCCTTAATCCTTTACATGTTTTTTTATCAAATTTTTTACCACAAACTATAACATGCTATAATGATCTCTATTTATGTATAATATAATCCATATACCAAATATATTACTTGATTTGGTATGTGTTGCTGACTTTAATATTATTCAAACTGTATGTTGAATGATTAATATTTGTTATTTGATAATCTTCATTGTTGCTGTGAATATTTGGGAATTATAATCTCTATCTTTTTCTGATAATAAAATCATATTGAATATATTACTATTTCACTTAATTTCTTGAGTTTTTAGTATTTTCTTAATTTTTGTACATTTGCAGTTTTGTATTGTAACTATTTTCCGTCTCCTCTTATTCTTTTTAATTTTGTTTTCCAGAGTTCAATTTTTAGCTCTCTTTTCTGTTTTTACCGATTATTCCATCTTTTACTGTCTTTACTAATTAGCGTTTTTTTACTTTTTTTTTTTGGGTTATCTTCCTTTTCTGCTTAAGAATTTTTTTCATAATATAGATATATTCCCAAATATGTCACCTGGTAGCTATTGAAGACAAAGTTGAATAACATTTTAGTTATTCTTCATGAATAATATATGAGATCTGAGCTTAGTATAATTAATCTTAATTTTCTTCTGTTTTGTTTTTTTTCAAAACAGTATCCATAAACTTTTTTAATATTTTATATAATATGAATATGTTGAATTACTTATTTAGATTAGTATGTATATATTGATTCTGTATTGATTATGTATTTTGAATGTTCATTTATGGTTTCTATTATGTTGCCATGTTATTATATTTTTGTTCATTATTTTGTTCTACTGATTTCACCCAACTTTTTCCCACCATTTTCATTAGCCGAGGGGGTGTTTTTTTTTGGCAGATTGTAAATTATTTAGATTTAATAGGAGAATTTATGTGTATAAATGTCTTATACTTATAAATGTTTGTAATTTTTAATCTATACTTTAATTTTTTGAATTTTGTAATTTTTGTAATTTTTATTCTATGATTTACTTTTTTATACTATGTTGTAATACGATAATAAATTTTACCTTAGAAGATTTATCATATTTCTTAAATAGTTTTGACAAATTATTCACATAGACAATTTCATAATCATGTAACAACGTAAAATTGCATCAAAATATTAGTAACAGCAAAAAAAAATAATATGTAAAAAAGTTAATAACTATTCGACTATATGAATAATGAGTAATTTAAACTACTAAACTGAAGAATAATATAAATTTGAATGTAAATATTCTAATATTGTAATAACAAATACTGAAAAAATATACTTATTATAATAATATTATTCATCTTAATTAATTATTTTTATTGTATTATATTCAATTATTTTCTTTTATTTTTTCCTCTGCATTCCCGATTCCTGTGCATAGCACGGGTATTTACCTAGTAAATAACTAAAGCGATGGAGTTGACTGGTCTTGACTGAAGGTATTTTTATTTTTTATTTTTTTTACCCTTGCTGAAATACCCATTTGACCCTCTTATTGTTGGTTGGACGGTTTTACCACTCGAAATTTGCTTGCAGATTCTTTGTGTATAGTGTGTTGACTCTTTTACCCCTCAAATCCTAACTTTTTAACTTCCTCTTTCTCTCTCTGCTGCCGCTTCGCCTTTCTCTGTCTTTTTTTGGAAGTCTCAATTTTTTTTGCTTTTCTTCTCTCTCTCTCGCTGCCTTTCTCTTTCCTCTTCTTTTCACCTTCCTTTTTCTCTCTCTGCTGCCGTTTGCCCTCTCTTTCTTTTTATCAAATGCTCATTTTTTTTGCTTTTCTCTCTCTCTCTCTCTCTCAGCCTCTCTCTCTTTTTGCCTTCTGCTTCTTCCCTTTCCCTCAAACCTAAGTTTTCATTTTCCTCTCTTTTTCTGAAATTTTTTTTTGCTTTTGTTTCTCTCTCTCTCGCTGCCTTTCTCTCTCCTCTTCTTTTCACCTTCCTCTTTCTCTCTCTGCTGCCGTTTGCCCTCTCTCTCTCTCTTTATCAAATGCTCATTTTCCTTTGCTTTTCTCTCTCTCTCTCTCGCTGCCTTTCTCTCTCCTCTTGGCTTCTTCTTCTTCTCTCAAACCCTAAGTTTTCATTTTCCTCTCTTTTTCTGCCGCTCCATCGCCTCTGTCTTTTTGATATTTCTTTCTTTCTTTTTTGTTTTTCCATTTCTTATTTTTGGTTCTTCTTTATTGCGTTTTTGGTTTGTTTAAAACCCAAGTTTGGTTGACGTTTTTGCTCTCCCTCGCCGCTTCTTTTGAGTTGTAAATTTTGTATTTAATTTTGCATTTTCGTTTTTCTTTTTCTTTTTGTGTGTTTATTTTTTCTGTTGTTTTTTGTTCTTTTGGGTTTTCGGTTTCAAATTTCTAATGGTCGGTTTGTGTTGCTTTTGGTGAAGAAAGTTAGTGCTTTTGGATGTGTTGTTGTTGGACAATTTTGGTTTGCAGGGAATGGTTTTTTAGGAATGTTTGGTAGAAGTATTTCCGTTGGTTTTTTTTGCCTCTGATCACTTATGATGGTAATGACAATTTTCACCAAAGTGGATCAAAAAGTCATTCCATTTAAATTTTTATTACCATGTGCTTTGCCTAACCAAACCAAGTAAATGGCTGCTTTCTTTTTTACATTGCCTTCCCAACTAAACACACCCTAAGAGAAAGAAAACCTAGCTAGACACTCCTCTTTACTGCTCTAGGCCGTAGCACTATAGTGGTTGAGTTTAGAAGAAGAAGAAGAAGAAGAAGAAGATTATCACATTCGTATTCCTGAAGTTATCGAAACGACTTCTCTACAAGAATTAATTTTCCAAATTGAAAGCTTTGATCATAATTATCGTATATAGCGTCATGAATTACAAACTCAAGAGGACAGTTCTAAGAATAGACATAATATATATATATATATATATATATATCCAACTCTCTTTTTCTGATCCAAATTTTCTTACACCTTAAATCTAATATCATAGAGAGAGAGAGAGAGACTATAGGGCCTGTTTGGTGTGTAAGTTTGAGTTAAGATTTATAAGTTTAAATAGTAAATTTTGTTGACTTTTCAGAAAAGACAAAAAACTTTTTAGGAAAAAGACAAAAACTTTTGAGGAAAAAGACAAAAAAAAGTTTGAAATGAACCTGTTGCCAAACAAGAAAAATGGTTATATTTTGAAGAAAAAAAGTGTCAAACAATTTTTCTGACAAAAAACCTATTTATTCAATGTTTGCATGGATTTGAAATCAGAGCTCTAAAAGTAGGAAAATTTAAAAAAAAAAAAAAAAAAAAAAAAAAGGACAACCGGAGAAATGGAAAGCTAGATAAATTGGCAGTACCATACTATTCCAAGCATCAACTTAAAAAAAAAATTAAAGAAAAAAGAAAAAAAGAAGAGGAAACAAAAAAAAACCAAAACAAATGAGAAAATTATCATCATGAATCACAAAGAGCTAAAAAGATTTCTCACCTAATTTTGGGAGTTTCAGAGGCCTCAAAGCATACCCCACCAGTTCTAGAGAGAGAAAGTAAAAAGAGAGAGAGAGTCGGAGCCAATCGGAGAGAGAACATTTAGGACTATAGTAGAGTTCTATGTAAGAGGAACTTTAGTAATCGGCTCACAAGTTGGTGTGTTATTAAACACTGTCTCATCATGTGGCCTTTTGAAAACTTGGTTTAAAAAAAAAAAAAAAAAAAAAAAAGGAATCAGAGCAATTTGGACAAAATAAAAATAAAAGTCAATGTCTGTTTGAGTTTTCCCCAAAAAAAAAAAAAAAAAAAACTGTTTTCTTCCCTCTTTGGTCCGCTATTTCTAATGTTAATAACTGTTATCGTTATTATATTTTGAAACTAAATAAACACTCGTTGAAAAATATTTCAAAATAAATGAAGAAATAAAAATATTGTAATAAATAATATGAAAAAGTCAAGACAACAATTAATAATAGTCAATTGTTAAATTTGACATTGATATATTTTGTGGTAAAACTTTATTAAAATATAGTAAATTTGGCATAAAAAATAGCAAGAGAGCACTTTTAAAAAAAAATCTAAATACCAAAATTTATTATTGATACAATAATTTAATATTACATTTGAGATGTTATATATATGTATGTACTTTCATTTTATTATATAGTTATTTAAGACCAGTTGTAAGTGTAATTTTTAATTACTAGGGCAAGAAAATATTTTTACTTGCGTGAATGCCAGGTAAGTGTATGATCAGTGATTTAAATTTGTGGGTCTCACAAGAAAGAGTCCACGAATGAATGACTGATATCGTGCACTTCATGTACGTAGCACTTAATTTTCTAGTAGCACCATCGAGTCCATTTAATTAAGTATTTGGAGTAAAGAATTCGACCGAGTCTTTAGTTATTTTTCTCCTTTTTTAAAAAATATTTAAAAGAAAAAAAATTTGAGGGGACCAAGTCTAGTCTTATATTACTATTCAGGAAAAAAAAAATCTTATAAATTTACTAAAATAGCTCTTTTCTATAATTATTGTAGGAGGAGTACATTCCAGTCTTCACAAATGTGGAGGAATAAAACCCAAACTATTCCTATGTTTTTTGAAAACGGATATTATTAGTCATATCCCAACCAATCCATTAATCAAATATCGATTTTTGGAAACCGAAACAATAGTTAACACCATAATTTTCAAAACCAATATGAAAGAGAATAGCAGTATTATGAGTCTCTAGATTTCTTTTCTATAAAATCAATTCTTTAATTACATTTTTTTAATGATTATTCAAAAGAGTTATTTTCATAGATGGCCCCCGAATTATAATCTTAGTTTCAAGTCGGTCTTTGACATTTACGTAATACGCTAGATCTCCATTAAAATTCTGTTATGTTAGTCACTCAAGGATGACTTAATACTATTAGAAAAGTTGGATTTCACGACGGTTTCAAACCATCGTGCAAATATAGACGTTTTTTTTAATCGTTGTTTAATGCATGCGTATAATTTATAAAAACCATCGTTGAATATCCATACTTTAAAAAAAAAAAAACCATATCGATATTTATCATTTAACCAATTATAATTCACGATCATCATCAATTATTTTTTAAAATACTATTCACAAATTATAAAAAACCATCATATTTTGTCAACACAACACAAATGACAATTTCTAAATTACAAATTCTCCTCATCATATTCACCAATATAACTAACATAAACTACTTAAATACAAGAAAAACACACACACATATATATATCCAAACAAAAAACTTAAATATAAAAACAAAAACTAAAATCTAAACTCAATCAAAATTAATAACAACAATAAAAGGAGACGAAGAAGGTCACGGTGGGGCTTCGGTGGTCCCGATGGTCATGATGTTGGCGATGGACCCAAGATGGTGGTGCCTTGGTGGTGATGAAGCGTATTGCTATGGGAGTTTTGGCGACAATGGCGACGGCGCGATAAGAAGTTGTGTGAATAAGGAATGAGGAAGAGAGAGGTGATGGACGAAAGAGAACGAGGAAGACGGAGTAGAAATTTAGAGAAAAAGAGCATTTGGTGATGGAAAAGAGAGGGGACATGCGAGAAAAAGTGTTTTAGATGGAGAATAAAAATATGTTTGAAATTACACAGCGTGTTCAAAATTATAAATGATGTTACAAAATTTCAAAAATTTTGAATGGAAAAAGTCTTCCATTTTTTTTCAAAACTTTTTTTGAACTTTTCATGACGGTGTTTTAAAAACCCGTTGTAGAAAATGGACTTTCTACTACGGTTGTTTTTGGAAACAGTCTTCATGATGTATTTTTTTATTACATTCCACAACGGTTTTTATTACATTCCTCAATGATTTTTAAGAAACCGTTGTGTAATATCCGTCATTTTCTTTTTAAATCTTTCTTTCTCTGGGATCATTTTTTAAAACAAAAACGTATTTAAAAAGTAAAGAAAAATAGATCTAAAAAAAAAAAAAAAAAAAAAGAACTAGGAACCAAAAGCCACAAGCCCATAACCATTGATGGGAGAGACCCACCCACAAGCGGTACTCACGGGTGGGCCTCTCAGTAATTGCGAGACCGTCGATAACAATGACAAATCGCACTCTGTGTGTTACTGCAAATAATCTATAAGAGCCACAAGGATTTGTTATTTGTGCTGATAGAAGAAGAAGAATTGTTTGTGTTCTTTGATGATTGTAAGTTTGGATTTTGTCATTTCTAAAATATATTTCGGAATAGATAAACAAAGTAAAGTGAAGCAAAGCAAAAAAAAAAAAAAAAAACGTTGGGTTTTGACTTGGGCATCACGTAGGCAGTCATGTGACAATCACTGAAAATGATACGAAAAACACATTCGTGCTTTTAAATAAGAGTAGGGGATCTATATTTTTATCTTCTGTAATATTTTATTATCTACTGTAATATTTTAACTCCAACAGACATAATATTATGCTATTTGTCTAAATACCTCTTTTTTTTTTTTTTTTTTTAATTATATAAAAAAAAAACTAACCCAGACCCAGTACTAGGAAAGAAAATCGAACTCCACTTAAAAAAAAAAAAGAAAAGAAAATCAAGCGATCCAATTAATTTCCTGAATGAAATAAAGAAACTACTATTGATTTTGTTATTGTGTTTATTTTTCACACAATTAGAAAAACCGGTATTGTTTTTCTTGAAGATATCTATTGTCATTAGTTTGATGGATTGTTGGTTAAAATGATATTTTGGCTAAATTTCTTCTGTGGAGCACATCTTGCAGTTTATGTATAATATTTAATTTAAATAATTTTTTTTTTCACATTTTGAGTTTTGGATTTTGAGAAGTTTAACCTGTAGATATTTTTTGGAAAAGCAATTTATCTGAAATAGTGTAATTTGTAAATTGATTTGATCATTGTATGGTCACTACAACAAATATGGGATTTAACTACAAAGACAAGTGTAGCTAAATGTTAAAAACTCGTGGCTCAAATTCTTTAGCTACTACTATTATTATTATTATTATTATTATTAATTTTTTTTTGTTTTTTTGCTTTTTTGTTTTTTTGTTTTTTTGTAGCAAGCTTGTGAGCTATAGGTCCGTTATTACAAAAAGTCTCTAGCCACAAAGTTTAATGTTGTGACTAAGAAGCACTAACTAGTGACAAATTGATTATGTGACTAAAAAGCATTTATTAGTGAGAAAAACTTTTGTGGTAAATATGATCTTCATTAGCTACAAATTATTTTGCAGCTAAAAATAATGATTTAGCCACAAAAGAAAATATGTTTGTAACTATAACTTTTAGTTATAAAGTAGATTTGTAGCAAGTGAAATTATCAGCAATCAAAATTCGTGAAAGCTAAAGAACAGAAAGTAGAAGCATAGATCAAATGACGAATTCAAAGAGGACGGCAGAGAAGTTTTCATATTTATACATTTTCTTGTTGGAGGGACGACTGTCCGTCCGACATTCTCGCTTCCGTTTCGTCTACCACTATTCCTGCGGGTTGGAAATGGCATACTTATTGCACCTGGCATTGAAAAATTTCTTTAATTAGAAAAAAATTCGTCAAGGAAGATGTCTGAGAAATTCCACCAGAGATAATGATCGGAAAAATTATGCCGAAGACGAGAGAGAGAGAGAGTTGTTGTAGTACATGTTGCATGGTTATTTTCAAATTAATTTTAAAAAGTTAAAGTAAATAAAATAAGTTTTTAAAATATTTAGAATAAATAGTAATGAATAAAAAATTTATTAGGTAAATAATTTATGTACGTCTTGTAAATATATTATTTACGTTAGTAAGTTTACTATTTACTTAGCAAATTTACTATGTACTTCAAATATTTTAAAACATTATTATTTACTTCAATTTATCTTTGTAAAAACGTAATGAAATAATTACAAAAAAGTCTATTTTAATAGTTATGTTTTAAAATATGTCTATTTTTAACAATATTATGTATATGTCTATTTTTTAAGAAATAAATGTCTATAGTATGTATTTTGCCATTTTAATATAATTAACATCATTCTATTTTTATACTTTTTCTTTTTGTTTTTTTACTTTAATGATGAATATTTTTTTGTTCATAAACATTAATTATCTTTAATAAACCAAAATTAATTATAAACATTAAAGTAATTATAATAGATTTAAAATATTAACTACAAAAATGATGATTCAGACTAAATACTAAACACAAAATAAAATAATTATGATAAAGAATGATGAAATACTTTTTTTTTCCCTTTGAAATTTTTCTCACAGTGTTTTGGTCAAAGGATTTATAATGAGACATAATTGAGACTATATCTTAAGATGAGAGTTTCAGCTTAATTCTTTGAGATTGATCTCCAGCTACATGGGGGTTTTATTATTGTTTTTTTAATTATCCTTAGTATGGTTGTATTTATTTTTCTCTTACTTTATTTTCTTCTAAACATTCTTGTATTTTTCTTTTTTTTCATTAATTAAAAATGTAACAGGTAAGGGATGAGGGTGCTAAAGAGGTGCCGGCATAATCGGAATATCTGAGTACACCTATTAATATCTGTTGCTACCATTTAAAATATATATTATTATAAAAAAAGATATTGTATCAAGAAAATTTTCATATCTTTTATCTTTATCTTTGTAATGTAAAATTTTTATTTTTATCATTAACAAAAAAAAAAAAAAAAGAAAAAAAAAAAAGAAAAAGAAAAAGAAAAGTAATCCTCCACAAATCAAATGGTTGTTATTAATGCCTCAACTAAATAAATTGAATAATAACACAATTAATGGTATCAAATTCTTTATGAAAAAACACTTTTATTTATATAAATCAGTAGAAATGAAATTGAACCTATCTTTATGATAAAACTAATTCATTATATAAAAATATATTTTTTAAGATTTTTCTTTTTCTTTATTTAGTTTATTTTTTTTAATGTGAAATCAGATTTTAAGAAAACATTTTCTTTTTGGTTCATTATGAATAATGCACCTTCCTTACAAGAAATCGATTTTTTTTTTCAAAATTTCCTTTTATACTATTTCGTTTAGCAATTTCATTAAATCAACTTTAGTTCTCTTTGGTCTTAGATTCCTTTTTTTTTTTTTTTTTTTTTGTAATTTCCTTGTTTGTTAATTTTCCATTCTTTATGAAGGGTAATATTGTCATAGAATTACTCTTTCAGAACGTTTATGTAAATAATAAGAAAAATAGATATATTTCAAATCATTATCTCTAATTTGGTCATCCGTGTAAACAATCCAAATGTAATTTACTACAATTTTAAGGGATGGACCTCAACACTTTGGCTCTACCTAACAATTAGGCCCCAAAGCTTGACATCTCTAGCCTTAGACCACATTTTCCCTTCTTCACTCTAGTGATTTTGAGGAATGCCCAAAAAAAAGAAAACATCTTTAGAATATTACTACTTTTATAATAATTTTAGGATTTTTGACCTCTTTCAAGAAAAGTCAAATATCATCCTATTCTATCTTTCTTAAAAATACCCAAAACCAATCAAAAAGGTATTCTAGTATTCTATCATAATACATGTTTGCTATTCACCATGATAACATTTGCTATTATATTAGAATATTGTTTGGTATTCACCAGAATACCTCAAGTATTTTAGGAACCTAAGTGAAAAATTCTAAATGGGTCCTTTTAAAATTAAGAAGATATCTATTTTAAAAAATAAAAAATATTTAATTAATTATATTTTGCATAAATAATTATTACAGAATTATTATGTTAATAATTCTCTAAACGATACGTAAATTTAGAAAGAATTTTATTTTGAATACTAATTTATTTCAATTTGACGTTGATGGTTTCTTTTCAAAAATTCTCTTCAACACTTCTTATTTAAGTTGAATATACCATCAATATTAAAAAAAGTCTTCAAGATTCAAAAATACTTTTCCATATGAAAATTATTAGAGTAGTTAATAATAATTAAAAGAAAAGATTTTTTAAATTTAAATATATCACACATAAAAATTAGATTATCAATACTGCAACTTTCATTGTGTTCCCCAAAATTTCTATTGTTTAGTCTTTTCTTTTTCATAAAGCTTTAAGAATTAGATATTCATTAAAAATGGTATTAGAGCCTATACGTACCCAACCGTAAGTGTGACCAATGAGGACGTTGGGTCTCAAAAAGAGAGGTGATTATGACAGTCATCAGTCTCTATGAGGAAAATGGTAAGCTGTGTAGTCTCACATCTCTTAGGAATTTATATATGTGATGGTTCATAATTAAAGAGACCACCTTCTAATAGTTTGAGACATTTTGGGGTTGAATCCAAGAACAAAACCACGCGGGCACGAGACTCGAAGCGGACAATATTATACAAAAGGGAGGCATGTGTCGTTATAGATGTGGCGACCCACCTTATGTGGCCTCTACTTCATACTTAAACATACTAAAACTTAAATTTAAACTTAAACTTACTCTTATTTTTCGTAAAAATACAGAATATATATTTTTCTTTTAGACTCAAATTTAAAATCTTAACTAATTTCATACATACATACATATATATATATATACACACTTAATTAAGTACTGAGTTCACAAATTATCTTAACACATTTTACAAACCATACTAATTACCGTAGTAGTAAACATAGTTTCAACACTAAGTACCGGTACCATCAAATTATCATAACATAACGTGAAAAATATTTTATAAAACACGTGGTGGTGTCCGACCCAAATTTCATAGTCTGCCATGCCATTTCTCCATAGTTTTCTTCAGGCATTTCTGGTAGGTTGTTTACCTACAGCATGAACGTAAGTAATGAGCTTTCGCTCAGCAAATACAACTTCTTAAACCCGCAAAATGATCTTAGCAAAAGAATACATTAATCAATTATGTTTTCTTATATTAACTTAGCATGAATCAATTATGCTTTCTTATGTAAACTTAGTTTTGGGCCCCTTACATAACATGGGTGTACATACTGTGGCACGCATCTATGGAGTGGTTGGGGTGGCCATCCCAGTCCAACTCAAACCATGGACCAAACCGCC
This sequence comes from Ficus carica, assembly GCA_009761775.1. Classification (NCBI taxonomy): domain Eukaryota; kingdom Viridiplantae; phylum Streptophyta; class Magnoliopsida; order Rosales; family Moraceae; genus Ficus; species Ficus carica. The sequence goes on from CM019740.1 coordinate 11,298,736, forward strand.
CTTGTGGCAGGTCGGTACGACACAAGACAACTTGCTTGTCTTAATACATGAAAACTTGTTCTTGATTTGATCATAATTAAAAACTTGAATCTTAACTATTTCTTACTTGAAAACTTGGTCTTATTCTTGCCATGTGATTTATTAATAGTGAGCATGCTTTCATGATGCCACAATAATAAATGTAGCGTTCCAACAAGGCAAGACAATATGTTATATTCCTGTTTTCAGACAGAGCGTAAGAATCGTTCTACATACTACTTAACAATCCATAGGTCATAATATCTATTATAACACATATGTTAAATAATTAATCGGCTTGATTTATTTTCATAAAAGTTCTTCATATTTTATTTCCTTTGCTAAAAAATACCTTGTTTACATAGAAAATATCGTAACTCCATAAATCAAGTATTTCTTGATACAATACTTGAAATTATATTTTATATTACATAGTATGTATTTAAGGTTTAAAAATCACTTGTAAAATTCAAATGGATTTAAATTTCTTTGAAATTATTTTCATAAAGCCATAGTCTTTTTCAGAGGTGCACAAAAACTTTAAAAACTGATTTCAAAACATCCTTTTAATTTGATTGAATGTATGTGTGCAGGAATTTCCTCTTTCATGCACAGTTTTGAAAATTTAGTTTTATCTTTTAATCAGTTTATAATTTGGAAGAGTTTTCTCTATAGAAGTTATAAATCTTGTCGAAACCTACAACTTTCATTTTTTTTTTCCTGAAGCTTACATTTGTCTTTAACTTACTCATTTTTCCCTTTAAAAGATTATGGCTGTGTACAATACCTGGACCGCCTAGTTTTGAAAACTGATAAAAACGAAGGCCTTTGAAGCCTTTTTTTCAAAAACTGTGCACGTAGCCCCCTAGGAGTTTCCGTGTTCTACAACTTTTCAGTTATAACTTTGTTCAAATTCGGCATCTAAGGGGTTCAAAATTGAGTTATCATAAAACTTTCCCAATTGTTCCGAAAATTGGCAGTTAATATTTTTTTGTTGCTTCTAGTTTAAAAATCCACACACACTACCTCGAACGGTCAAAGCCATGAGCCTAAGTCATCATGCAGCGTGTCAGGTTCATTCTTGAAATTCAACTATTCACTTGTCTATATACTTGAAGAACACAATATTGATAACTTACTAATTTACCAAATTGTGTTTTTAAGTTGATCTTTTAGCCAACATACATACAATCACCAAACTTGAACATATAGAAGCATAATCACATGCACACAGTCTTCAAAACTTATTTTAAAGCATGAAATCAAACCTAAGTTTAGAGCTAGCAAACCAAGTTAACCCAGGTAAAAATCAAGCAATAGAGGCTATGAAATAGGACAATAAGAGAACATGAGCTTATGATCTTACAACCCATAACTTGAAATACACTTAAATTCCACAAACCAAAACTAATTAAATTTTTAGTTAGGGGATCTAGAAATATACCTCAAAAGCTTGAAGGAGGTGGGTTCTAGGCCTTGAATGAGAAAAATCATTATTCTACCTCTCCACAAAAAATCCGCCCACCAACCTTTGTTCTTTTATCTCTCTCCATTTTTTTTTCCCCTAAGAGCTAGAGAGTCAAAGATGAGAAGATAGCAAAAATGGCCAAATTCTCCACTACTCACCCCTATATATAGGTGAAATTTCCAAATTTTTGCATAATTAATTTTGTTTCCTTTAACTTTCCTTGATTTACATAATTGGCCCTAAAACATCATTTTTGACTTCCTTATCCCCCAAAATAGCCGGCCATGTGGAGTGTTGGAGCCAAAAAATCCTTTCATACTTATCTCTCTAATTCTTTCCATAAAAACAATAAATCCAAAATTTTATGTAATTTCTACAATTACTTGGCCTCCAAGTAATGCCATGTTTGGCATTATCTCCTAATACGCAGTCCATTTTCTTTTTAATACAGATAATACAAATACTATTTCAATTACCAACAGTCTAATAATATTGAACTGCAGTCCATAATTTATCTGCACATAACTGAACCGCGTATAGGTTTTTCTTCGAACTTGAAGCCATTTAACCTTATTGTTCAAAATATTATTTCGGACTATTCTAGAATGTTCCTAATCCTTATTTTTAATTCTGCATCCGTAATGATGGTTGGCTACATTATAATTTAAGTACTGCTTAATAAATTACAGTACCCTTTTAATCATGTTGTAAGCTATCCTGGTCATTTATTCACCAGAATAACATCATAAATCATAATTCTGCATTTTTCACCATAAGACCTCATACTTGATTTGATGAACTGTCATTGAGTCTTATAACAATATAAGAACTCAAACATATTCTAATAATCAGATCATGAATTTCACATTGACATACATAGTACAAACTTAAATTTCCTTTATATCTAAGGAAATCATGAGTCCGCCAAAAAAGTTTGGTTATTACAATCTACCCCCCTTAAAAATTTTCATCCCCGAAAATTAAAACAAGTTGGGATAGCTCTTCCTGATCTCATCTTCTTGTTCCCATGTTGCTTTTTCAATGTTGTGACTTCGCCACAAGATTTTAGCCATGGGAATCGTTCTGTTTCTCAAGTTCTTCTCTTCCCAATCCAAAATCTGGATTGACTTTTCTTCATATGACAAATCAGCTTGAACTTCAAATGGTTCTTGACTTAGAACATGAGAAGGATCAGGTACATACTTTTTCAATATTGAGACGTAAAAAACTTTATGCACAGAAGCTAATTCTGGCGGCAAGGCAAGCTTGTAAGCTACCTTTCCAATCCTTTCAATAATTTCAAATGGTCCTACATATCTAAGACTAAGCTTTCCTTTCTTACCAAACCACATTACTCCTTTCATAGGAGCAAATTTTAGGAAACAGAGTCTCCATCTTGAAATTTCAATGGTCTACGACGTTTATCAGTAAAATTTTTCTGATGGCTAAAAGCAATGTCAAGTCTCTGTTTTATCAACTTGACATCTTCAGAGGTCTTTCTAATGAAATCTGTAGTTTGGAGCTGCTTTTGTCCGACTTCTTGCCAATGAATGGGAGATTGACATTTCCTTCTGTATAATGCATTAAATGGAGCCATACCAATTGAGACGTGATAACTGTTGTTGTAGGAAAATTCGATCAAAGATAACTTTTTATCCCAGCTTCCTTTAAAATTCAAAACACATCACCTCAGCATATCCTCCAATGTTTGGATGGTTCTTTCTGATTGTCCATCGGTTTGGGGGGTGAAAAGCTATACTAAACTTCAACTTTGACCCTATGGCATCATGAACACTCATCCAAAATTAGGATGTAAAATGACCATCATGATCAGAGATGATAGATTTTGGTACCCCATACAGCCTAACAATCTGGGATACGTAAATCTCGGCAAGCTTTTCTACTGAAAAAGTAACTTTAATAGCAATAAAGTGGGCTGATTTGGTTAATCAGTCAACTATAATGCAAATCGCATCAATCCCACTCGCGGTCCTGGGAAATCCAACTACAAAATCCATAGTAGTTTGTTCCCATTTCCATTCTGGGAGCTTAATTTTCTAGAGGTTTCCTGCAGGTTGCCGATGCTCAGCCTTAACTTTCTGACACGTTAGGCACTTTGACACAAAGTCAGCAATTTCTTTTTTCATACTTGGCCACCAATAGTTTTCTCTTAGGTCCTGATACATTTTGGAAGCTCCTAGATGTACCGAATATGGCGTTTCATGTGCTTCCGATAGGATTTGCTTCTTAAGAAACTTGAAGTTAGGAACACATATCCTTCCTTCATAATAGAGTATTCCGTCAGTCGAGACCCTTTTCTCCAAAGAAGAGTTGCGCCTTAAGCAAAAATGGATCTTTTCCTTGGTATAACTTAATGGATTCTAGGAGATTTGATTGGAAAGTTAGAGCAGATAACTTCCCAGTGATTATCTCTATACCAAAATCATTAATCTCCTTCTGAAGTGACTTTGACAGCATACAAATTGACATCAAGGTACTGGATGATTTCCGGCTTAAAGCATCTGCTACTCTTTTAGCTTTTTCAGGTTGGTAAAGAATCTCGTAGTCATAATCTTTTACAAATTCTAGCCACATACATTGCCTCATGTTGAGATCTTTTTGGGTATAGATGTACTTGAGACTCTGGTGATCAGTATAGATCTCACATATATTCCTATACAGGTAGTGTCTCCAGATCTTCAATGCGAAAACCACTGGCGCAAGTTCTAAATCATGCGTTGGATAGTTCTATTCATGGTCTTTCAACTGTCGTGAGGCATAGGCGACTACTTTTCTTTCTTGCATTAGGACAGCTCCTAATCTAGTTTTAGAAGCGTCACTATAAATTACAAAATTTCTTGCTTCCACGTTGAGAATCATCAACACTGGTTCACTAGTGAGCCTCTTCTTAAACTCTTAAAAGTTTTCCTCACATTTCTGCGTCCACTCAAATTTCCTTCCTTTTCGGGTAAGAGCCGTAAGAGGTGCAGCTATCTTGGAAAACCTAACGAAGCATTGATAATATCTAGCTAAGACGAGGAAGCTTCGTATCTCCGCAACACTTTTTGGTGCAGGCCATTTGCTGACCACTTCAACCTTAGTAGGATTGACATAAATTCCTTCCTTCGAAACCACGTGGCCCAAGAAATGAACTATTTCTAGCCAAAATTCACATTTCGTGAACTTAGCATAGAGTTGATTACGTCTTAGTATCTCTAAAACAATCCTAAGATGTTGCTCGTGCTCTTCCATAGACCTTGAATAAATTAGAATATCGCCAATAAAGACGATAACAAACTTATCTAGGTATTCCTTAAATACCCAATTCACGAGGTCCATAAAAGCAGCTGGTGCATTGGTTAAGCCGAACGGCATGACAAGAAACTCATAGTGCCCATGGCACGTTCGAAAAGCTGTCTTGGGAATATTTGCCTCCTTGATTCTGAGTTGGTGGTATCCTGATCGTAAATCAACCTTCGAGAATACCACTGCTCCTCTAATTTGATCGAAAAGATAATTGATTCTATGGAGTGGGTACTTATTCTTAATAATAATCTTGTTCAGCTCACGATAATCGATGCACATCCGAAACGATCCATCCTTTTTTTTGACAAATAGGACTGGAGCTCCCCAAGGTGAATAACTCTGTCGAATAAACCCTTTATCCAACTATTATTGTAACTGCACTTGTAATTCCTTGAGTTCAACCAGTGCCATACGGTAAGGCACCTTGGATATTGGTGCTGATCTAGGCAATAACTCGATTTCGAAGGAAATCTCCCGTTCTGGAGGAAGTCTTGGTAAATCTTTAGGAAAGACCTTCACATATGCCCTTATAATTGGGACATCTTCCAGCAGTAACTCAATTTCTCGCGTTTTGTCCAATATGTTGGCTAAATATCATTCGCATCCATTAGCCAACATCTTCCACGCCTTCATTGCTGATACCAGCCTTGATGAAAAATTTTGGGACTGACCATTAAAGTTAAATTCCTCCTCACCTATGGGACTAAATATAACACAATGCTTCCGACAATCAATCTTTGCATTGTATTTCCCTAAGAAGTCCATTCCTAGGATAACATCATAATCTTGAAGCCTAATCACAATTAAGTCCACGTAAAACTCTCTACCACAAATGACTATTGGAACATTTCATACCCAATAATCAGACAACAAAATTTCTCCTGATGGAAGGGAGGTTTTGAAGGGTAGAGCTAATTCAACATCTTCTCTTCCTAATTTCTGGGTGAACTCCAACGATACAAATGAATGAGTTGTACCAGAATCAAACAAGGCAATTACATTATGTGTGACAATAGAGATCTGACCTTTTACCACATGAGAAGTCCCAACTTCAACATCTCCTTTTGTATAGGCGTAGATCCTTGCTTGTGGTTTAGGAGCTTCTAGCATTCCCTGAGCAATCGATGGACCTTCGATTTTTGCTTGAACCACATGGAGCTTGTTGCTTGGGTTCCTATTCGGGTACTGCTGGTTCTGATTCTGATTGCTTGAGGTACAATTCCTGGCATAGTGACCTTCCTTGCCACAAAGATAACATGCATTTGTCCCCATCCTACATACTCCAAAATGCTTCTTCCTACACTTCGCATAGATGAGGTAGTTGTCACCACCATTAGTTTGGTTCTTCTTTTTCTGAGGGTAGTTTCTTTGTTGACCCTGATTGTAAACATTTCCCTTCCTTTTGTTACTCCTGAATTGCTTAGAGATCTAATCAGGATTACTTGTCTAGCCCTTCGAGTGGAAATCCTGATTATGCTTAGGCTGCGACTGCTTTGAAACAGCCCTATCTTCCTTCTTAGCTTTGAAAATATGAGCCCTCGCCTCCTTGTCCTGATTGATCCAATACTCTACTCTTATAGCTTGATTTATACAGTCAGCTACAATAGTTGGAGGGCTACTACCAGCACTCACTTGCTTGGCAATATCTGTGTGGAATGTCTTCATCATTCTCCTTACCTTCTCTGTTTCATTAAGAACGAGTTCCAGACACAGACTAGCTAGCTGTTCAAATTTCTTAACAGCTTCTAGTACTGTCATTGACCCTTGCATCATACTGTTAAACTCATCTTGCTGAGCTGCAAAGGTTTCTCTATTATAGTACATCCCTTTGAATTCGGTTACAAAATCCTGTCAGCTCATGTTTGCAACATTTCTATACATCTCAACTGTCATCCACCAATGGTGTGCGTCCTTCTTGAGTACAAAGGAAGCACAAATGACCTTTTCTTACTCTGTGAGTCCCATAAAATCCAAAATTACTTGGATATCAATAAGCCAGTTATCGGCTTCTATTTGGTTAGTAGGTCCCTCAAATTTAGGCGCCTTCATACGCCTAAATCGCTCATACAACAAGTCTTCCTGAATCATAGGCGGCTTTGCTTGTGCCCCAGCTGGTTTGACTGGTGCTGGCGGAACTTTTGGAGGCACAAGATTCTCTTGGGGTGGTACTTCATTAGCGTGAGGCATCTGATTCAGATGGGCTATCTGATCTCGAATCCTATTTGTTTCTTGTTGCTGCTCTACCAATTGTTGTTGCAAATCGGCTACTACCGTTGCAAGATTAGGCTTTGCGGAATTTGGTTTGGTAGCATATGCGGGCAAACCATCTTCTAGTTCCTAGTTCATCACAAGAAGGGATATTGTTATCTTTGTATACCCATTCCTTCATTCATGTTGTAACAACCCAAAATTTTGACGAACTTGTGATTTCCTTAGATACAAAGGAAATCCAAGTCTGTATTATGTATGTCAATAAGAATGTGTAATCTGATTTATCAAAATATATTTGAGTTCTTACCTTTACCAGCCATGAGACTCAATGACCGTCCTTGTTTAGGTCGGGCATAAGGCCTTTGGTGTAAAGGCAAAATCATGATTTATGTTTTTGTTCTGGTCTATGTATGACTAGGATAACTTATTATCTGTATAAGACGGTACTACCGTATAATTAACAGTATTGAAATTATACAGTGGCTAACCATCACGGATGTAGAATTGATATTAAGGATTGGGATTACTCTAGAATAATCAGGAATAATATTGGGAGCAAGGAGGACTAAGAAGTTTCAAGTCCTAAGAAAAACCTATACGCGGTCTAGTTAAGTGAAAAAAATACAGATAAATTCTGGACTGCAGTCCAGCAATACAATACTATTGATAGTTAAAATAGTATTGGCACTATCTGGATTATCAAGAAATTGGACTGCGTATTAGGGGGGAGTGCCAAACATGGCCCTACTTGGAGGCCAAGTAATTGTGGATAAACATGTAATTTTTTATTTATGAAATTTATGGATTTTTTTAACTAAAGCCTCCAACTAGGCCAAATGGTCGGTTACATTGGGTGGCCTTGGGGAACAAGGAAACAAATTAAAGATAAGTTTGAAAAGATTTTTTTTTTTATCCAATACATGCATGGCCGGCCATTTGGAGGGACTTGGATGAAAAATATTTTTTCTTTTAAGGACCAATATTCAATTCAAGGTGAATTTTAGAAATAAAAATAATTGTGGAAAATTTGAAAATTTCCACCTATAAATAGGGGTGGTTAGTGAACTTCCCAACTTCTAGTTCCTTCTCAACTATTACTCTCTAGACTTAGAAAAGAGAGAGAGAGAGAAAAAGAGGGAGAGGTGGCCGGTTGCTATGGTGGAGAGTGGAGCCAGAATTTTTGCTCATGCAAGGTCTAGAACCACCATTTCAAAGCTTTAGAGGTATAATCTCAACCCTCTAACTAAGAATATCATTTATGGGATTTATGTATATTTCAAGCTATAGGTTGTAAGAGCATAAGCTTATGCTTCTTATCTTGCCATGTTATGGTTTTATATGCTTAGTCTATGCTAGATCTAAGTTTAGATTATCTTGTTTGCTAAGTTTTAAGGATGAGTTTGATTTTTATACTCTATGTTGAGTTTAAGGGTATGTGTGCTCATTACTCACCATGTGTTTGTGAAAATGCCTTCACATGCTTAAGTAGGGAGATTTTATGATGATGATGATAATGATGATTGTGAATGTTAAGTGTATGATAGTTCAGAAATTAACCTAAAAACACAACTTGGTAAGCTAGTAAGGCTATCAACTTTGTGTTTTTCAAGTAAAAAGATAAGTGTATGATTGAATGTTAAGAACGAATCCGACACGTTGCATGTTGACGTAGGCTCACGGCTTTGCCCGTTTGAGGTAGGATGCACGAATTTTTAAACGAAAACCAACAAAAATGCAAACTGCCGGTTTTAGAAAAATAATCTGGACAGTTTTCTGGAAACTGGAATTTGAGCCCTTTAGAGGCCGAATTTGGAAAATGTTAAAACTGAAAAGTTTTAGAACACAGAAATCCTAGGGGGTTTTGGTGACAGTTTCTAAAAAACAGACTCCAAAGGCCTTCATTTTTATCAGTTTTCAAAACTGGTTGGTCCAAGTACTGTACACTGCCAAAACTCTTCAAAGAGAAAAAACGAACAAGTTAAAGGTAAATTTAACTTTTGAACAAAACTAAAAGTTGTAGGTTTTGACGAGATCTACAACTTCTATGAAGAAAGTTTTCTCAAATTTTAAACCGATTTAAAGATAAAATGGGATTTTCAAAACTGTGTATGGTACAAGAAATTTTTACACACATGCATTCCAGTAAACTACAAGGATGTTTTAAAAGCAGTTTTTAATGTTTTATGATCTCTTTAAAAAAAAAGACTGAGATTTTATGAAAATAGTTTCAAAAATGTTTAAAATCAATGGAATTTTCCAAGTGATTGTTAAAAACGTACTATGTTTTATGAAAGGCAATTTCAAGTATAATGATAAGAAATACTTGATTTATAAAGTTATGATATTTTCAAAACATAAGAATATGGTAACAAGTACACGACCAATGATAATCAAATGTGATATCAATTTATTACATTAGGGCTTGTATCCATCATTATCAATGGTAACCGGATAGGATACCGGTATCCAGATACCGGTTTACTATGTTAAGGTACCAATGGTAATCGGATAGGATACCGGTTTACTATGATAGGATTTGTATCTATGATTACTAAAGGTAATCGGATTGGATACCAATCTAGTATTTTATGATTTATAGTAAGATAGAACGACTCTTATCATACGCCCTGTTTGAAACAGGAATATGACCTGTTGTTGTGCCTTGATGGAACGATAGACCAAGAGCGTAGAACAAATATAATATAATACAAACACATTTTACAAAACTTATTTTCCAAAACTCGTGGCGGTATCCAACCCAAATTTCACAGTCTGTAGTGCCATATCTCCACAGTCTTGCATTAAGCATTGCTGATAGGTTGCTTACCTATAGTATGAACGTAAAGTATGAGCTTATGCTCAGTAAGTAAACTTTCTATTCCGCAAAACATTTTTAGTAAAAGAATGCATGAACCGATTATGCTATTTTATGAATCCATTATGTTTTCTTATGTTAATTTGGTTTTGGGCCCCCAACATATCATGTGTGCACGTATCGTGGTGCATAGCCATGTAGTGGTTGTGGTGACTAGTCCAATCCAACTCAAATCATGAACCAAACCGTTTAACATGGAGTGGTTGAGGCAGCCAATCCAATCCAACTCAAACCATGGACCAAACCATTTAAACCCACCCTCGTGGCAAGTCGGCATGACACAAGAAAATTTGCTTATCTTATCTTATTACAGGAAAACTTGTTCTTAGTTGATCATACTTGAAAACTTAAATATTAACTATTTCTTACTGGAAAACTTAATCTTGTTCTCATCTCATGTGATTTAATATTAATGAACTGCTTTCATGATGTCACAATAATAAAATATAAAACATAAAATATATGTACATCATGTAAATCAATGCATGAATTTTTGAAAAACATGCAATGTAATAAAAACATTTTGCTCATGTTGTAGGAAGAGTTGTACTTATAAATTGTCTTATGCTCTTGGTCTATCGTTCCATCAAAGCACGACAACAAGTCATATTCCTGTTTCAAATAGGACGTAAGATAAGAGTCGTTCTATCTTACTATAAACCATAACATACTAGATCGGTATCTAATCCGATTACCTTTGGTAATCATAAATACAAATCCTATCATAGTAAATCGGTATCCTATCCGATTACCATTGATACTGTAACGACCTGCCTTACGTAGGCCGTTACCATATTTACCTTAATTAGAAACTTACTCTTATCTTATGTAAAAATACGGAAATATAAATATTTTTGAAATTTACTTTAAATCCCAATTTAACATCACACTCATATATATGTACTTGATCAAGGCAAGTACTAAGGTTTTTTTTTTTTTTTTTTTTTTTTTTTTTTTTTTTTTAAGGTTAGAGACGAAAGTTGAAATAGAACCAAAAATTTGGGGTCCAACTAAATGGATTTCTTCTACACCCCACCCCTATTTATAGGTGAAAAATCCCCAATTTTTCACAATTATATATTTTTTTTCTAAAATTCTCCTTGAATTACTTAATTGGCCTTAAATACAAAATTTTTGCCTTCCAAGACCCTCAATGGCCAACCATGTGTTGCTTAATTCACTAAAAAATATTTTCATAATTATCCACTTTTTCATAATTACCAAAAATTTTCAAAATTGGATAATTATCTTTGATGAGGTGTCCTCCAATTAGGACCATGTTTGGCACTCCTTCCTAATATGCAGTCCATTTTTTTAATAATCTAGATAATATCAATACTGTTTTAACTATGAACAGTACTGTAATACTGGACTGCAGTCTAGAATTCATCTGCAGTTAACTGGACTGCGTACTGATTTTTCTTAGGACTTGAAACTACTTAGTCCTCCTTACTCTAAATATTATTCCTAATTTTTCTAAAGTGATCACATTCCTTGTTCTTCATTCTATATCCGTAATGACGGTCAAACACAATATAATTCCTATACTGCTTAATACACTACAGCACCGTCCTATTCAAGTCATGAGTTATTCTAGTCATACATAGGCTATAATAAAGTCATAAATCATGATTCCGCCTCCTTGACAAAAGGCCTCATACTAACATTGATTCTTATAGATTATAAGAGCTTAAACATATTCTTTATATAGGCATACATAGTACAGATTTAGATTTCCTTGATATCAAAGGAAATCACAAGTCCGTCAAAAAGTTGGTCATTACAATCTACCCCCCCTTAAAAATTTTTGTCCCCAAAAATTAAAACAGGTCGGGATAGCTTTTCCTCATCTCATCTTCTTGTTCCAATGTTGCATCTTCGATGTTGTGATTCCTCCACAAAATTTTTGTAATAACCCGAATTTTTATGACTCTAGATTTCCTTTGAACAAGGAAAACCTAAGTCTAGATCGTGTTTGGAATAGAATATCGGTATAAGTTTGAGTTCTCGGTTAATTAGCTACGAGACTCAACGATGGATTACTTAGGCCAGTATAAGGCATTTTAAGGAAAATGACGTGATGAAATTTCATGATTTCATGATGGTCAAAGTTTGACCAAGATAGTCAAAGTTGACGAAAAAGTCAAGGTATGAGATCGCTCTAGAATAATCGTGAATAATATTTGGAGCAATGAGGATTTAGCAGTTTCAAGTTCTAAGAAGAAAAATCCATACACAGTCCAATTTTACGAAGATGAACTCCGGACTGCAATTTAGTGAAACAGTACTGCTTTAAGTGAAAAACAGTATTAGTATTGATTAAGTTAGTAGGGAAATGAACTGAAACCCTATATTTAAGGATTTTTGGGAATTTAGTGGACCATTATGTATGGAATTGAAGCCAAGTGGCTCCACCAACACTGTCCACCTCACAGGGACTAAAGTGTAAATATTTTGTCATTAAGGACTAAAGTGCAATTCTAAGTAAGTAAGTAAGTATGTAATTTTTTGAATTATGGAATTTATGGATATTCCTAACCAAGTCTCCAACTAGAGTTGAACTAAGCCAATGGCCGGTTACATTGATCGGTTACAGTGGGTAGCTTGGTGAACAAGGCAAACAAAGCTTGTTGAACAAGCCAATTTTTGGTCCACATGACACCTCATGGTCGGTTCTTCATCCTTGGAGAACAAGGAAATGTGCTTAGGTAAGCATGCTTGGGCAAGCAAGGGTGAGATAAGCAATCAAGAAGCTTGGTGAGCAAGCCAATTTTGGTTCACACATGGCTTGATAGAATGGTGACAAGTGTATGCTCTAGAAAGGCTTGTTGAGCAAGCCAACTTTTGGCTCCCACACATGTAAAGGCCGGTTGTGTGTGGCTTGGAAAACAAGCAAATTTTGCTTGATGATGTCAACAAAACATGTCACCAAGGTGACATAGGCTAGGTGATGTAAGCATGGCTTGTTGAACAAGCACTTGCATCCTTAGTCTTCATGGCCGACCACATCATCTAGGGGGGGGACACCTCATCAAATCCTCATTGGATTTTAGGGAAAGAAGTCTTCCCTTGTTCTCCAAGGGAATGGCTAGCCAATAAGGCCACACCACATCACCTAAGGGGGGGGGCTTGTTGAGCAAGTAAACCCTTAGATGTAATTAGGAAAACTTTAGCTTTTCATTCTCCTTTTTCCTTCCACTAGAAGCCGAACTTCAAGGGAGAAGAAAGACCATGTGTTGGTCGGTTTTTCTTGAGCAAAAAGCTAGAAAAAAATTAGAAGAAAAAGCTAGAAAGAAAGGAAGAGAAAGGAAGGTGTGGAGGCCGAAAATTTGGAGAGAAATTCCATAGAGGGGAAACCGGATTTCTTGAGCAAGGAGTTAGAAGAAAAAGTTTAGATCCAAAGTTAGATCTAATCTCAAGAAGTAAAGGTAATCCAATCCTCCTAAACCCCTCTAGTTCTTTAATTAGGTTTTGATTCAAATTTTGTGTATTTTCATGTGGGAGAGGCCGAAAATTTGGAACCCCAATTGGAGGGGAAATCCGGACTTGTTGGCAGCCAAAGGAAGGTATAAATCCTCTAACCCTAAGTGTTTTATTTAAATTTCATTTGGGAAATTTAAATGTATTTCAAGCTTGATTTGTATGAGCATAAGCTCATTTAATTTTCTGCCCTAATTAGGATTTTAGGGTTGTGTTTGATTGATGTATGGTGTTGCAAATCAAACGTTTTGCAAACCCTGGTTTGGTGCAAGAACACCCAAGGGTTTTGCTTTGCATGAAGATGTTTAAATGATATATGACTGCATGTGTTACGTTAGAAGCACTGCAGGTCGTCGTAGGCTCACGGCGGAAGCCGTTCGAGGTAGTGTGCACGTAAAATTTACGTAAACCGAACTTAAAACCGAAAACTGCCATTTTCGGGTAAAACTGACCAGTTTCGGGAAAAGGGAAATTTGAGGCCCTTAGGGGCCGAATTTGGAGAAACTTAAAACACGAAAGTTGTTCGGAACGATTTTTCCTAGGGGGATACGTGAACTGTTTTCAAAAATAAGGCCCCAATGGCCTCCGTTTACCCCAAAACCCGTGGCTGATCCCCAGACCCAGTTTTCACTCAGTTTTTCGGGATCAGCCAGTTTCAAAAAAAAACTGGGACGAATCTAGGCTGAATTGGAATTTTTGTAAAACACGAAAGTTTTATTATTTTTCGAGAGCTACAACTTTCGTGAAGAAAAATTTTTCAGATTACGAACCAATTTTTAAACTGGGGTCGCTTTTCGAAGGGTGCGCAGGGAATCCGAAAATTCCTGCACCACTAGCCTTTCCAATGTCTTTAGAAAACTATTTTTTTACTACAAACTATTGTTTCGATTATGGAAAACTGTTCCAAGGGCAGTTTTCAACCTCAAATGATTTTATAAAAGCACTAATCCAAGAGTTTGGATTTTTACGATTTAAGTAAAGGATTTTTATGAAGTTTTGGGATTAATTTCCCTAAATTTTCCAAGTAAGGGAAAATGAATTTTTCAAGTTGGAGTATAGCAAGCGATTAGTTTACGAAAGGCAACCGGGAGTTATACCCGAGTTACTGGGTCAAGCCCAAAGCCCAAGGTTGACCCAACAACGGTTGACCATAGTTGACCAAAGTTGACCATTGTTGACCATAGTTGACTTTGGTTGACTAACAAGTGGATTTTAGTATAACCTTAAGGGTTAGTCAAGATAACCCTAAAGGACACCAAGATTAATAAACTGGGCTAAGGTATAGGGTTACTATTTGTAACCCAGTAAGACATCTAGTATCGGGGACATACAACTAGGAATATGTAGACATGTTGGTTAGATCCTCAACATTCCACAATACTAATTAGACCCTTACCTATGTCCTTCAACTAGCAGGAGGAAACCTGCAGCTGTACCCAGAGGAGGAGCAGCACTTCGTAGGACATAACGAGAGAGGTAAGTACAACTCCGCCTACAGCATAGGCCCTTTGTTGCCTGATGTAATGTGCTGATATGTGATAATGTGTTATGCTATGCTATGGCTATGATATGCTAAGTTATGTTATGACATGCAATGCCATGTTTTCAAAAAAATGCCATGTTTACAAAAATGCCATGTTTTCAAAAAGGCCATGTTTTGACTAATGTTGATTATGTTATAATATTGTGACATCATGAAGCATGTTCACTAATATTAAATCACTTGGTAAGAACAAGACAAGTAGGATGTTGTGTCGTGCCGACTTGCCACAAAGGCGGGTTTAAATGGTATGGTTCATGGTTTGAGTTGGATTGGAAGGCTACCTAAACTACTCCATGTTAAACTTTGTGTTTCATGGTTTGAGTTAAACGGACTGCCACCTTCAACCATTCCTTGGCTATGTACCACGGTACGAGCACACATGATATGTAAAGGAATAGAACTAAATTAAGTTATGAATCCATGATTGATTCATAAGAGATTATAATTGATTCATAAGAGATTATAATTGGTTCATGCACAATGATATGTTTTGTGTCGCGGATGTGATAGTTGTACTTGCTGAGCGAAAGCTCACGTCTTACGTCTATGCTGTAGGTAAGCAACCTGCCAGCAATCTCTGATGCAATACTGTGGAAGGCTGGTGCTGCGGACTGTGAAATGTGGGATGGACACTGCCACAGCTTTTGAAAAAAAAATATATACTCTATAAAATATGTTGTAATGAAAAAGGGTTTTCATATTTTCATGACGTTTTAAGTATGGGTGACAAAGTTTATATAAGGCAAGCAAGTTGCCTCTTGTGGTACCAACCCACCTTAGTTCGGGTTCGGTCTACAACATGATTTAGATGGCCTTCAAGGAAGGTTTGAAAGTTCGGTACTCTAGGAAGTACCTACCAGTCAGTTGAAAGTTAAAAAAAAAAAAAAAAAAAAAAAAAAAAAAATCTTCCCAAATTTTCCGCAAGTTTAATTTAAGTATATAAGTAAGATGACGACCCGGCCCACGTCTACGTAGTCGTTCCCCTACGTAGATGGTGTAAGTTGGGGCGTGATAGTTTGGTATCAGAGCAGAGTTCCTGCCATCCAGTTTCACAGTTCTGCTGCCAGCGCCACAGTTTTGTAAGTTTATTTTCTTACTTTGTTTTATAAGATTATTAGAATAGCATGTATCTAGTGTTAAATTTGGGTCGAACTAAAGAGGACCACGAGGCTCCGTTGACATTCCGAGGAATGGTGGAGAAGCGTCGCGTCTTCAATAAGACCCAAGGAGTGGTTGCACGATATGGAGACCCTCCTCAGATTATGTCATGCAGGGATGCATCTTCAGGATGTTCTTGCCAGTCGAGCCAACGTCTAGTCAAGGAAGCTCGTGCAAGGAGCCTTGGCCAAGAGAATCTTGAGAGGAGATTCCTAAATGGATTTCTTGACAACAGCAAGGGTCACCCATGTATTACCGCAATATCGAGATGTACCAGAATATGTACATGAGAAGATACGTCAGCGATTGTTGTAGTTGACATGCTCCTCCGAACGAGTTTATGGGCTTTTATTGCCAGTGAATCAGAATAGCACAGTGGAAGCGTGATGGATAAACTAAACTCACGATATGATGATCGCTAGAATAGCAATAAGAAATGAGTAGGCTCTAAGATTAGATAGCTTATTGTCTCATTTTGGGTATAGTAATGATAAGGAATCTTTCCATTTGAGGAATTGGATTGAGACCATGAAAGTTAAAAGTTTCATGATTGTGAAACTTTTACCCCATAAGAGAAATATTAGATATGGGGAAGATTTTGAGGATGTCTTAGTTTGGAAGTAGCAAATAAGCAATATGCTACCAACAACAATTTATTAGGTTAAGGTCGATGGCGCCAACCCTGAAGTCGACATATAATTGATAATTAAGGTCGACGGAAGGCAACCATTTAAGTAATGGAAATTTTGAGATGATGATTGGGAGTTTTTGTAACGACCCGCCTAGCACAGGCCGTTACCGTACATACATACATATTTCTCGTACTTATATCGTAAACAGCGGAAATTTTTTTTTTTTTTTTTTTTTGTATACGACGTGATTCGCACATACAGATACGTACGTAAACATAACGAACTTTAAATAAAGTCGTTCGAGCATAACATGAAACTCATAATATAATTACTTAATAATTCAAAACGCGTAGCGGCTTGATCCCCACATTTCACAGTTGCCAGACCACGCCCCTCCATCTTGCATCAACAGTTGCTGACAGGTTGTTTACCTACAGCGTAGACATAAAACAGTGAGCTTTCGCTCAGCAAGTACAACTACTAATTACCGCAACATCACAAACACCACATATCCTAACATATTATAACCTATCGTAACATAATCTTTTATAGCATCTCATAACTTATCATAGCATAACATAACTTATTATAGCATATGCATGAACCATTTATGCTTCATTATGCTTTCTTATTTCTTCATAACATTCTTTCTTAACTTATCTTTACTTATGGGCCCCATAACATAAGTGTCCGTACCGGGTGCACAACTATGGACTTACTCTTGCCATAGCTCAACCCGACCTCACGCGGGTCGGTACGACACAGGTAAGTTCGTTTGCTATCATAACTTTCATCGTTTCATATTTTGATCTTATTCTTATTAATTGGTGAACATGTTTCGTGATGTGTCACACAATTAAATCATGATCCTATCTTAACCATACCATAGCCATAACATATCTTATATCCTATCATAACATGATTCTAGCATATAGCATATAACATAACACTTTTCATAACATTCCGTAACCCATAGCATATAACACTTCATAGCACTTAGCATATTCCATAGCACATTGCATGTAATATTTCATAGCACTTACCTTATTTTATAGCACATAGCATATAACATTTTATAGCACATGGCGTAACATAACATAGCGTTCATATTTCATAGCATCTTTCATGACATTTCCTACCCTATTATAGCACTTAACATATAAAGCATAACAATTTCTATCACTTAGCATGTAACATTTACGTCACATAACATTATCATACTTAGGCAAGTATACACAACAAAGCCTATGCTGTAGGCGGAGTTGTACTTACCTTGTTTTTGTTCACTGTGTCCGATATCTAGCTTGATTCCGCCGGAACACTGCTGCGTGCTATACTCTGTTTTCAAATAAAAGTAAGGGTTAGAAATGTTGGTAGTGTAACCAACACTCTTATATAAGTTTAGTTATATATCCCTTACTTAATTTTACGTTATCCTACTTGGTTACATTTGAGTAACCCTATGGTTTAAATCTATTCTAATCGGATGGTTTTTAACTTTAGGTTTCAAAATCCTATTTTCTTGTAAAACCTTATGTAAATTCTTTGTTAAATCTTTTGTTTAACTTAAAAACTGGAAATCATAAAATTAGATTAGTAAAAATTATTGACTATTGGAAACTGCCTTTGGAACAGCTTTCCATAATCAAAACAATAGTTTGTAGTAGAAAACAGTTTTCTAGAAACATTTGTAAAGCTAGTGGTGCAGGAATTTTCGGATTCCCTGCGCACCCTTCGAAAAACGATCCCAGTTTAAAAACCGGTTCATAATCTGAAAAAGTTTTCTTCACGAAAGTTGTAGCTCTCAAAAAATGCTAAAACTTTCGTGTTTTGCAAAAATTCCAATTCGGCCTAGATTTGTCCCAGTTTTTGTTTGAAACTGGCTGACCCCGAAACTGAGTGAAAACTGGGTCTGGGGATCAGCCACGGGTTTTGGGGTAAACGGAGGCCATCGGGGTCTCATTTTGGGAAACGGTTCACGTTGCCCTCTAGGAAAACCTCTTCCGAACAACTTTCATGTTTTACGTTTTTCCAAATTCGGCCTCTAAAGGCCCCAAAATCGGCTTTTCCCGAGACTGGCCAATTCCTACCCGAATTGGCAGTTTTCGGTTTCGATTTCGTTTTACGTCCCATTACGTTCACCCTACCTCAACCGAACACAGCGGGAGCCTAAATCAAACATGCATTACGTTTCTAACGTTCAACATTCATCATACACATCAACATACGCCTCAAACATAAACTTAGAAAACCCTAATCAAACAATCAAACACTTAGTATGCAAAAATTGAAACCACCAAACCCTAACCATAATTAAATCAAGCACATGCTCTAATTTCCTATCTAAGGCAGCAAATTAAAGTGAGCTTATACTCTTACAAACCTTGCATAAAATACATTTAAATTTCTCCATATGAAATTCAAATGAAAAAACTTAGGGATCCAAGGATTTTACCTCACTTTTGGGTCTAAAATAGGCTTGTTTCACTTCTCTTTTTTCTCCTTTCACAGCCGACTTCCAAGGGTCCATTGGCTCCCCAAAATGTCCAGCTTCTTGCCCTAAATTGCAGTCACCAACCTGCTTAAAATCCAGCCACACCTTGGCTCAAAAATCTGGTCTCCCAAGCCTAGATCCTTCCTTGTTTCTTCCCCACCATAACCGGCCCCTTGGCCAAGATTGGGCACCAAATTTTCTTGGGTTCTTGGGTGGTATTCAAGGTAGAAATCCAACACTCAAGACCCTAATTTCCCCTTAGTTTCACAATTTTTTTTCTTGGTTTCCCCCTTGGCTCCCATAACCGGCCCTAGGTAGGAAAATAGGTACCAAAACTTTTTTCTTACTTCTTGCTTGCTTCTCCTTCAAGAACCGACCCTCACACACTTTCTTCTCCTTGATCCTAGCTTGGATTTCTTCCTTTTCCTTCCTTCACACTCACGGTTTTTGGTGGAGAAATTTTGGCATAATAAGGTTGCTTTTCTCTAATTTTTTTCTTGAATTATGACAACCCCTATTTATAGAGGTTGGAACTCTTTGTAATTGCAACATTTAGTCCCTCAAAAATCAGAAATTGTAGCCTAGGGGGGGGTATGTGGCGGCTACCTTGGCTTGGTGAGCAAGGAAATCTTTTCCAATTTTTCTATAAATCAAAAAATGATGTCATTAATAAAAGTAAGGTGACGTCATCCACCTTTAGGCTTGTTTGGCTCCTTTTCTTATTATACAGTCCACTTTTGAATTAACACAGGTATTTCCAATACTGGATTTACTTATACTTAGTATTGGTTAATTGAACTGCAGTCCAAAATTCATCTGTGTAAAACCGAACTGTATAAAAATTTCTCATAACTTGAAACCACTTGGCCAAAGAGGTTCTAATTAATGTGCTTGATTTTCTATGGTGGTTTTGAATCCTAAACATATCGTTTTAATCATAAAAACGACTTTATGCAGTACAATTCTATACTGCGAATTATTAAGTCGTACAGCCTTTTTCTTTAACTTTTTGGGTCAATCTTTGGCTTTCTCGTCCGCCATTGACTTTCTTGTCAACCGCTGACTTTCCCGCCAAATTTTGACTCCCGTGGTCAATAGTTGACTTTTTGGTCAACCGTCGGTGTTTTTCGGTCAAACTTTGACCAACATAAAAATTTTGACGATTTTGCTCCGTTTTGCCTAAAAGGTTATTTTCTTGACTAAGCAATCATTTTCGAGTCTTATAAAATCATAAAACTCACAAAACGTAATAAAAACCCTTAACCGGGCTTTTTCATGCATATCTTCATATTTTGTCCAAATTTCTTAAAACAAAAGAAATTGTATTATTACGGAAATACTTGGTATTACAATCTACCCCCCTTAAAATTTTCGTCCTCGAAAATTAGAACAAACTGGGGTAGTTCTTTATCTTATCATCATTTAATTCCCAGGTTGCCTTTTCAACCTTGTGGTTTTACCATACCACTTTAGCTATGGGAATTGTTCTATTTCGTAATACCCTTCTCGCTTTTTGATCCAAAATTCGTACTGATTTTTTTTTTTCTTCTCATAAGTTAAGTCCGTTTGAACCTCCACTGGTTCCTGGCTAAGCACATGAGAAGGGTCTGGTACATACTTCTTGAGCATCGAAACATGGAATACGTTGTGCATCGATGCTAATTCTGGCGGTAGGGCAAGTTTGTAGGCTACTTTCCCAATCCTTTCAAGGATTTCAAATGGTCCTTTATACCTTGGACTAAGTTTTCCCTTCTTGACAAATCTCATGATTCCTTTCATAGGAGTAATTTTGATGAACACCGCATCTCCAACCTGGAATTCTAAAGGCCTTCTACGCTTATCAGCATAGCTTTTTTTTTTTTGGCGATTAAAAGCCACATCAAGCCTTTGCTTAATTTTTTCCTAATATCCCCTGAAGTCTTTCTAATAAATCCGTGGTTTGAAGCTGCTTCTGTCCAACTTCTTGCCAATAAATGGGGAATTGACTTTTTCTTCCATACAATGCTTCGAATGGAACCATACCAATCGAAGTGTAATAACTGTTATTACATGAAAATTCAATCAATGGCAGCTTCCATTCACAATTCCCTTTTGAAATCCAAGACACATGATCTAAGCATATCCTTTAGTGTCTGGATAGTTCTTCCCAACTGGCCATCAGTTTAGGGTGCAATGCCGTACTGAACTTTAATTTCGACTCCATAACGTTACGAACACTGATCCAAAATTGAGAGATGAGACGTTCATCATGAAATGAAATGATCGATTTTGGTACTCCAAGCAGTTTAATGATCTGAAATACGTAGACTTCAGCCAATTATCTACTAAAAAGAGGACTTTAATAGTAATGAAGTGGGTTGATTTGGTTAATAAGTCCATAATAACCCAAATTGTGTCGTTTCCTTTTGCAATCCTGGATAGTTTCCATTTAGGAAGTTCTATTTCTTGTAAATCTCCTCCAGGATATCTATGTTCGGCCTTAATTTCTGACAAATTAGGTACTTTGACACATATTCTGTTATCTTATTCTTCATGTTTGGCTACCAATAATTCTCTCGGAGATCTTTGTACATCGTGGAAGCTCCTAGATGTACTGAATATGGTGTCTTATGTGCCTTAAACTGTATCTGATCCTTTAAAATTCAAAGTCAGAAGTACAATTCCTTTCTTGAAATAAATACCACCATTCGCAGAGGTCTTAAATTCCTGGTTCTTTCTTTCAAAAAGTTGTGCCCTTGATAAAAAGGAAATTCTCTTTTTAATGCAACTTGATTGTTTCCAAACTTTGAGTGCGGAAACTACTGCTGTCAGCTTCAGATTATGTGTAGGATAATTCCTTTTTGACTCTCGTTGTCGTAATGCATAGGCTACCACCTTTCCATTTTGCATTAGGACAGCTCCTAATCCACTTTTAGAAGCGTTACTGTAAAACATGAAATTTTCTGCATCTATATCAGGAATTATCAACACCGATGCGCTTGTTAGCTTTTGAAAGTTCTCCTCGCACTTCAGGGTTCATTCGAACTTCTTCCCCTTTCGAGTAAGGGCTGTAAATGGTGCGGTAATCTTGGAAAATCTTTCGACGAGTCGCCGATAATATCCAGCTAATCCAAGAAATCTCTTTATCTCCATAACGTTCTTAGGTACCGGCCATAAACTGACCGCTTCCACTTTTGCCGAGTCTTCGAAGATCCTTCCCTTGAGCATCACATGACCCTAGAAATGCACTTTTCCAGTCAAAATTCACACCTAGTGATCTTGGCCTACAGTTGTTTTTGTCTTTGACGTTTCCATCACTAACCTAAGGTGATGTTCATTTTCCTTCTTGGACCTTGAATAAATCAGAAGGTCGTCAATAAAGACAATGACTAACTTGTCTAGGTACTCCTTGAACACTCGGTTCCCAAGGTCTATGAAAGTAACAGGGGCGTTGGTTAAACCAAATGGCATAACCAAAAACTCATAATGCGCATAGAGAGCTCGGAAGCTGTCTGGGAGATATCTGTCTCCTTGATCTTGAGCTGATGATAATCTGATCGTAGATCAACTTTCGAAAATACAGCTGCTCCCCTAAGTTGATCAAAAAGATCGTCAATCCTCGGAAGGAAATACTTGTTTTTTATTGTAATTTTGTTCAGCTAACGATAATTGATGCACATGCGCAAAGATCCATCCTTTTCTTTTATATACCACACAAGCGCTCCCCACGAAGGGTGACTCTGTCGGATGAATCATTTGTCCAACAGTTCCTACAACTGCGCTTGAAGCTTCCTAAGTTTAGTGGGTGCCATAAAATAAGGCACTTTCGTTATGGGTGCCGCTTCAAGCAACAACTCGATCTCGAAAGAACTTTTCCGTTCCCGCGAAAATCCTAGTAAGTTCCTCGGAAATATATCTACATATTCCTTTATAATGAGGTCATCATCTGGCGTCAACTCCACTTCCTGATCCTTGTCCACCATGTTAGCTAAATATCATTGGCAGTCATTAGCTAACATTTTCCAAGCCTTTATTGCCAAAACTAGCCTGGTTGCTGAGCTCCAAGACTGTCTGTAGGAATCAAGTGCCCCTTCTTAGCTTGGCGGACTAGATGTAACACAACGCTTTCGACAATCAACCTTAGCGTTGTCTTTTCCCAAGAACTCTATTCTTAGGATTACACACTAATCTTGAAGTTCGATTACAACAAGATCCATGAAAATTTTCTGTCGTAATTGACTATTAGGACATTTCGTATCCAATAGTCAGACAGAAGAATTTTTCCTAACTACGGGAATATTCTACAAGATTACTCTAAACTATTGTCTTTTCTTCCTAATTTCTGGGCGAAATCCATCGATACAAATTAATGGTCAACCCCAGAATCACTTAGAGCAAATATATCATAAATGGTGACAGAAATCTAACCTGTTGCCACCGATGAAGTTTCAGCTTCAACGTCTTTCTCTGTGTAGGCATAATTCCAGGTCTGTGGTTCCGGAGCCTCCAGTCTTTCCTGTGCGATCAAAAGACCTTCAATTTTTTGCTTGGACTGCAAGTAATTGATGATCCGAATCTCTACTTGGAAACTGGGGGTTTGGATTTTGGTTCTTCAGGGTACAATTTCTAGCATAATGGCCTTCCTTGTCACAAAGGTAGCAAATGTTCGTCCCAAATTTACACACTCCTAAGTCTCTCCTTCCACACTGGGCGCACATCGGATAACTATTGCTATTATTATTACTACCCCCACTACCTCGATTGGTTTTCTTTTGAGGGTAATTTCCTTGTTGGCTTTCCTTGTAGCATTCTTTCTCTTCTTGTTCTTTCCTAATTGTTTGAATTTTCGAGCCGATTTACTGGTTTGGCGCTTCGAATGCAACTTCAGATTCTGTCGTGGCTGCAACTGCTTCGTCGCGTCCTTATTTTCCTTCTTAGCCTTAAGAATTTGAATTCTTGCCTCCTTATCTTGGTTAATCTGGTACTCAGCTCTTATTGCCTGACCGATACAATCGGACACCAAAGTAGGAGGGTTACTGCCAGCACTAACTTGCTTGGCAATATCAGACCGAAACATCTTCATCATCATTCTTACCTTCTCGGTCTCATTTGGTACAAGCTCTGGACATAAACGGGCTAGCTGTTCAAATTTCTTGACAGCCTCCAATACTGTCATCGATCCTTATCGGAAACTATTAAACTCATTCTGCTGAGCTGTAAGAATCTCTCGATTGTAGTACATTGCTCTAAACTCGATCATAAAATCTTGCCAGCTCATGGTTGTCACGTTTCTACGCACTTGCACAGTCATCCACCAATGCTGAGCATCCTTTTTAAGCATCAGGGAAGCACACCGAATCTTCTCCTGTTCTGTCAGTCCCATGAAATCCAGAATTACTTGGATATCTAATAACCAAGAATCGGCCTCTATTGAGTTCGCGGGTCCTTCAAACTCAGGCGCCTTCATTCGCCTGAAGCGCTTATGTAAGGAATCCTCCCTAGTCAGAGGTGGATTTTCTTGAGGTGTGACTACATTATCTTGTAGTATCTGATTGAATCGAGCTATCTGTTTCTGAAGTCTATCAGTTTCTCGCTGCTGTTCCAACAACTGTCGTTGTAATTTCACTACAACGGTTGCGAGATCTGACTCAGGTGGATTAACGAGCATCATTCTACGCGGGCGTACTATCTTTGAAAATCCTATTAACCCAAAGAAAAGATATTATCATATTTATAATATCATTTCCTTCATGCATAACTTATCATATCATATTACCATACTTATCATAACGTAACTTTTATAATCATAGCATGGCTTTTCATAACATAACATATTCTTGTCATATATCCCGTGTTCGCACGGTCTTTTTGTACCCTTCCAATAGTACATCATTCTTACTATCTCTTATGTACATACTATGTACATCGTAATTTATCATACTGTAATTACATATTGATTTCATCATATCATACGTACATATTTATACATATAAGGCCAAAACTTTATTGGAAGTGTCTAACACTTCACCATCATACATAAATACAAGCCTATTATCAAAAATAATAAGCTTAGTACTATCCGTTCTATGGTCAAAAGAAATATATATGATCGGTCCTAGTCTAAACTATAATCTCGATCGTGGCTACTGACGAAGCATCGGAATCCACATCCCAATCTCCTGGCTCGAGCGCTGGCTCCATATTATCGTTCGTCATCGCCGGATATATCGATGATTGGAGGATCCTCGGGCTGATCCTAATGAGCATCTATGTCATCGGCCGTATCCTGGCCGTCGGCCTCGGCCTCAACTCCAGCCTGCATAGCGTGGCTAACCATTTCAGCCTCTATAATGTCAGCTATCATATCCCCTACCGTCATACCAAGCATAGGTTCTGCGACGTACTGTCGGAGCTGAGGAGGTAATCCATTGTGGAGTATCACCAATGCCTGCATTTCTGGGTTGGGTATGTTTTGTGGAATGTGAGGTAACATCGCCTCCTGAAATCTCCTGCAGTAGTGTCCCACGGACTCCTGTGGGTACGCACGCCAATTAGCTACAAAACTTTGATATCGCCGATGCTGCATATCCCGATAAATCTCGGGATCACGGTACGGCTCGCCTGCTCCTTCCTCAGGTATCGGACCATAGCGCGCGATCACTAGGGCACGAAAATGCGCCCAAGTGTGGTCTGGCAACGCCCTTTCTCCGTGTGTCATCCACCACAAGCGGGCGTCCGCAACTAAACACCGACTAGCTAAGGGGACCTGTAGACGCTCCACGATGTGGCTAGTGCGAAAAATCAACTCCGTGTCGTACAGCCATGCAGATAGCGACACTGTCCGTCTCAGTGCCGTCGAACAACAGGGGCTTGGACTTGTAGAAAGATGTAATCGAGCCTCGATCCTCAGCTACTTGTGCAGGATCCATAATCGTATATCTATCATCCCATATTCGCATAATAAATATCAATATATGAAAATAAATTTTAAACTTACAATGATGGCGGCGATGGCAGGCTGACTGTGAAATTTGATCGCAGGGAACCGCTCTGATACCAACTCTGTAACGACCCGCCTAGCACAGGCCGTTACCGTACATACATACATATTTCTCGTACTTATATCGTAAACAGCGGAAATTTTTTTTTTTTTTTTTTTTTTTTTTTGTATACGACGTGATTCGCACATACAGATACGTACGTAAACATAACGAACTTTAAATAAAGTCGTTCGAGCATAACATGAAACTCATAATATAATTACTTAATAATTCAAAACGCGTAGCGGCTTGATCCCCACATTTCACAGTTGCCAGACCACGCCCCTCCATCTTGCATCAACAGTTGCTGACAGGTTGTTTACCTACAGCATAGACATAAAACAGTGAGCTTTCGCTCAGCAAGTACAACTACTAATTACCGCAACATCACAAACACCACATATCCTAACATATTATAACCTATCGTAACATAATCTTTTATAGCATCTCATAACTTATCATAGCATAACATAACTTATTATAGCATATGCATGAACCATTTATGCTTCATTATGCTTTCTTATTTCTTCATAACATTCTTTCTTAACTTATCTTTACTTATGGGCCCCATAACATAAGTGTCCGTACCGGGTGCACAACTATGGACTTACTCTTGCCATAGCTCAACCCGACCTCACGCGGGTCGGTACGACACAGGTAAGTTCGTTTGCTATCATAACTTTCATCGTTTCATATTTTGATCTTATTCTTATTAATTGGTGAACATGTTTCGTGATGTGTCACACAATTAAATCATGATCCTATCTTAACCATACCATAGCCATAACATATCTTATATCCTATCATAACATGATTCTAGCATATAGCATATAACATAACACTTTTCATAACATTCCGTAACCCATAGCATATAACACTTCATAGCACTTAGCATATTCCATAGCACATTGCATGTAATATTTCATAGCACTTACCTTATTTTATAGCACATAGCATATAACATTTTATAGCACATGGCGTAACATAATACATAGCGTTCATATTTCATAGCATCTTTCATGACATTTCCTACCCTATTATAGCACTTAACATATAAAGCATAACAATTTCTATCACTTAGCATGTAACATTTACGTCACATAACATTATCATACTTAGGCAAGTATACACAACAAAGCCTATGC
This sequence comes from Ficus carica, assembly GCA_009761775.1. Taxonomy (NCBI): domain Eukaryota; kingdom Viridiplantae; phylum Streptophyta; class Magnoliopsida; order Rosales; family Moraceae; genus Ficus; species Ficus carica. The sequence continues at coordinate 11,326,085 of CM019740.1, forward strand.
TGTAGGCGGAGTTGTACTTACCTTGTTTTTGTTCACTGTGTCCGATATCTAGCTTGATTCCGCCGGAACACTGCTGCGTGCTATACTCTGTTTTCAAATAAAAGTAAGGGTTAGAAATGTTGGTAGTGTAACCAACACTCTTATATAAGTTTAGTTATATATCCCTTACTTAATTTTACGTTATCCTACTTGGTTACATTTGAGTAACCCTATGGTTTAAATCTATTCTAATCGGATGGTTTTTAACTTTAGGTTTCAAAATCCTATTTTCTTGTAAAACCTTATGTAAATTCTTTGTTAAATCTTTTGTTTAACTTAAAAACTGGAAATCATAAAATTAGATTAGTAAAAATTATTGACTATTGGAAACTGCCTTTGGAACAGCTTTCCATAATCAAAACAATAGTTTGTAGTAGAAAACAGTTTTCTAGAAACATTTGTAAAGCTAGTGGTGCAGGAATTTTCGGATTCCCTGCGCACCCTTCGAAAAACGATCCCAGTTTAAAAACCGGTTCGTAATCTGAAAAAGTTTTCTTCACGAAAGTTGTAGCTCTCAAAAAATGCTAAAACTTTCGTGTTTTGCAAAAATTCCAATTCGGCCTAGATTTGTCCCAGTTTTTGTTTGAAACTGGCTGACCCCGAAAACTGAGTGAAAACTGGGTCTGGGGATCAGCCACGGGTTTTGGGGTAAACGGAGGCCATTGGGGTCTCATTTTGGGAAACGGTTCACGTTGCCCTCTAGGAAAACCTCTTCCGAACAACTTTCATGTTTTACGTTTTTCTAAATTCGGCCTCTAAAGGCCCCAAAATCGGCTTTTCCCGAGACTGGCCAATTCCTACCCGAATTGGCAGTTTTCGGTTTCGATTTCGTTTTACGTCCCATTACGTTCACCCTACCTCAACCGAACACAGCGGGAGCCTAAATCAAACATGCATTACGTTTCTAACGTTCAACATTCATCATACACATCAACATACGCCTCAAACATAAACTTAGAAAACCCTAATCAAACAATCAAACACTTAGTATGCAAAAATTGAAACCACCAAACCCTAACCATAATTAAATCAAGCACATGCTCTAATTTCCTATCTAAGGCAGCAAATTAAAGTGAGCTTATACTCTTACAAACCTTGCATAAAATACATTTAAATTTCTCCATATGAAATTCAAATGAAAAAAACTTAGGGATCCAAGGATTTTACCTCACTTTTGGGTCTAAAATAGGCTTGTTTCACTTCTCTTTTTTCCTCCTTTCACAGCCGACTTCCAAGGGTCCATTGGCTCCCCAAAATGTCCAGCTTCTTTCCCTAAATTGCAGTCACCAACCTGCTTAAAATCCAGCCACACCTTGGCTCAAAAATCTGGTCTCCCAAGCCTAGATCCTTCCTTGTTTCTTCCCCACCATAACCGGCCCCTTGGCCAAGATTGGGCACCAAATTTTCTTGGGTTCTTGGGTGGTATTCAAGGTAGAAATCCAACACTCAAGACCCTAATTTCCCCTTAGTTTCACAATTTTTTTTCTTGGTTTCCCCCTTGGCTCCCATAACCGGCCCTAGGTAGGAAAATAGGTACCAAAACTTTTTTCTTACTTCTTGCTTGCTTCTCCTTCAAGAACCGACCCTCACACACTTTCTTCTCCTTGATCCTAGCTTGGATTTCTTCCTTTTCCTTCCTTCACACTCACGGTTTTTGGTGGAGAAATTTTGGCATAATAAGGTTGCTTTTCTCTAATTTTTCTTGAATTATGACAACCCCTATTTATAGAGGTTGGAACTCTTTGTAATTGCAACATTTAGTCCCTCAAAAATCAGAAATTGTAGCCTAGGGGGGGGGTATGTGGCGGCTACCTTGGCTTGGTGAGCAAGGAAATCTTTTCCAATTTTTCTATAAATCAAAAAATGATGTCATTAATAAAAGTAAGGTGACGTCATCCACCTTTAGGCTTGTTTGGCTCCTTTTCTTATTATACAGTCCACTTTTGAATTAACACAGGTATTTCCAATACTGGATTTACTTATACTTAGTATTGGTTAATTGAACTGCAGTCCAAAATTCATCTGTGTAAAACCGAACTGTATAAAAATTTCTCATAACTTGAAACCACTTGGCCAAAGAGGTTCTAATTAATGTGCTTGATTTTCTATGGTGGTTTTGAATCCTAAACATATCGTTTTAATCATAAAACGACTTTATGCAGTACAATTCTATACTGCGAATTATTAAGTCGTACAGCCTTTTTCTTTAACTTTTGGGTCAATCTTTGGCTTTCTCGTCCCGCCATTGACTTTCTTGTCAACCGCTGACTTTCCCGCCAATTTTGACTCCCGTGGTCAATAGTTGACTTTTTGGTCAAACCGTCAGTGTGTTTTTCGGTCAACTTTGACCAACATAAAAATTTTGACGATTTTTGCTCCTTTTTGCCTAAAAGGTTATTTTCTTGACTAAGCAATCATTTTCGAGTCTTATAAAATCATAAAACTCACAAAACGTAATAAAAACCCTTAACGGGCTTTTTCATGCATATCTTCATATTTGTCAAATTTCTTAAAACAAAAGAAATTGTATTATTACGGAAATACTTGGTATTACAGTTTTTAGATATCCCTTAGAACTATGATTAGCCTTTGAGCTTTAAGGAAATGCTAAAGGCAAAGAAAAAAAACGTGTTCTACTAGCTGACAAGTAGCTAGTTGATACAAGGATACTTTCTATTGCATCACTTGAACAGTAATATGTTTTCAACAATTACTATTATTATTGATTTTCATGATTGAATTGGAAAAGATTCCAAAAAGTATCTTAAATGTAATAACATATTAAGATACATAAACAGATAAGTAACAGTAAGGTGTCGTACCAACCTCCCCTAGTTAAGGAGGCTACAGTTTAGTATTACCTTCCGTGATCGAAATTCGTGATCGTGAAGGGTCCAGTTAAAATTCCCAGAACTGTTAGGGCCTTGCAAACCCTAGCTTTATCTGGAGACTGCGCGCTTTTGGTCCGTTACACTACGGGCCCACATGTTAAGACAAGATAATAAAACACAATATGCTTTTCAAATATAAAAGCTATGTGTGATATGTTTTAAAATATGGAAAGTTATAAATTTGCTTTTCAAACATGGCAAGTTATATGATATACTTGTTCAGTTTTTCATGTAAATAGTTCTTGTGATGCAGTATGAAAGGAAAGTATGATGGTATGAAATGAAAGCATGAAAGTATGAGGATATGTTAGTACATGAAAGAAGATTATGGTTCTATATAAAAGACCTGATCTTATTAAGTTATTCAAATGAGAATAAACTACAATGAATTTATAGTGGACTTGAAGAAAAGCCACCTAGAATTATTCTAATTTGCGAGGACGAAAATCTTTTAAGGAGGTAGAATGTAATAACCCGAATTTTTATGACTCTAGATTTCCTTTGAACAAGGAAAACCTAAGTCTAGATCGTGTTTGGAATAGAATATCGTATAAGTTTGAGTTCTCGGTTAATTAGCTACGAGACTCAACGATGGATTACTTAGGCCAGTATAAGGCATTTTAAGGAAAATGACGTGATGAAATTTCATGATTTCATGATGGTCAAAGTTGACCAAGATAGTCAAAGTTGACCAAAAAGTCAAGGTATGAGATCGCTCTAGAATAATCGTGAATAATATTTGGAGCAATGAGGATTTAGCAGTTTCAAGTTCTAAGAAGAAAAATCCATACACAGTCCAAATTTTACGAAGATGAACTCCGGACTGCAATTTAGTGAAACAGTACTGCTTTAAGTGAAAAACAGTATTAGTATTGATACGTTAGTAGGGAACTGAACTGAAACCCTATATTTAAGGATTTTGGGAATTTAGGGACCATTATGTATGGAATTGAAGCCAAGTGGCTCCACCAACACTGTCCACCTCACAGGGACTAAAGTGTAAATATTTTGTCATTAAGGACTAAAGTGCAATTCTAAGTAAGTAAGTAAGTATGTAATTTTTTGAATTATGGAATTTATGGATATTCCTAACCAAGTCTCCAACTAGAGTTGAACTAAGCAATGGCCGGTTACATTGATCGGTTACAGTGGGTAGCTTGGTGAACAGGCAAACAAAGCTTGTTGAACAAGCCAATTTTTGGTCCACATGACACCTCATGGTCGGTTCTTCATCCTTGGAGAACAAGGAAATGTGCTTAGGTAAGCATGCTTAGGCAAGCAAGGGTGAGATAAGCAATCAAGAAGCTTGGTGAGCAAGCCAATTTTGGTTCACACATGGCTTGATAGAATGGTGACAAGTGTATGCTCTAGAAAGGCTTGTTGAGCAAGCCAACTTTTGGCTCCCACACATGTAAAGGCCGGTTGTGTGTGGCTTGGAAAACAAGCAAATTTTGCTTGATGATGTCAACAAAACATGTCACCAAGGTGACATAGGCTAGGTGATGTAAGCATGGCTTGTTGAACAAGCACTTGCATCCTTAGTCTTCATGGCCGACCACATCATCTAGGGGGGGGACACCTCATCAAATCCTCATTGGATTTTAGGGAAAGAAGTCTTCCCTTGTTCTCCAAGGGAATGGCTAGCCAATAAGGCCACACCACATCACCTAAGGGGGGGGGCTTGTTGAGCAAGTAAACCCTTAGATGTAATTAGGAAAACTTTAGCTTTTCATTCTCCTTTTTCCTTCCACTAGAAGCCGAACTTCAAGGGAGAAGAAAGACCATGTGTTGGTCGGTTTTTCTTGAGCAAAAAGCTAGAAAAAAATTAGAAGAAAAAGCTAGAAAGAAAGGAAGAGAAAGGAAGGTGTGGAGGCCGAAAATTTGGAGAGAAATTCCATAGAGGGGAAACCGGATTTCTTGAGCAAGGAGTTAGAAGAAAAAGTTTAGATCCAAAGTTAGATCTAATCTCAAGAAGTAAAGGTAATCCAATCCTCCTAAACCCCTCTAGTTCTTTAATTAGGTTTTGATTCAAATTTTGTGTATTTTCATGTGGGAGAGGCCGAAAATTTGGAACCCCAATTGGAGGGGAAATCCGGACTTGTTGGCAGCCAAAAGGAAGGTATAAATCCTCTAACCCTAAGTGTTTTATTTAAATTTCATTTGGGAAATTTAAATGTATTTCAAGCTTGATTTGTATGAGCATAAGCTCATTTAATTTTCTGCCCTAATTAGGATTTTAGGGTTGTGTTTGATTGATGTATGGTGTTGCAAATCAAACGTTTTGCAAACCCTGGTTTGGTGCAAGAACACCCAAGGGTTTTGCTTTGCATGAAGATGTTTAAATGATATATGACTGCATGTGTTACGTTAGAAGCACTGCAGGTCGTCGTAGGCTCACGGCCGAAGCCGTTCGAGGTAGTGTGCACGTAAAATTTACGTAAACCGAACTTAAAACCGAAAACTGCCATTTTCGGGTAAAACTGATCAGTTTCGGGAAAAGGGAAATTTGAGGCCCTTAGGGGCCGAATTTGGAGAAACTTAAAACACGAAAGTTGTTCGGAACGATTTTTCCTAGGGGGATACGTGAACTGTTTTCAAAAATAAGGCCCCAATGGCCTCCGTTTACCCCAAAACCCGTGGCTGATCCCCAGACCCAGTTTTCACTCAGTTTTTCGGGATCAGCCAGTTTCAAAAAAAAAACTGGGACGAATGTAGGCTGAATTGGAATTTTTGTAAAACACGAAAGTTTTAGTATTTTTCGAGAGCTACAACTTTCGTGAAGAAAACTTTTTCAGATTACGAACCAATTTTAAACTGGGTCGCTTTTCGAAGGGTGCGCAGGGAATCCGAAAATTCCTGCACCACTAGCCTTTCCAATGTCTTTAGAAAACTATTTTTTTACTACAAACTATTGTTTCGATTATGGAAAACTGTTCCAAGGGCAGTTTTCAACCTCAAATGATTTTATAAAAGCACTAATCCAAGAGTTTGGATTTTTACGATTTAAGTAAAGGATTTTTATGAAGTTTTGGGATTAATTTCCCTAAATTTTCCAAGTAAGGGAAAATGAATTTTTCAAGTTGGAGTATAGCAAGCGATTAGTTTACGAAAGGCAACCGGGAGTTATACCCGAGTTACTGGGTCAAGCCCAAAGCCCAAGGTTGACCCAACAACGGTTGACCATAGTTGACCAAAGTTGACCATTGTTGACCATAGTTGACTTTGGTTGACTAACAAGTGGATTTTAGTATAACCTTAAGGGTTAGTCAAGATAACCCTAAAGGACACCAAGATTAATAAACTGGGCTAAGGTATAGGGTTACTATTTGTAACCCAGTAAGACATCTAGTATCGGGGACATACAACTAGGAATATGTAGACATGTTGGTTAGATCCTCAACATTCCACAATACTAATTAGACCCTTACCTATGTCCTTCAACTAGCAGGAGGAAACCTGCAGCTGTACCCAGAGGAGGAGCAGCACTTCGTAGGACATAACGAGAGAGGTAAGTACAACTCCGCCTACAGCATAGGCCCTTTGTTGCCTGATGTAATGTGCTGATATGTGATAATGTGTTATGCTATGCTATGGCTATGATATGCTAAGTTATGTTATGACATGCAATGCCATGTTTTCAAAAAAATGCCATGTTTACAAAAATGCCATGTTTTCAAAAAGGCCATGTTTTGACTAATGTTGATTATGTTATAATATTGTGACATCATGAAGCATGTTCACTAATATTAAATCACTTGGTAAGAACAAGACAAGTAGGATGTTGTGTCGTGCCGACTTGCCACAAAGGCGGGTTTAAATGGTATGGTTCATGGTTTGAGTTGGATTGGAAGGCTACCTAAACTACTCCATGTTAAACTTTGTGTTTCATGGTTTGAGTTAAAACGGACTGCCACCTTCAACCATTCCTTGGCTATGTACCACGGTACGAGCACACATGATATGTAAAGGAATAGAACTAAATTAAGTTATGAATCCATGATTGATTCATAAGAGATTATAATTGATTCATAAGAGATTATAATTGGTTCATGCACAATGATATGTTTTGTGTCGCGGATGTGATAGTTGTACTTGCTGAGCGAAAGCTTACGTCTTACGTCTATGCTGTAGGTAAGCAAACTGCCAGCAATCTCTGATGCAATACTGTGGAAGGCTGGTGCTGCGGACTGTGAAATGTGGGATGGACACTGCCACAGCTTTTGAAAAAAAAATATATACTCTATAAAATATGTTGTAATGAAAAAGGGTTTTCATATTTTCATGACGTTTTAAGTATGGGTGACAAAGTTTATATAAGACAAGCAAGTTGCCTCTTGTGGTACCAACCCACCTTAGTTCGGGTTCGGTCTACAACATGATTTAGATGGCCTTCAAGGAAGGTTTGAAAGTTCGGTACTCTAGGAAGTACCTACCAGTCAGTTGAAAGTTTTTTTTAAAAAAAAAAAAAAAAAAAAAAAAAAAAAAAAAAAAAAAAAAATCTTTCCCAAATTTTCCGCAAGTTTAATTTAAGTATATAAGTAAGGTGACGACCCGGCCCACGTCTACGTAGTCGTTCCCCTACGTAGATGGTGTAAGTCGGGGCGTGACAATTTTGACCATGGGAATTGTTCTGTTCCTCAAGACCTTCTCTTCTTGATCTAAAATCCGGACTGGCTTTTCTTCATAGTCAAATCTGTTTGAACTTTAACTGGTTCCTGCCTTAGAACATGAGAAGGATCAGATACATACTTCTTCAGCATTAAGACATGAAAAACGTTATGCACATAAGCTAATTCTGGCGGTAAGGCAAGCTTGTAGGCTACTTTTCTAATCTTTTCAAGGATTTCAAATGGTCCTATGTACCTAGGACTAAGCTTTTCTTTCTTACCAAACCTCGTTACTCTATTCATAGGAGCAACTTTTAAGAAAACAGAGTCTCCAATTTGGAATTCCAACGGTCTCCGACGTTTATCGGCATAGCTTTTCTGTCGACTAAAAGCTATGTCGAGTCTCTGTTTTATCAACTTAATATCTTAAGAGGTTTTTCTAATGAAATTCGTGGTTTGGAACTACTTCTGTCCAACTTCTTGCCAATGAATGGGAAATCGACATTTCCTTTCGTATAACGCTTCAAATGGAGCAATACCAATTGAGGTATGATAACTGTTGTTGTAGGAAAATTCGATCAAATGTAGCTTCCGATCCCAACTTCCTTTAAAATCCAGAACATATGACCTCAACATATCTTCCAGTGTTTGGATGGTTATTTCCAATTGTCCATCGGTTTGGGGGTGAAAAGCTGTGCTAAACTTCAATTTCGACCCCACAGTGTTATGAACACTCATCCAAAATCGAGATGTAAAATGTCCATCGCAGTCAAAAATGATAGATTTTGGTACCCAATGTAGCCTAACAATCTGAGATTCATAAATCTCCATGAGCTTTTTCTACCGAAAAGGTGGCATTGATAGCAATAAAGTGGGCTGATTTGGTTAATCTATCAACAATAACCCAAATTGTATCATTCCCACTTGTGGTCTTGGGCAATCCAATTACAAAATCCATCACAGTTTATTCCCATTTCCATTCTGGAAATTTAATTTTCTGAAGTTCTTCTCCAGGTTGCTGATGTTCAGCTTTAACTTTCTGGCATGTTAAACACTTTGACACAAATTCGGCAATCTCATTTTTCATATTTGGCCACCAATAGTTTTCTCTAAGGTCCTTGTAAATCTTGGAGGCTCTGGGGTGTACCGAATCATGTGCCTCTGACAAGATCTATTTCTTAAGAAACTCAAAGTTAGGAACACAGATCCTTCCTTTGAAATAGAGTATCCCGTCCGTAGAGACCTTGAATTCCTTATCCTTTTCTCCAAGGAAGAGTTACGCTTTGAGCAAACAGGGGTCCTTCCCTTGATGGAGCTTAATGGATTTTAGAAGATTGGATTGGATGGTTAGAATGGATAACTTCCCAATTATTATCTCCATACCAAAATCACTAATCTCCTTTTGAAGCGACTTTGACAGCATACCAATGGACATCAATGTACCGGATGATTTCTGGCTCAAAGCATCGGCAACTCTATTCGATTTCCCAGGATGATAAAGAATCTTGCAATTGTAGTCTTTTACAAGTTCTAGCCACCTACGTTGCCTCATATTAAGCTCCTTTTGGGTAAAGATGTATTTGAGACTTTGGTGATCCGTAAAGATCTCACATCTATTCCCATAAAGATAATGTCTCCAAATTTTTAATGCGAAAACTACCTCCGCAAGTTCTAGATCGCGCGTCGGATAGTTCCGCTTATGGTCTTTCAACTGTTGTGAGGCGTAGGCGGTTACTTTTCCTTCTTGCATTAAGACAACTCCTAGGCCGGTTTTAGAGGCGTCACTGTAAATCATGAAATTTTCTGCTTCCATGTCAGGAATTACTAATACTGGTGTGCTAGTAAATCTCTTCTTAAGCTCTTGAAAGTTTTCTTCACACTTCTGTATCCATTCGAACTTCTTCCCTTTTTGAGTAAGAGCCGTAACAGGTGCAACTATCTTGAAAAATCCTTCAATGAAGCGTCGATAGTATCCAGTTAAATCGAGAAAGCTTCTTGTCTCAGTAACGTTTTTCGGTCTCGGCCAGTTGCTGACCGCTTCAACTTTGGTAGGATCGACGGAAATTCCTTCCTTCGAAACCACGTGGCCTAAGAAATGAACTCTTTCTAGCTAAAATTCACACTTCGTAAACTTGACATAGAGTTGATTATGTCTTAGTATCTCCAAAACAATCCTAAGATGCTGCTCATGCTCCTCCGTGGACCTTGAGTAGATTATATTATCGTCAATAAAGATGATAACAAACTTATCTAAGTACTCCTTGAATACTCGGTTCATAAGATCCATAAAAGCAGCTGGTGCGTTGGTTAATCCAAATGGCATAACGAGAAACTTGCAGTGCCCATAGCGTGTGTGAAAGGCCGTCTTGGAAACATCCGCCTCCTTAATTCTAAGTTGGTGGTATTCTGATCGCAAATCATCCTTTATGAATATCGCTGCTCCCCTAAGTTGATAAAAAAGATCATCAATTCTCGGGAGATGATACTTATTCTTGATGGTGATCTTGTTCAGCTCCTGATAATCGATGCACATCTGCAACGATCCATCTTTCTTTTTGACAAATAAAACTGGTGCACCCCAAGGAGAATGGCTTTATCGAATAAATCCTTTATTCAACAACTCTTGCAACTGCACTTAAAGCTCCCTAAATTCAGCAGGTGCCATGCCGTAAGGTGCCTTTGATATTGGTGCTGATCTAGGCAATAGCTCAATCTCGAAGGAAATCTCCCGCTCCAGAGGAAGTCCTGGTAATTCTTTAGGAAAGAAATCCACATATTCCTTTATAATTGAGACATCTTCCGGCTTCAACTCAATCTCTTGCACTTTGTCCACCATGTTAGCTAAATATCCTTTACATCCATTAGCTTACATTTTTTCATCCCTTCATTGCCGATACCAACCTTAATGATGAATTCCGTGACTGACCGTAAAAGTTGAATTCCTTCTCGCCAATGGGATTGAATGTAATACAACGCTTTCGACAATCAATCTTAGCGTTGTACTTTCCTAAGAAGTTCATTCCTAGGATAACATCATAATCTTGAAGCTTGATCACAACAAGATCCATGTACAATTCTCTGCCACAAATGACTACTGGAACATTTTGTACCCAATAGTCAGACAGAAGAATTTCTCTTGACGGAAGGGAGGTTCTAAAGGGTTGATCTAGTTTAACAGCTCCTCTTCCTAATTTCTGGGCAAACTCCTTTGATACAAATGAATGAGTCGCACTAGAATCAAACAAGGCGGTTGCATCAAAGGTGGTGGTAGAAATCTGAACTGTTACCACATGAGAAGTCCCAGCTTCAACATCTTCTTTAGCGTAAGCGTAGATCCTAGCTTGTGGTTCAGGAGCTTCTAATTTTCTTTGTGCAATCGATGGACCTTCGATCTGGGCTTGCACCGCATGGAGCTGATTACTTGAATTCTTGTTCGGGTACTGCTGATTCTGATTTTGATTATTTGAGGTACAATTACTGGCATAATTGCCTTCCTTGTAAGAACCTGAAATTGTGATGAACCTATGATTTTCTTGGAGATAAGGAAAATCTAAGATTGAACCATGTATGTCGATATGAAGATCATGATCTGAGTTGAATATCAGTATATGTTGAGTTCTCGGTTAATTAGCTACGAGACTCAATAATAGGTTGCTTAGTCAAGCATGAGGCCTTTTTGAGAAAAAGGGCATAATAGGAATTATGATTTTTATTCCGGTCAAAGTTTGACCAAGGTTGACTTTAGGTTGACCAAAGTTTGACTGAGACGGTACTGCAGTATAATTAACAGTATGAAAATTATACTGTGATGAACCGTCATTACGGACGAATAAGCAAGAATAAGCTATGAGACCACCATAGAGAAATCAAGCACATTATTTAGAGCAATATGGACTAAATAGTTTCAAGTCCTTAAAAAATCCTATACACAGTCCAATTTTACGCAGATGAATTCTGGACTGCAGTCCAGTATGACAGTACTGTTTTTAGTGAAATACAGTATTGATATTATCTAAGTTAGTAAGGAAATGGACTGCATAATTATATTAAGGGATTTTTGGAATTAAGTAGATAATTATGCATGTATTGGAAGCAAAGAGGCTCCACCATAGCCGGCCATCTACAGGGACTAAAGTGTAAATATTTTGTCCTTAGGGGCCAAAGTGTAATTTTAAGAAAAATAAGTAAGTATGTAATTTTTGATTTAAGGAATCTATGGATATTCCTAACCAAGCCTCCAACGAGGCCAATGATTAGTTACAAGCTTGGTTACATTTGAAACAAGCAATTAAGTTAGAAATAAGTATGTAAATACTTTTGGTTGGTTCAAGCCAACACATGGCCGGTTGTCATTGGATGCTTGGTGAACAAGCAATTGCCTTGATGATGTAAGTAATGTGATGTAAGCATGATGATGTAAGCATAATGATGTAAGCTTGATGATGTAAGCATGGTGAGGTAAGCAAACACTTGCTTGGTGAGCAAGTAACTCGGTCTCCAAGCAAGCACCATGGTCGGCCACATCATTGGGGGGGGGGGGGGGGTGTGAGCATATTTTTTTGTTTCAATGGCTAATAAGCAATTTTTTGATTAAAAATAAATCCAAAAAATTAAATTATTTATTACCTATAAACAGGTGATTTTGGGTGGGGGGGGGGGGGGGGTGCTCTTTTTGCTTCACAAAATGAGAAAACACCCCAAAACCATGCCAAAATCCCTCCTCACTCTCTCCCCTTATATCTGAAACCCCAAAGAAGAAAAGAAGAAGAAAAAAAAAAAAAAAAGAAAGAGATAGGAAGTGGTGGTCGGATTTGGAGAATCACCAAGCTATTGTGGCCGAAAATTTGGAGGATCTCCAAGCTAGGAGGACCGGTTCTAGTAGAAGGCAAGGGGGAAAAAAAAGTTTGGATCAAAACCTAGCACTAACCTTTGTGTTGATTAAGGTAATTCCCTTTTGGTTCCCTAGCTTTTCAATTTAAGATTTAATTGGAAATTTAAGTGTATTTCCAAAGTTGGATTGTAAGAGCATAAGCTCATTTTAATTTCTTATGCCCTAGTTTAGATTTTTAGATTTGTGCTTGATTAGGTGATTGGTTGGTTTTGATTTATGAGCTATGCATGATTATGTGATTATGGTTGCATGATTTTAGGATTTGCATGTATGTTTTATGATGTAAGTTATATGTCCCCAATGTGCCTAAGAAGTTGTAGGCTATACATGTTGTTGAATGAGTTAGGTTGTTAGCTTGATTGATGTATAATTATGCAAACCCAATTTACAAACCCAAGCTTGGTGCAAGAATATCCAAGGGTTTGCATGTGTATGTATGGAGGTATGATGATGAGATTTTATGTTAGAAAGTACTGCATGTTTGTCGTAGACTCACGGTTGTGACCGTTTGAGATAGGGTGCGTGTAATTTGAACGTAAAAATGGATTTAAGTAAGAAACTGCCAGTTCGAGCAAAACTGGACAGTTTTCTGGTAAGTGGATTTTGAGGCCATTAGAGGCCGAATTTGGAAAAACTCAAAACTAAAAGTTGTAGAAAATGGAAAATCCTAAGGGAAATCATAAGAGGTTTTTAAAATAAGGCTCTAAATGCCTTTGTTTTTAAGAAAACCTGAGCCTTGGTCTGCCAAGACCCTGTGCACGGTCAGCCGGTTTCAACCGGAGATATGATTAAGTTAAAGGCAGAACTGGGTTTTGAGTAAAGAACCAAAGTTGTAGGGTTTTTTAAGATCTAGAACTTTCATGAAGAAAGTTTGCCCATATTCTAGACCAATTTAAAGATAAAATTAGATTTTAAGAACTGTGCAGAAAACAGGAAATTCCTGCACATGATTTCTAAAAAACAGTGCATAAGCAGGAAATTCCTGCACATGCACTAATAATCAAAGTTTATGGACTGTTTTAAGTAGTTTATAAAAAGAGGTTAAAAATTACCAAACAAGGAATGGAATAAGTAAAATAAGCCAAGTCCTACGGTAAACAACTATAGGACAAATGGTAACCAAGAAGGTTACCAAATTTTATTGGGCCAAATTATTTATCTAACCACATAAGATACCCAAGCTATTGGATTGGGCCTAAAACCCATTGTTACTAATGGTAACCTAATAGGATATTATTTTAAAAAATAATTTGGTCTTAGTGAGATTAGGGTATGGGTCTAAGTATGATTGGGCTTAAGCCCAAGGTTACTAATAGTAACCTAATAAAATACTATTCATGTATAACTGGGCTTGGTACCCAGGGTTACCTGAAGTAACCTAACAAGATACTGTTTAAGTCGGGTTGGGCCACGAGCCCTACGGTTACAACAAGTAACCGAACGAGTTATCATATGAAGATGTGGGGGACATATAACTAGGGTTACTCATGGATGTTGGTTAGGATACCAACATTTAATGATTATGATTTATGGTAAGATAGAATGTGAATGACTCTTATCTTACACCCTGTTTGGAAACAAGAGTATGAATTGTTGTCGTGCCATGTTTGGACGATAAACCAAGAGCGTAGGATGACAAGTAAGTACAACTCCGCCTACAACATAGACAAAACGTTTTTTGTTGCATGGTATGTTTTTCAAGAAATCATGAAGAGATGTTATGATATTTTATGTTACGATGTATTATGTTACGATGGATTAGGTTATGATGTTTTATGTTACGATGTATTATGTCAGGACGTTTTATGTTATGATTGATATTATGTTATGTTATTTGTTTTGATATAGTGACATCATGCAGCATGTTCACTATTATTAAACCACATGGTAAGAACATGTTTTTAAATCATAAGATAAGATAAGACAAGCTAATTTTATTGTGTCGTACCGACTTGCCACGAGGGTGGGTTTAAACGGTTTAGTCTATGGTTTAAGTTGAATTGGATTGGCTGCCCCAATCACTCCATGTTAAACGATTTGTTTCATGGTTTGAGTTGAATTGGACTGGCCGCCTCCAACCACTCTATGGCTATGTGCCACAGTATGTGCACGTATGACATGTAAGGGGCCCAGAATCAAGTTAACATAAGAAAGCATAATCGGTTCATGCATCCTTTTATGAAAAATGTTTTGCGGATTAGGACGTTGTACTTACTGAGCATAAGCTCATTACTTACGTTCATGCTGTAGGTAAGCAACCTACCAGCAGTACTTGATGAAAGACTGTGGAGAGATGGCGCTGTGGACTGTGAAATGTGGGATGGACACTGCCACGGGTTTTAGAAAATATGTTTTGTAAAATATGTTTAAAAAAAATTTGTTTATGTTATGTTATGTATTGTTATAATAAAGTGATGATATGGTTAAGGAAAAGTTTCAAGTATGATGACAACAAGTTGCCTCGTGTTGTACCGACCCGTACTAGGTCGGGTTTGGTCTACGATTTGAATATGATAGCTTTCCAGTGTGAAAGTGAAAGCTTGGTACTCGAGTTAGTACATATAAATATGTATGAGGATAAGTCAAGTTTAAAATAAAGTTTAAAAGAAAAAAAAATTTTACTCTAGAACTTTCAGTAAGCTTAAAGTAATAGAAACTAAGAAGTAAGTTAAGTAAGAAAAGTAACGGCTTACGTTTACGTAGTCGGCCCTACGTAGATGGTCAGGGCGTTACATTCCTTGCCACAAAGACAGCAGGCATTTGTCTCCATTCTACAAACTCCAAATGCTTCTTTCAACATTTCGCGCACACATGATAATTATTAACCCCAGTACTTTGGTTATTCTTTGACCATTTTTAGTCAATCTTGACTTTTTTTTTTTGTTAACTTTGACTTTCTTGGTCAAACTTTGACCAACATAAAATCATGGATTTTCTTCCCCTTTTTCACCCAAAAAGGCTATTTGCTTCACTAAGCAATTCATTATTGAGTCTTATAAGGTCATAAGAGCTCATAAAATTAAATAAAAATCCTAATCAGGATTATGCATAAATACCTTCATGGTTCAACTTGAAATTCTCTACAAGAAATCGTAACATTGAAAAAAATTCAGTTATTACAATCTACCCCCCTTAAAAATTTTCGTCCTCGAAAATTAGAACAATTCTGGGTAATTCTTTCTCATCTCATCTTCTAGTTCCCAGGTTGCCTCTTCAACCTTATGGTTTCGTCATAAAACCTTAACAATGGGAATGATTTTGTTTCTTAGGACCTTTTCTTCTCGATTCGCACTGGCCTTTCTTCGTAAGTTAAGTCGGTTCCAACCTCCACGGGTTCTTAGCTAAGCACATGAGAAGGGTTTGGGACATACTTTTTTAGCATCGAGACATGAAAGACGTTGTGCATCGAGGCTAATACTGGCGGTAGGGCAAGCTTGTAGGCTACTTTCCCAATCCTTTCCAGGATTTCAAACGGTCATGTATACCTTGGGCTAAGCTTTCCCTTTTTGTCAAATCGCATTACTCCTTTCATAGGAGCAATCTTAATAAACACAGCCTCTCCGACCTGAAACTCCAAAGGTCTTCTTCGCTTGTCGACATAACTTTTCTGTCGGCTAAAAGCTACGTCGAGCCTCTGCTTAATCTTCTTGATGTCTTCAGAGTTCTTCCTGATGAAATCGGTCGTTTGAAGCTGCTTCTGCCCAACTTCCTGTCAATGAATAGGAGATCGACATTTTCTTCCATACAATGCTTCAAATGGAGCCATGCCAATCGAAGCATGATAACTATTGTTGTACGAAAATTCGATCAATGGCAGCTTCTGATCCCAGTTTCCTTTGAAGTCCAAGACACAAGATCTTAGCATATCTTCTAGCGTCTGGATAGTTCGTTTTGATTGACCGTCCGTTTGGGGATGAAATGCCGTGCTGAACTTCAATTTCGACCCCATAGCATTGTGAACACTTGTCCAAAATCGAGAAGTAAAACGTCCGTCACGGTCTGAGATGATTGATTTTGGTACTCCATGTAGTTTGACGATCTGAGATACATAAGTTTCAGCCAATTTCTCCACTGAAAATGTGGCCTTGATCGCGATAAAGTGGGCCGATTTGGTTAATCTATCCACAATAACCCAAATCACATCATTCCCACTTGAGGTTCTAGGCAATCCTATTATGAAATCCATAGTAATTTGTTCCCATTTCCACTCAGGAAGCTCTATTTTTTGTAAATCTCCCCCAGGATGGTGGTGTTCAGCCTTAACCTTCTGACAAGTTAGGCACTTTGACACAAACTCTGCTATCTCATTCTTCATATTTGGCCACCAATAATTCTCTCGGAGGTCCTTGTACATCTTGGTAGCTCCTGGATGTACTGAGTATGGCGTCTTATGTGCTTCAGACATGATTTGGTCCTTTAAAAATTGAAGTTAGGAACACAAATTCTTCATTTGAAGTAAATGACACCATTAGCAGAGGTCTTGAACTCCTTATTTTTTCCGCCAAATAGTTGTCATTTCAGCAAAAATGAGTCATTTTCCTGGTGCGCCTTAATGGATTCCAGCAAATCGGACTGGAGGGTCAAAGAAGATAGTTTCCCAGTAATCATTTCCAGGTTAAATTCGGAAATCTCCTTTTGTGGTTTCGGAAATGCTTCGATAGACATTAACATGCCTATCGATCTCCTACTTAGGGCATCAGCTACCTTGTTCGCCTTTCCGGGATGGTAAAGGATCTCACAATCATAGTCCTTTACAAGCTCCAGCCATCTACGCTGTCTTATGTTGAGCTCATTCTGAGTGAAGATGTACTTGAGACTTTGATGATCCGTGTAGATTTCACACCTGTTTCCGTACAAGTAGTGCCTCCAGATCTTGAGTGCAAACACTACCGCTGCGAGCTCTAAATCATGAGTAGGGTAGTTCCTTTCATGGATTTTCAGTTGTCGTGATGCGTAGGCGACCACCTTCCCATTTCGCATCAGGACAGCTCCTAATCCATTTTTAGAAGCATCGCTGTAGATTATAAAATTTCCTACTTCTACATCAGGAATTATCAACACCGGTGCGCTTGTCAGCTTCCTTTTGAGCTCTTGGAAATTTTCTTCGCACTTTTGAGTCCATTCAAACTTTTTCCTTTTCCGGGTAAGACTTGTGAGTGGTGCAGCAATCTTGGAAAATCTTTCGACAAATCGTCGGTAATATCCAGCAAGGCCAAGAAAACTCCTTATTTCCGTAACATTCTGTAACGACCCGCCTAGCACAGGTCGTTACCATACATACATACATACATACATACTTATGACGTAAACAGCGGAATATTTTTTTTATAGCAGTATAATCATATATGCACATACGTAAATAATTATAACGAATAATTAGTAACGTAGTGCGGTTGTAATATGAAGCTTTATAAAATAGTTACATAAATCGACAAAACGCATGGCGGCATAATCCCCACATTTCACAGTCCACCAGACCTCGCCCATCATCTTGTATCAAGGGTTACTGTTAGGCTGCTTACCTACAGCATAGACGTAAGACAGTGAGCTTTCGCTCAGCAAGTACAACTATTTAAATCGCAAAGCAATAATTCAACAATTAAATCATCACAACATAACAATCCATACTTAACATAATTCGTAGCATATCATAACTTCACTTAACTTAGCATTTCTTACTTAACATACATCGTAACATATCATAACTTAACTTGACATATGCATGAGCCAGTTATGCTTGGTTATGCTTACTTGATCATTCATACTTTTCTTATCTTACTTAACTTGTCTTATCTTATCTTACGGGCCCCATAACGTAAGTGTTCGTACCGGGCGCGCGACTATGAATTGGTGGTGGCGGCCAGTCCATTCCAACTCAATCCATAGTCCAACCCGGCCTAACGCGGGTCGGTACGACACAGACAATTGCTTGCCATCATATCATTTCATACATAATCTTTCTTTTGTTAATCGGTGAAGATGCATCGTGATGTTTTACTCAATTAATCTTTAGCATCTCTTAACCCTAATCATGCTCTTATAGTTCATAGCATATAACATAGCACTTAACATTTCATAATCTATAACATAAAATCATAACATATTACATTTCGTAATTCATAGCATAATTCATAACATACCTAGGACATTCTAACACACTTAACACGTAACATTTAATAACATGTAACATTTACATATAGCAAACATACTCAGGCAAGTATACACAACAAGCCTATGCTGTAGGCGGAGTTGTACTTACCTCGTTCGTAAAGGCTGTGTCCAATGTCGAGTTAAATCCCGTTGGGACACTTCTGCGTGCTATATTCTGAGATTAAAATAAAAGTAAGGGTTAGAAATGTTGGTAGTATAACCAACACTCTTTTATAACCTTTGTTATAAGCCCTTACTTAATTTTACGTTATCCTAGTTGGTTATCTAAGTAACCTTAATCGGACTGTTTTTAACTTAGGTTTCAAAATCTTATTTTTTTAGAAAAGAAAACCTTAGGTTTAGGTATAAAAATCCTTTTTGTTTAACTTTGAAAACTGAAAATCTTAAAATGAGACGTATAAAATTATTGACTATTGGAAACTGCCTTTGGAACAGTTTCACGATGTCAATTATTAGTGTAACTGCAAAATTACCCTTTTTCTGTGTTGATTTTAGAAATCCTGTACAGGATTTTCCATATTTTCTGTACCGTTTTCGAACTCCATTTTCATTTTAAAATCCAAGCTGATTCTGAACAACTTGTCTTCACGAAAGTTTTAGATATTAAAAATTCCTACAACTTTCGTGTTTTAGGTAAAACCTAGTTCGGACGTTTTCTTTATCAAATACCCTGTGGAACCAATCCTGGCCGTGCAGGGGTCCTGGGCACTTCAGTCTTGGGTTTTGTTAAAAACCGAGGCCATTGGAGCCTAATTTTGCAAATCCGTCTGTGCTGTCCACTAGGAAAAACTCTACTTAACAACTTTCCTGTTTTGAGTTTTTCCAGATTCGGCCTCTAAAGGCCTCAAAAACTGTTTTCCCCGAAATTGGCCAATTTATACCCGAGTTGGCAGTTTTCGGTTTCAATTTTCGATAACGTCCTAAAACGTTCACCCTACCTCAACCGAACTCAGCGGGAGCCTAAATCAGTCATACATCACGTTTCTAACGTCAAATTTTTAACATGCAAGCCAAATTACAAATCATTCATACACCTACAAAAACCCTAGGCATACTAACAAACACATAACATGCAACATAAAACCACCAAACCCTACTCCTAATTAAATCAAGCACATGCTCATATTTTCTAGCTAGGGCAGAACTGAAAGTGGGCTTATGCCCATTACAAAGCATTGCTTAAATACACTTAAATTTCTCCAAACGAAATTCAAATGAAAGCTTAGGTAATTAGGGGTTTTACCTCACTTTTTGGCTCAAAGTTGGCTTAGGTTTTCTTCTCCTTGTTCCTTCACAACAGCCGGCTGAATTGGTGGGTGGCAAGTCCAAGCTTGCTGCCTTCCTTGCCCTAAGTCCGGTCACCAATTTGTTCAAAAATCCAGCCACCACTAAGCTCCAAAAACCCGGTTTCCTAGCTTGGCTCTTCCTCCTTGGTGAATTCCTTGCAACCGGCCTCCTTGGCCAACAAGGGTTACAAATTTTTTTCCAAACTTTTTGCTTGTCCTCCTACCTAAAACCGACCCTCCACTAAGCTCTAAACACTCTAGGGTTTGGAAATTTTCTTTCTTTTTCTTCCTCACAAGTCCGGATTTGGTAGAGAGAAATTTGGCCAAAGTTTAGCTAGCTTTTCTAATTTTTGTGAATAATGCCCACCCCTATTTATAGAGGTTGGGAAACTTTTTTCTAATTGGATTTTGGCCCCAAAAGAAGCAAGAAATCACACAAATGGGAGGGCAAGTGGCCGGCCATCCTTGGTGGTTATCTATCCAAATTACTTTCCAATTTTCTTAAATTAAGAAAATGATATCATAAATAAAAAGTTAAGTGAGGTAAGCTAGGTTAAAGCTTGTTTGGCTCTTTAGCTATTGTACATTCCATTTTTTGAGTTAACACAGGTATTTCCAATACTGGATTCACTTATTCACAGTATTGTTTTACCGAACTGCAATCAGAGTTCATCCGTGTAAAAATGGACGGTATACAATTTTCCTTATTTCTTAAAACCATTTTGCCCTATACTTCACTTAATGTGCTTGATTTTCTATGGTGGTTTCTGAGTCTTAAACATATCATTTTATCTGAAAAAATTGGTTTTCACTCGGTACAATTTTTATACAGATAAATATTTAATCGTACAGTCATTTCTTGGACTTTTCGGGTCAATCATTGACTTTCTTGTCGATCATTGACCTTCTTGTCAAGGTTTGACTTTCTTGGTCAATGGTTGACTTTTTTGGTCAACCGTGACGTTTTTGGTCAAACTTTGACCAACACGAAAAATTTTGCATTTTTGTTCTTTTTTACCTAAAAGGTCGTTTTCTTGACTAAATAATCCTTTTTGAGTCTTATAAAGTCAGAAAACTCACAAAACATAATTAAAAACCCCAAACTGGGCTTTTTCCATAAATACCTTTACGGTTCAATGTAATTTCTATACAAGGAATCGTATTGGTGAAAAATCAGGTATTACAATCTACCCCCCTTAAAAATTTTCGTCCTCGAAAATTAGAACAAATCGGGGTAATTCTTTCTCATTTCATCTTCTAATTCCCAAGTTGCTTCTTCTACTTTATGGTTTCGCCATAACACTTTCACCATGGGAATTGCCTTATTCCTTAGAACCTTCTCTTCTCGATCTAGGATTCGTACAGGCTTCTCTTCATAGGTTAAGTCTGTTTGGACCTCCACTGGTTCTTGACTGAGCACATGAGAAGGATCTGGCACATACTTCTTGAGCATCGAGACATGAAAGACGTTATGCATAGATGCTAGTTCTGGCGGCAGGGCAAGCTTATAGGCTACTTTTCCAACCCTTTCTAGGATTTCAAAAGGTCCAGTATACCTTGGACTAAGCTTCCCTTTCTTTCCAAATCTCATCACTCCTTTCATTGGAGCTATCTTAATGAATACTGCATCTCCGATCTGAAATTCCAAAGACCTTCTTCGCTTATCAGCATAGCTTTTCTGACGACTGAAAGCCACGTCAAGCCTTTGCTTAATCTTCTTAATATCTTCAGAAGTCTTTCTTATGAAGTCCGTAGTTTGAAGCTGCTTCTGTCCAATTTCTTGCCAGTGAATAGGGGATCGACATTTTCTTCCGTATAATGCTTCGAACGGAGCCATACCAATCGAAGCGTGATAGCTGTTGTTATAAGAAAATTCGATCAAGGACAGCTTCTGATCCCAGTTTCCTTTAAAATCCAGAACACATGATCTCAACATATCTTCTAGTGTCTGGATAGTCCGTTCTGACTGGCCATCGGTTTGGGGGTGAAATGCCGTACTGAACTTCAATTTCGACCCCATAACATTGTGTACGCTTGTCCAAAACCGAGAAGTGAAACGTCCATCACGATCTGAGATGATCGATTTTGGTACTCCATGCAGTCGAACGATCTGGGATACATAGACTTCGGCCAATTTTTCCACTGAATAAGTGGCTTTGATAGCGATGAAGTGGGCAGATTTGGTTAATCGATCAACAACAACCCAAATCGTGTCATTCCCACTTGAAGTTCTGGGCAGTCCCACGACAAAATCCATGGTAATTTGCTCCCATTTCCATTCAGGAAGCTCTATTTTCTGCAATTCTCCACCAGGATGTCGGTGTTCTGCCTTAACTTTCTGACAAGTTAAGCATTTTGACACGTACTTCGCTATCTCATTCTTCATATTTGGCCACCAGTAGTTCTCTCGGAGATCTTTGTACATCTTGGAAGCTCCTGGATGTACTGAATACGGCGTCATATGTGCCTCTGCCAGTATCTGATCCTTCAAAAACTTAAAGTTAGGAACGCAGATCCTTTCTTTAAAGTAGATAACACCATCTGCAGAGGTCTTAAACTCCTGATTCTTTCCGTCAAAGAGTCGTGCCTTGATCAACAGGGAATCCTTTCCTTGAAGGTTCTTGATGGACTCCAATAAATTGGACTGGAGGGTTAAAGCAGACAACTTTCCCGTTATCATCTCCAAGTGAAAATCGAAGATTTCCTTCTGAAGTGGCATAGCCAGCAATTCCAAAGACATTAGCATGCCGGATGACTTCCTGCTTAAGGCATCTGCTACTTTGTTTGCCTTGCCAGGATGGTAAAGGATCTCGCAGTCATAGTCTTTTACGAGTTCAAGCCATCTTCGCTGCCTCATGTTGAGCTCCTTCTGGGTAAAGATGTATTTGAGACTTTGATGATCTGTGAAAATCTCACATCTATTCCCATATAGGTAGTGCCTCCAAATCTTTAATGCGAACACCACCGCAGCAAGCTCTAGATCGTGCGTCGGGTAATTCCTTTCGTGATCCTTTAGTTGTCGGGAGGCATATGCGACCACTTTTCCTTGTTGCATTAAGACCGCTCCTAGACCCGTCTTAGAAGCGTCGCTGTAGATCACAAAATTTCCTGCTTCGACATCTGGAATAATCAACACAGGCGCACTTGTCAGCTTTCTCTTGAGTTCTTGAAAATTCTCTTCACATTTGGACGTCCATTCGTAATTCCTCCCTTTACGAGTAAGGGCTGTAAGAGGGGCTGCAATCTTAAAGAATCCCTCAACGAATCGGCGGTAATAACCAGCTAATCTAAGGAAACTCCTTATTTCTGTTACATTCTTAGGTCTTGGCCACGAACTAACTGCTTCCACCTTAGCGGGGTCTACAGAAATTCCTTCTTTTGACATCACATGGCCCAAGAAATGTACATTTTCTAGCCAAAATTCACACTTAGTGAACTTTGCATAGAGCTGTCGTTGTCGCAACGTTTCAATCACCATTCTCAGATGTTGCATATGCTCTTCCTGGGACCTTGAATAAATCAGAATATCGTCGATAAAGACAATGACGAACTTGTCCAGGTATTCCTTGAATACTCGATTCATCAGGTCCATAAAAGCAGCTGGAGCATTGGTTAACCCAAAAGGCATAACCAAAAATTCATAATGCCCATAGCGCGTTCGAAAAGCCGTCTTGGAGATATCTGAATCTTTGATCTTGAGCTGATGATAGCCAGATCGTAGATCAACTTTCGAAAACACCTTTGCTCCTCTGAGTTGATCAAAAAGATCGTCGATCCTTGGAAGAGGATACTTATTTTTGATGGTGACCTTATTCAGCTCGCGGTAGTCGATGCACATGCGTAAAGATCCATCCTTCTTCTTTACGAATAGCACAGGTGCTCCCCACGGAGAGTAACTCTGTCGGATGAATCCCTTATCAAGCATTTCTTGCAACTGTACTTGGAGTTCCCTAAGTTCAGCAGGTGCCATACGGTAGGGCGCCTTCGATATTGGAGCAGTTCCGGGCAATAACTCAATTTCAAATGAAATTTCGCGTTCCGGCGGAAGTCCTGGTAATTCCTCCGGAAAGATATCCACATACTCCCTGATAATGGGTACATCCTCCGGCGTCAGCTTCGTTTCTTGTTCTTTGTCTACCATGTTAGCTAAATATCCTTGACAGCCATCAGCTAACATCTTCCAAGCTTTCATAGCCGAAACCAATCGGGTTGCTGAGCTACGAGGTTGTCCGTAGAAGTTGAACTCTTCCTCGCCATAAGGGTTGAAAATTACACAACGCTTCCGACAATCGATCTTAAGGTTGTACTTGCCAAGGAAATCCATCCCTAAGATCACATCGAAATCCCGCAGCTTGATTGCGATGAGATCTACAAATAGTTCTCTGCCACAAATAATCACGGAGGTATTTCGTATCCAAAAGTTGGACCACAAAATTTCTCCGGATGGCAAGGAGGTTTTGAAAGGTTGACTTAAACTATCCACACCTCTTCCTAACTTCTGGGCGAACTCCAAAGATACAAATGAATGAGTGGCTCCAGAATCAAACAGGGCAATTGCTTCATAAGTGGTGATAGAGATCTGACCTGTCACCACATGTGAAGTCCCTGCTTCTGCATCTCCCCTGGTGTAAGCATAGATTCGAGCTTGAGGTTCAGGGGCTTCCAATCTACCTTGGACAATGGAAGGTCTTTCTAGTCTGGATTGGACCGCATGAAGCTGACTGCTGGCATTCCGGCTTTGGTATGGAGGATTCTGACCTTGATTGTTCAGAGTGTAATTCTTTGCAAAATGTCCCTCCTTTCTGCACAGATAACACGCATTGGTCCCTATTCTGCAAATGCCCAGATGTTTCTTTCCGCACTTCGCACATACCGGGTAGTCAGAGTTATTACCCTCGTTTCCTCTATTGTTCTTCTTCTGAGGGTAATTTCGTTGCTGTCCCTGTCCCGAGAAATTCCCTTTTCTCTTGTTCCTCCAAGACTGTTTGGAACCTTGAGCAGGGTTATTGGTCTGGCCTTTCTGGTTCGTTTCAGCACTCTGACGGGACTGCGTTTGCTTTACAATGGCCTTTTCTTCTTTCTTGGCCTTGAAAATTTGAGCCCTTGCTTCCTTGTCCTGGTTGATCCAATACTCGGCTCTTATCGCTCTGCTCACGCAATCGGATACCAGGGTAGGTGGGCTGCTTCCGGCGCTTACTTGTTTGGCTATGTCTGTCCGGAACATCTTCATCATTCTTCGAACTTTTTCTGTCTCGCTCGGTACCAGTTCCGGGCATAAGCACGCTAACTGCTCGAATTTCTTAACGGCTTCCATCACCGTCATTGTCCCTTGCTTCAGGTTGGCAAACTCATCTTGTTGAACGGCAAGGACTTCTCTGTTGTAGTACATAGTACGAAACTCGGCCACAAAATCCTGCCAGCTCATTGCCGTGACATCCCGACGCATCTGGACGGTCATCCACCAGTGTCTCGCGTCCTTCTTGAGAGCAAACGAAGCACATAGGACCTTTTCCTGTTCTGTAAGCCGCATGAAGTCTAGAATAACTTGGATATCTATAAGCCAATTATCCGCGGCTATCGGGTCCATCGTCCCTTCAAATTCAGACGCTTTCATCCGCCTAAATCGTTCATACAATAAGTCTTCTCGCACTGGAGGTAGATCTACCGGTACCCCAGCAGGTGCTATTGGAATTCCATCATTTCGCGGAATATCTGGCACAGGAGGTGCCACTGGAGGTACTTGATCCGCGGGTGGTGGAACCTCGTTGACCTGGGGTCTCTGGTTTAATTGAGCCAGTTGCTCTCTAAGTCTGTTTGTTTCTTGTTGCTGCTCGAGCAACTGCCGTTGTAAATTGGCTACAACGGTCGCAAGGTCTGGCTCCGGTGGATTTACAGGGGCTGTCTTACGGATACGAACCATCTTTAAATTCCTATTTAAATCATAAGAGAAGATATTATCAACTATTAATATCCTTTCTTTTCAAACATATCTTAATACATTGTAACAAAATACATTATGTCACAACATTTTCATATCATAACTTAAACCTTACATCATGTTCGTATCATATCATTCGTAATTAATATTTCATATATTTCACATTTAAACTGTATTTTTGTATACTCACAAAAAGTACATCATATTTACTTTACTTGTAATTACATTTCTTTACATCATACTTACACTATCATATTTACATATCTATTATCATACTATACATATAAGATCAAAATGTGATGGAAGTGTCTACCACTTTACCATCGTACATAAGTACAAGCCTATTGTCAAAAATAATAAGCTAGTACAACAGTCTCAAAATACATTTGACTAAAAGGTCTAAACCTAGTCTATCTCCACCACGGTGACGTCTGATACGTCGGAGTCGGCCTCTCCGTCATCACCTGGGATCTCCTCGGGGTCTTCCTCAAAGTCATCTCCCTCGT
This sequence comes from Ficus carica, assembly GCA_009761775.1. Classification (NCBI taxonomy): domain Eukaryota; kingdom Viridiplantae; phylum Streptophyta; class Magnoliopsida; order Rosales; family Moraceae; genus Ficus; species Ficus carica. The sequence continues at coordinate 11,352,414 of CM019740.1, forward strand.
CAGGCCATCCTACGAGCCCTGGCTCGTGATCAGGCTCCTCATCATCATCCTCATCATCGCTAGATATCACGATAATTGGAGGGTCCTCGGGAGCATCCATATCTTCATCGGCATCGTACCCATCATCCTCGGCCTCCTGTACCGGATCAGCGGGCATTGCGTCCTCTGGGTCAACAGGGCCGGGCTCATATGCGGGCTCTGGCTCGTATATCGGGTCAGGCTCATATGTTGGCTCGGGCTCGTATACCGGCTCGGGCTCGTATGCTGGCTCGGGCTCGTACACAGGCTCGGGTATCCCGGCGTCGTCATCTGGTACCTCAGGTTCTACTACGTGAGCATCGGCCTGCAGATCGTGTGCGATGACCTCCGCAGCCAAGATGTACCCGACCATATGTGCCACTGTCATGATCGGCGTAGGTATGGGAGTGTGCTGACGAATCTGGGGAGGTAGCCCGTTCCGCAGAATTACTAAGGTCTGCAGTCCTGGGTGCGGTATATCCATAGGAATATGAGGCAACATAGCCTCCTGAAATCTCCGACAATAGTGATCCATTGGCTCGTGAGGATACGCATGCCAGTCAGCGACCAATACGTGAAAGCGCTCGTGCTGCATGTCCCGATAAATCTCGGGATCACGATAGGGCTCCTCTATCCCCTCCTCCGGTACTGGTCCGTAGCGGTTGATCATGCAGGTACGAAAATGTGGCCATGTGCGATCTGGTAAAGTCTCCTCTCCAATCGTCATCCACCATAACCTCGCGTCAGCTGCCAAACATCTAATAGCTAACGAGACACGAAGGTGAGCCTCTACGTGGCAAAGGTGGAAGATCATCTCCAGATCATAAAGCCATACTGATAATGCTACTGTCCGGGGAGTGCCATCAAATAGCAGTGGCCGCAACTGGTAGAATGTAGAAAACGAGCGTCGGTCCTCCTCTACTTGTGCTGGGTCCATAATCGTGTATCTATTAATACATAATCGCATAATAAAGATTACTATATGAAAATAGAATTTCAACTTACAATGATGGCGGCGATGGCAGGCTGACTGTGAAATTTGATCGCAGGGAACCGCTCTAATACCAACTCTGTAACGACCCGCCTAGCACAGGTCGTTACCATACATACATACATACATACATACTTATGACGTAAACAGGGGAATTTTTTTTTTTTTTTAGCAGTATAATCATATATGCACATACGTAAATAATTATAACGAATAATTAGTAACGTTGTGCGGTTGTAATATGAAGCTTTATAAAATAGTTACATAAATCGACAAAACGCATGGTGGCATAATCCCCACATTTCACAGTCCACCAGACCTCGCCCACCATCTTGTATCAAGGGTTGCTGTTAGGCTGCTTACCTACAGCATAGACGTAAGACAGTGAGCTTTCGCTCAGCAAGTACAACTATTTAAATCGCAAAGCAATAATTCAACAATTAAATCATCACAACAAAACAATCCATACTTAACAAAGTTCGTAGCATATCATAACTTCACTTAACTTAGCATTTCTTACTTAACATACATCGTAACATATCATAACTTAACTTGACATATGCATGAGCCAGTTATGCTTGGTTATGCTTACTTGATCATTCATACTTTTCTTATCTTACTTAACTTGTCTTATCTTATCTTACGGGCCCCATAACGTAAGTGTTCGTACCGGGCGCGCGACTATGAATTGGTGGTGGCGGCCAGTCCATTCCAACTCAATCCATAGTCCAACCCGACCTAATGCGGGTCGGTACGACACAGACAATTGCTTGCCATCATATCATTTCATACATAATCTTTCTTTTGTTAATCGGTGAAGATGCATCGTGATGTTTTACTCAATTAATCTTTAGCATCTCTTAACCCTAATCATGCTCTTATAGTTCATAGCATATAACATAGCACTTAACATTTCATAATCTATAACATAAAATCATAACATATTACATTTCGTAATTCATAGCATAATTCATAACATACCTAGGACATTCTAACACACTTAACACGTAACATTTAATAACATGTAACATTTACATATAGCAAACATACTCAGGCAAGTATACACAACAAGCCTATGTTGTAGGCGGAGTTGTACTTACCTCGTTCGTAAAGGCTGTGTCCAATGTCGAGTTAAATCCCGTTGGGACACTTCTGCGTGCTATATTCTGAGATTAAAATAAAAGTAAGGGTTAGAAATGTTGGTAGTATAACCAACACTCTTTTATAACCTTTGTTATAAGCCCTTACTTAATTTTACGTTATCCTAGTTGGTTATCTAAGTAACCTTAATCGGACTGTTTTTAACTTAGGTTTCAAAATCTTATTTTTTTAGAAAAGAAAACCTTAGGTTTAGGTATAAAAATCCTTTTTGTTTAACTTTGAAAACTGAAAATCTTAAAATGAGACGTATAAAATTATTGACTATTGGAAACTGCCTTTGGAACAGTTTCACGATGTCAATTATTAGTGTAACTGCAAAATTACCCTTTTTCTGTGTTGATTTTAGAAATCCGGTACAGGATTGTCCATATTTCCTGTACCGTTTTCGAACTCCATTTTCATTTTAAAATCAAAGCTGATTCTGAACAACTTGTCTTCACGAAAGTTTTAGATATTAAAAATTCCTACAACTTTCGTGTTTTAGGTAAAACCTAGTTCGGACGTTTTCTTTGTCAAATACCCTGTGGAACCAATCCTGGCCGTGCAGGGGTCCTGGGCACTTCAGGCTCGGGTTTTGTTAAGAACCGAGGCCATTGGAGCCTCATTTTGCAAATCCGTCCGCGCTGTCCACTAGGAAAAACTCTACTTAACAACTTTCCTGTTTTGAGTTTTTCCAGATTCGGCCTCTAAAGGCCTCAAAAACTGTTTTCCCCGAAATTGGCCAATTTCTACCCGAGTTGGCAGTTTTCGGTTTCAATTTTCGATAACGTCCTAAAACGTTCACCCTACCTCAACCGAACTCAGCGGGAGCCTAAATCAGTCATACATCACGTTTCTAACGTCAAATTTTTAACATGCAAGCCAAATTACAAATCATTCATACACCTACAAAAACCCTAGGCATACTAACAAACACATAACATGCAACATAAAACCACCAAACCCTACTCCTAATTAAATCAAGCACATGCTCATATTTTCTAGCTAGGGCAGAACTGAAAGTGGGCTTATGCCCATTACAAAGCATTGCTTAAATACACTTAAATTTCTCCAAACGAAATTCAAATGAAAGCTTAGGTAATTAGGGGTTTTACCTCACTTTTTGGCTCAAAGTTGGCTTAGGTTTTCTTCTCCTTGTTCCTTCACAACAGCCGGCTGAATTGGTGGGTGGCAAGTCCAAGCTTGCTGCCTTCCTTGCCCTAAGTCCGGTCGCCAATTTGTTCAAAAATCCAGCCACCACTAAGCTCCAAAAATCCGGTTTCCTAGCTTGGCTCTTCCTCCTTGGTGAATTCCTTGCAACCGGCCTCCTTGGCCAACAAGGGTTACAAATTTTTTTCCAAACTTTTTGCTTGTCCTCCTACCTAAAACCGACCCTCCACTAAGCTCTAAACACTCTAGGGTTTGGAAATTTTCTTTCTTTTTCTTCCTCACAAGTCCGGATTTGGTAGAGAGAAATTTGGCCAAAGTTTAGCTAGCTTTTCTAATTTTTGTGAATAATGCCCACCCCTATTTATAGAGGTTGGGAAACTTTTTTCTAATTGGATTTTGGCCCCAAAAGAAGCAAGAAATCACACAAATGGGAGGGCAAGTGGCCGGCCATCCTTGGTGGTTATCTATCCAAATTACTTTCCAATTTTCTTAAATTAAGAAAATGATATCATAAATAAAAAGTTAAGTGAGGTAAGCTAGGTTAAAGCTTGTTTGGCTCTTTAGCTATTGTACAGTCCATTTTTTGAGTTAACACAGGTATTTCCAATACTGGATTCACTTATTCACAGTATTGTTTTACCGAACTGCAGTCAGAATTCATCCGTGTAAAAATGGACGGTATACAATTTTCCTTATTTCTTAAAACCATTTTGCCCTATACTTCCACTTAATGTGCTTGATTTTCTATGGTGGTTTCTGAGTCTTAAACATATCATTTTATCTGAAAAAATTGGTTTTCACTCGGTACAATTTTTATACAGATAAATATTTAATCGTACAGTCATTTCTTGGACTTTTCGGGTCAACCATTGACTTTCTTGTCGATCATTGACCTTCTTGTCAAGGTTTGACTTTCTTGGTCAATGGTTGACTTTTTGGTCAACCGTGACGTTTTTGGTCAAACTTTGACCAACATGAAAAATTTTGCATTTTTGTTCCTTTTTACCTAAAAGGTCGTTTTCTTGACTAAATAATCCTTTTTGAGTCTTATAAAGTCAGAAAACTCACAAAACATAATTAAAAACCCCAAACTGGGCTTTTTCCATAAATACCTTTACGGTTCAATGTAATTTCTATACAAGGAATCGTATTGGTGAAAAATCAGGTATTACACATTCTTAGGTGCTGACCATGCACTGACTGCCTCCACTTTCGCCGGGTCTACTGACATTCCTTTCTTTTGGACCACATGACCCAAGAAATGCACTTTTTCCAACCAAAATTCACATTTTGTGAATTTGGCATACAGCTAATTTCGTCTTAGCGTCTCCATTACTGATCTGAGGTGACGCTCATGTTCCGCCTTGGACCTTGTGTAAATCAGGATATCGTCAATAAAGACAATAACAAACTTGTCCAGATATTCCTTGAACACACGGTTCATAAGGTCCATAAAAGTAGCTGGGGTATTAGTTAGTCCAAATGGCATAACCAAAAACTCGTAGTGCCCATAACGCGTTCGAAAAGCTGTCTTGGCGATATCTGACTCCTTAATCCTAAGCTGATGGTAGCCTGATCGTAAGTCGACTTTCGAGAACACTACTGCTCCCCTAAGTTGGTCAAAAAGATCATCAATTCTCGGAAGGGGATACTTGTTCTTGATTGTGATCTTGTTCAGTTCACGGTAGTCAATACACAAACGCAACGATCCATCCTTCTTTTTGACAAACAGAACAGGCGCTCCCCATGGAGAATGACTCTGTCGGATGAATCCCTTGTCCAGCAGTTCTTACAACTGCACTTGAAGCTCCCTAAGCTCAGCGGGTGCCATACGGTAAGGTGCCTTGGATATAGGTGCAACTCCAGGCAATAGCTCGATTTCAAACGAGATTTCCCGCTCTGGAGGAAGTCCTGGTAAATCCTTCGGAAAGATAATAACATATTCTTTTATAATGGGAACATCTTCCGGTGTCAGCTCTATTTCCCTATCTTTATCCACCATGTTAGCTAAATATCCTTGGCAACCATTTGCTAACATCTTCCAAGCCTTCATTGCCGAAACCAGTCGGGTGGTTGGGCTCCGCGATCGTCCAAAGAAGTTGAACTCCTCTTCACCGTAGGGGCTAAACGTCACACAACGCTTGCGGTAGTCAATCTTAGCGTTGTATTTACCTAAGAAGTTCATTCCTAAGATCACATCGAAATCTTTAAGCTTGATCGCGATAAGATCTACAAATAATTCTCTGCCGTAAATAACTATGGAAGTATTTCGTATCCAAAAGTTAGACCACAAAATTTCTCCGGATGGCAGAGAAGTTTTGAAAGGTTGTTCTAAAGTATCCACACCCCTTCCTAATCTCTGGGCGAACTCTAAAGATACGAACGAATGAGTGGCTCCAGAATCAAACAAGGCAATGGCATCATAGGTGGCGATAGAGATCTGACCTGTTACCATATGCGAAGTCCCGACTTCAGCATCCCCTTTTGTATAGGCATAGATCCTGACTTGGGGTTCAGGAACCTCTAGTCTGCCCTAGGCAATTGACGGTCCTTCAAGCCTTACTTGGGCTGCATGTAGTTGGCTGTTGTCATTCCGGCTTGGGTGTGGAGGGTTCTAGGCCTGATTATTCAGAGGGCAACTTCTTGCATAGTGCCTCTCCTTCCCACACAGGTAGCAAGCATTTGTCCCCATTCGGCACACTCCAGGGTGTTTTCTTCCACATTTAACACACACCGGATAATCAGTGTTATTACCCTTATTTCCTCTGCTATTCCTTTTCTGAGGGTAATTCTTTTGCTGACCCTGGCCCGAGGAATTTCCCTTCCTCTTGTTCCTCCCAAACTGTTTGGAACTTTGAACAGGGGTATTGGTCTGGCTTTTTTGACTTGGCTCAGAACTCTGACGGGGCTGCACCTGCTTTGCTACAGTTTTTTCTTCCTTTCTTGCTTTAAAAATTTGAGCCCTAGCCTCCTTATCCTGGTTTATCCAATACTCGGCTCTTATGGCTCGACTTATACAGTCCGACACCAGGGTAGGCGGACTACTACTTGCACTTACTTGCTTGGAAATGTCTGTTCTGAACATTTTCATCATTCGCCTTACTTTTTCTTTCTCATTTGGCACCAATTCCGGGCATAGACGGGCTAGTTGTTCAAACTTCTTGACAACCTCCATTACCGTCATCGAACCTTGTCTCAAGTTCGTAAACTCGTCCTGTTGGGCTGCCAAAATCTCCTGGTTGTAATACATGGTTCGAAACTCAGTTACGAAATCCTGCCAGCTCATAGTGGTAACGTCTCGACGCATTTGAACTGTCATCCACCAGTGTCGCGCGTCCTTTTTTAGTGCGAAAGAAGCACACAGAACTTTTTCTTGCTCAGTCAAACTCATGAAGTCCAGAATGACTTGAATGTCGATTAGCCAATTATATGCCGCTATTGGGTCTGTCGGCCCCTCAAATTCAGGCGCTTTCATCCGCCTAAATCGCTCATACAGCAAGTCTTTCCTTACTGGCGGTGGAACCATCTGCCCTCCAGCCGGGGCTATAGGAACTTCAGCATTCAGAGGAACCTCTGGCGGAACCTCTGGTTGTACTTCCGGTATTGGGGGTACTCTAGCATCCCGAAGAGGAACCTCGTTAACTTGGGGTCTCTGGTTCATCCAAGCCAACTCTTCCCGTAATCTAGTTGTCTCTTGCTGCTGTTCTAGCAGCTGTCTTTGTAAATTGGCTACAACAGTAGCAAGATCCAGCTCAGGTGGGTTTACAGGTACGGTTCTGCGTCGTGGCGGCATCTTCTAATGTCCTATGGGATCATATGAAAAGATATTATTATACCAGGAATATCTTTTCTTTCATGCACATTTTATCACATCATAACATAATATGTCATAATGTTATCATTTTAATCATATTATAACATAATCAGATCGTAATCACATCGTAACATAGCTTTCATAACCATACTTGAACTGTCTTTTCGCATTCTCACAAAAAAAGTACATCATATTTACGATACTGTAAATACATATCTATTTCATAATACTTTATATACATGGACAAAAATGGCAATGGGAGTGTCTAACACTTCACCATCGTACATAATCAAAATGGCGATGGAAGTGGCTACCACTTTCCATTATATATCAGTACAAGCCTACTATTCAAAAAGAATAAGCGAGTACATATCAGTCCTAAGGTCAAAATAAATATACATGGTCGTCCTAAACGATGATCTCTACTGTCATCTAGGAGGGTGCGTCAGAGTCGGCCTCCCAATCTCCGTCGTCAAAAAGGATCTCCTCTGGGTCGTCCACAAAATCCTCCTGATCCTCTAACCATCCTGCCTGCTCTAACTCGGGCGTCGGCTCCATATCCTCGTCGTCGCCCTCCTCGTCACTGGATATATCTATGACAAGAGGATCTGCTGGTGGATCCGCTGGTATAACCATAACATCGTCCTCCTCGTCACTGGAGATATCTACGATAGGAGGATCTGCTGGTGGATCTGCGGGTATAACCATAACATCGTCCTCCTCCAGGCCCTCTGCATCCGGGTCACCCTCAGCATCCTCCTGCTCCTCAGCCTCATGGGCTGGCACTTCCTGCTCCAGAACTGCAGGGATCGGCTCCTCTAGGGGTGCTGGACCTACCTCGTGTAATGGCTCTCCTATGCCAGCATCGTCTACGGGTGCCTGATGATCACCCTCAGCGGCCTCCGCTTGCTCAGTGTCAGCATGCACCTCAGCCCCTAAGATATCCTCAATCATGTGCCCCACAGTCATCCTGGGCGTGGGAAATGGGACATACTGGCGAATACGACCAAGTAACCCATTTCGCAAAATCGTCAACGCCTCCATCATAGGGTGGTCTATGTCCTGAGGAACGAAGGGCAACATGGCCTCCTGAAATCTCAGGCAGTAATGAGCCATGGTCTCAAGAGGGTATGCGTGCCACTCAAGCGTATAACTGTGGTAGCGCGTATCATACAAATCTCTATAAATGTCGGGATCACGCTGAGGCGCTCCTGGTCCGTAGTCCAGTATCGGTCCAAACCGTACAGTCACCAGTGTACGAAAATGTACCCAGGTCCGACTGGGCAGCTACGGCTCTCCTACTAATATCCACCAAAGACGGGCGTCGCTAATCAAACATCGACTACCCAACGAGACCTGCACGCGATCCGGGATATGGCTAGTACGGAAGATTAGCTCCATGTCGTACAACCATGCTCCTAAGGGTATCGTTCGACTCATACCGTCAAATGATAACGGATGTGCCTCATAAAAGGAGGTCGCTGCGTCTCGATTCTCATCGATGTGTGCCGGGTCCATAGCAACAAGTCTACCATATCATAAACACATAATAATTATTTATGCATAAAAATGTAAATTCAACTTACAATGATGGTGGCGATGGCAGGCAGACTGTGAAATGGTATAGCAGGAAACCGCTCTGATACCAACTCTGTAACGACCCGCCTAGCACAGGCCGTTACCATACATACATAACTGTACTTATTTACTTAGCGTAATTAACGGAATTTTTTTTTTTACTAGCGTACTAACATATAGGGAATAAATACGCGAATATGTTTATCGAGCATATAAACAATAAGTAAGTAACGATGTTCTAACGTTAAATAAAATATTCATGAAACAAAAAGCGTAGCGGTCAACATTCCCATATTTCACAGTCGCTCCGCCACGCTCCTCCATCTTGCATCATTGGTTGCCCATAGGTTGCTTACCTACAGCATAGACGTAAGACGTGAGCTTTCGCTCAGCAAGTACAACATAATTGTCCGCGACACAACTAATATAACCTAACATTTCATAATCTTGTCCTAGCATAACATACTTTATCATGCATGAGTCATTTATGCTTCATTATGCTTTCTTATACTTTCGTAACATAATTCTCATCTTAACTTAACTTATCTTGCTTATGGGCCCTTTACATAAGTGACCGTACCGGGCGCGCAACTATAGAGTGGTTGGGGTGGCCAGTCCATTTCCAACTAATCCACAGTCCAATCCGACCTTGGACGGGTCAGTAAGTCACAGGCAAGCTCGCTTGCCATCTTACTTGGTCTTGTTCTTATTTTTAGAATTAGTGAACATGCCTCATGATGTCACATAATCATACTTTGTAATCATCTTAATATAATCATGCTTTAAAGTTGGCATATCATAATATGTATCAAACCATAAACTTAGCATACCATAAATTAACAAACATCATATCTTAGCATCACATGTTTCTAGCATATGTTACACATCAAACATACTTGGGTAAGTATCACAATAAAGCCTATGCTGTAGGCGGAGTTGTACTTACTTGGATTGCTATGTCCAAAATATGTCTGTTCCCACTTAGGATGCCAGTGCAGGTTGACTCCTGCTTCATTGAAGGACATAGGTAAGAAGCCTTGATCATTATAGGATGTTGGTAACCTAACCAACATTCTCACATAATCCTAGTTATATGTCCCCTTCATATCATATGATAGCTTATTGGGTTACTACAAGTAACCCTAGTGGTTAATATTACCCTTTTTATTTAACTTGTTAAAACTTGGGTTTCTTAGAAAGGTATTTGAAAAAGCTTTGAAATATTGGAACTGCCTTTAGAACAGTCCCCATAGTCAAATTATCAGTTTTTGAGCAAAATATCATTTTCCTGCATTGTTTTCAGAAAATCCTGTACAGGAATTTACTGTTTCCTGTACAGGTTTTAGAAACCCTGTTTTACTTTAAAATCCATACTGACTTTGAAAAAGTTATCTTCATTAAAGTTTTAGATCTCGAAAAATCCTAGAACTTTCATGTTTTACAAAAAACCCAGTCCGGCCTCTAACCCCTTCGTATTCCCCCTTGAAACTTGATTGGCCGTGTATGAAGTCTGGGCACGTCAGTCTCGGGTTTTCAAGAAAACGGAGGCCATTGGAGCCTCATTTTGGAAAACTGTCCATGCCACCCCCTAGAAAAAATTGTTTTGATCAACTCTCATTTTTTAAGTTTTCTCAAATTCGGCCTTTAAAGGCCTTAAAACCAGCTCTCAAGAAAATTGGGCAATGCTCACCCGAATCTGGCAGTTTTCTTGTTTTAGGTTCATTTTACGTTCTATTTGCGTAATCTACCTCAACCGAGCACGCGGGAGCCTAAAATTCAAACATGCAACATTTTTCTATCGTAAGGTTTCTTTAAACCCAATTTCCATCAACTCCATGCAAACCCTAATTGACTTTGGATCAACCAAAGTTTGCATGGTTCTAATACTCCGATCAATTTCTAGCAACCTAACATACCATATCCATCCACATACTAGAGCTTACTTAGGGACATACAACAAATTGAGTATTTAGTATGCAAAATCACAAGAACTAAAGCAAGCATGCAAATCAAAATCAAACCACCCTTAATTCTAGATCAAGCACAAAACTCTAAATCCTAAACTTGGGCACAAAATAAAATTGAGCTTAAGCTCTTACAAATTCAACTTGAAATACACTTAAATTTCAAATTGAATGCTCAAAGGAAAGAGTTTGGGGTTTAGGGATGATTACCTTGATTAACCCCAAAATTTTAGGGTTAGGGTTTGGCTTTCAAAATTTCCTCCCTCCTTGGCTCCACCAACCGGTTCCTCCTCCAAAATTTGCAACAAAGTTTGAGTTGATTTCTTGGTTCTTGCTCACCCTAGGATTTTCGGATTTTTGAGAGAGAAATTAGCAAGAATTTGACTACTTTTTCTCAATTTTTGAAGCCAAAAACCGCCCCCCCTCTATAGGCTATTTATAGGTGAAATTTTGGACCCTTTTGCAAATATTTTTAGCTCACCATTTGCTTATAAGTCCTTGAAGCAAAACTAATCCTATTTTGACCCCAAAGGGACCGGCCACCTCATCCTAGAATGGTCCAAGATTTTTCCAATTTTTGCTTAATTCCAATAATGATGTCATAAATGGGAGCTTTGGTGATGCAAGCAAAAATTAAGGCTTGTTTGCTTTGCTTTTTTTTTTTTTTAAAAGTAGTCCACTTTAATGCCAACAAAGATATTTCTAGTACTGTGCTCACTAATACATAATACTTTTATGCTCCAATGCAGTCCAAAATTTATCTGTGTAAAAATGGACTATACGAAAAAATTTTCTTTTTGCTTAGAACTTTTTGGCCTAATAAATTATATTTGATGTGCTTGATTTTTCTATGGTGGTTTTAATCCTCATTTATATTATCTTGTCCGTAATTACGGCTTTTGCAGTGTATTTTCCATACTGCTCATCATATATTTGCATGGTCAAATCTTTGACCATTTTTAGTCAATCTTGACTTTTATTTTTTGTTAACTTTGACTTTCTTGGTCAAACTTTGACAAACATAAAATCATGGATTTTCTTCCCATTTTTCACCCAAAAAGGCAATTTGCTTCACTAAGCAATTCATTATTGAGTCTTATAAGGTCATAAGAGCTCATAAAATTAAATAAAAATCCTAATCAAGATTATGCATAAATACCTTCATGGTTCAACTTGAAATTCTCTACAAGAAATCGTAACATTGAAAAAAATTCAGTTATTACAGTCAGGCAGTTCACTCCGCCACCCACGATAATGATGACATTGGACGAGATGATATATACTGTCATGGAGGCCTAGATTATAGCTTATATACTACAGGTTGCTGCACCGGAGGATGATCACCCATTTATACCAGTCGACGACGCATGCATTGGGGAGCCAGTCTTTCATGACGGTCCATTTATGCTAGGGGAACCCATTCCAGCTGTACCGATTCAGGCTATTCCTCCACAGGAGGAAGATGCCGATGAGGATGCCGATGTGAATGTCGATCCAGAGATGGACTTGGCTAACCCAGGGAAGACCCGGAAGACCCTCCAGTAATTATCATCGCTAGTAATGATGAGGAAGAGATCGAGGAGGAACAGGAAGAGCTGGAGGAGGACCCCGAAGAAATCTTGTTTGACGATGACGACTGGGATGCAGACTCCGAGATCTTTTTTGATGTTGTGACAGAGTAGCTAGTTTAGATCTTAGTTTGATTCGTTTTAATCTTAGTTTTGATTCATTTTGACTCTAGGATTGTACCTATGTATGATGGTTAAGTGTTAGACACTGTCGGAAGACTATACTTTTTTTGTACAATGTATTAAAAGACAAAGTGTCTATATGAAAGGTATATATGATGTTACGGTCAAATATTAGTCATGACAAGTTTATGAAGAGTTTACGATGTGATATGATGAGATCACGATAGATATCTAAAATGATGTTTCTATGACATGATATCATGACATTATGATGATATGACATGATAAGTTACGATGATTCCATGATATGATGTTTTAAGATATAAATGACAGGAATGGGTATTAGAAGTATAACAATATCCTTCCTTGTGATAAATAGGAATTAGAAGATGGTTCTCCTACGTACACGATCAAACCCAGCTCCGCAAGAGTCTGATCTTGCAAATATAGTAGCCAATTTACAATGGCAATTGTTAGAACAGCAGCAAGAAACAAATAGGCTTCGGGAACAACTAGTCTGAATGAATCAGATGCCTCGTGTTAATGAAGTTCCACCACAGAATAACCCTCAGCCCCCAGTAGTTACTCAGATGCCAGAGGTGAATCAAAGGATTCCACAGAATCCAGAAGTACAGTTAGCACTAGCCGCACCAGCAGGGTTGCAAGCGAACCCACCTATGGTTCGGGAGGACTTGTTGTATGAACGATTTAGGCGTATGAAGGCACCTGAATTTGAGGGACTTACGGACCCAATGAAAGCCGATAATTGGCTTATTGATATCCAACTAATTTTGGATTTCATGGGACTCACGGAACATGAAAAGGTTCTTTGTGCTTCTTTTGCACTTAAGAAGGATGCTCGACATTGGTGGATGACCGTCCAAATACGTAGAAACGTGGCAACCATGAGCTGGCAAGATTTTGTGACCGAATTCAGAGCGATTTATTACAATAGAGAAATTCTTGCAGCTCAGCAGGATGAGTTTAACAGTATAAGGCAAGGATCGATGACAGTACTGGAAGCTGTAAAGAAGTTTAAACAACTAGCTCGCATATGTTCGGAACTTGTACCAAATGAAAAGAAGAAAGTAAGAAGAATGATGAAGATGTTCCGGACAGATATCGCCAAACAAGTAAGTGCAGGAAGCAGCCCTCCAACCCTTGTAGCTGTAAGAATCCGGAATTATGATGAACCTATGATTTCCTTAGAGATAAGGAAAATCTAAGACTAAATCATGTATGTTAATATGAAGCTTATGATCTGAGTTGAATATCAGTATATGTTTGAGTTCTTGTTTAATTAGCTACGAGACTCAATAGTAGTTTGCTTAGTCAAGCACGAGGTCTTTTGAGAAAAAGGGCAGAATAGGAATTATGATTTTTAATCCAGTCAAATTTTGACCCGGTTGACTTTAGGTTTGACTGAGACGGTACTGCAGTGTAATCAACAGTATGGAAATTATACTGCGGAAAACTATCATTACGGACAAATAAGTAAGAATAAGGTTCCAGACCACCCTAAAAAATCAAGCATATTATTTAGAGCAATACGGACTAAATAGTTTCAAGTCCTAAGCAAATCCTATACACAGTCCAATTTTACGTAGATAAATTCTGGACTGCAGTCCGTATGACAGTACTGTTTTTAGTGAAAAACAGTATTGATATTATCTAAGTTAGTAAGAAAATGGACTGCATAATTATATTAAGGGATTTTTGGAAGCCAAGTGGCTCCACCAAAGCCGTCCACCTGCAGGGACTGAAGTGCAAATATTTTGTCATTAGGGGCTAAAGTGCAATTTTAAGAAAATTAAGTAAGTATGTAATTGTTGATTTAAGGAATTTATGGATATTCCTAACCAAACCTCCAACTAGAGTTAAACTAGGCCAATGGCTGGTTACATTGATCGGTTACATTGTGTGGCTTGGAGAACAAGAAAACAAAGTATAGATAAGTTGAAAAGATTTTCCCTTGACTCACACACTTGCATGGCCAGTTGTCTTGGTGCCTTGGAAAGCAAGCATTTAGCTTGGTGAGGTAAGCAAGGTGATGTAAGCAAGGTGAGGTAAGCAAGTAGTTAGCTTGGTGAGCAAGTAACTAGGTGAACAAGCCATTTCTTGGCTCATACTCATCCTTATGGCCGGCCACCTAGGAGGGTCTTTGGGCAAATATTTTGCTCATTAAACCCTAATATGCAATTTTAGAAATTATTCTCCACCTATAAATAGGTGATGGGGGAGGGCTCATTTTGCTTCACATAATGTGAAGATACCCCAAACCCATGCCAAAATTTCTCCTCACTCTCTCTCCCTTAAGTCTGAAACCCCAAAGAGAAGAAAAATAAGAGAGAAAGAGATAGGGAGGTGGTGGTCGGAAATTTGGAGAACACCAAAGATAGTGGTGGCTGAAAATTTTGTGAGAAAACCAAGCTAGAGGGAAAGCCGGTTTTGGTAGAAAGCAAGGGAAAAAAAAGTTTGAATCCAAATCTAGCCCCAACCTTTGTGTGGATTAAGGTAATTCCCTTTGGTTCCCTAAGCTTTTCAATTTAAGCTTTAATTGAAAATTTAAGTGTATTTCCAAAGTTGGCTTGTAAGAGCATAAGCTCATTTTATTTCTTATGCCCTAGTATAGATTTTTAGATTTGTGCTTAATTAGGTTATTGGGTGGTTTTGATTTATGTGTTATGCATGATTATGTGATTATGGTTGCATGATTTTAGGGTTT
Source organism: Ficus carica (assembly GCA_009761775.1). Taxonomy (NCBI): domain Eukaryota; kingdom Viridiplantae; phylum Streptophyta; class Magnoliopsida; order Rosales; family Moraceae; genus Ficus; species Ficus carica. The sequence continues at coordinate 11,367,505 of CM019740.1, forward strand.
GCATATATGCCTAGTAAGTGTTTGTTATATGTCTTCATGTGTTTAAGAAGTTGTAGGTTATGCATGAATGATGGATGAACTAGGTTATGAACTTGTATGATAATATGGATATGCAAACCAATCTTAAACCCTAGTTTGGTGCTAGAACATCATAAGGGTTGCATGTGTATGAATGAATGTATGATTAATGGAAAATTCACATTAGAAATGCTGCATGTTTGTCGTAGGCTCACGGTTGCAACCGTTTGAGGTAGTGTGCATGTAGATTTTTCGTAAAAACGGATTCAAAGCAAAACTGCCAGTTTCGGGTAAAACTGGGCAGCTTACTGGAAAAGTAATTTTAAGGATTTTAGAGGCCGAATTTAAGAAAAGTCAAAACTAAAAAGTTGTAGAAAATGGAAAACTCTATGGGAAAATGCAGAAATTTTTTCAAAATAAGGCTCCAAAGGCCTCTGTTTTTATGAAAACCGGAGCCCTGGTCTGCCCAGATCCGGTGCACGGCCAGTCGGTTTCAACTAGGAATATGAACAAGGAAAAGGAATAATTAGGTTTTGAGTAAAACACAAAAGTTATAGGGTATTTCGAGATCTACAACTTTAATGAAGAAAACTTTTTCTAATTCCAAACAAATTTTAAAGTAAAACCTGATTTTCTAAAACTGTGCAGGAAACAAGAAATTCATGCACATGATTTTCGGAAAACAGTGCAAAAAACAGGAAATCCCTGCACATGCACTGATACTTAAATTAAGAAACTGTTTTAATGGATTGTTTTCAGAGTTTGACAGTTTTTAACTGTTTTTACTTAAAAGTTATGGTTTTATAAAAATATGGTTTTTATAAGGAATAATGACAAAAGATAATCGATAGTAACCGGTTAGGATACCCAAGTTATTGGGTTGGGCCTTACCCTATGGTTACCAATAGTAACCTAATGAGGTATACTTTGAAAGTAATTGGGCCCTAGTAACCCAACAAAGTATCATTCAATATTAGTTGGGCTTATACCCAGGGTTACTTTTAGTAACCTAAAAGGACCCTAAGGTTACATTTAGTAACCGAATAGGATATCGTGTTAGTATGTGGGGGACATATAACTAGGGTTACTCATAGATGTTGGTTAGAATATCAATATTTAATGATTATGATTTATGGTAAGATAGAATGTAAATGACTCTTATCTTACACCCTGTTTGGAAACAGGAGTATGAATTGTTGTCGTGCCATGTTTGGACGATAAACCAAGAGCGTAGGACGACAGGTAAGTATAACTCCGCCTACAGCATGGATAAAACGTTTTGTTACATGACATGTTTTTCAAGAAATCATGAAGTGATGTTATGATATTTAATGTTATGATGTATTATGTTACGATGTATTAGGTTATAATGTTTTATGTTATAATGTTTTATGTTATGGTTTGTTATTATGTTATGTTATATGTGTTGTTATCGTGACATCACGAAGCATGTTCACGAATATTAAATCACATGATAAGAATATGTTTTTAAGTCATAAGATAAAATAAGACAAGCTAATGTTATTGTGTCGTACCGACTTGCCACGAGGGCAGGTTTAAACAGTTTAGTCTATGGTTTGAGTTGGATTGGATTGGCTGCCCCAATCACTCCATGTTAAACGGTTTGTTTCATGGTTTGAGTTGGATTGGACTGGCCGCCTCCAACTACTCCATGGCTATGTACCACGGTACGTGCACGCATAACATGTAAGGAAACATAACCAAGTTAATATATGAAAGCATAATTAATTCATAAGAAAGCATAATCGGTTAATGCATTCTTGCACTTAAAATGTTTTACGGATTGAATATTGTACTTACTGGGCATAAGCTCATTACTTACGTTCATGCTGTAGGTAAACAACCTACCGGCAATACTTGATGCAAGACTATGGAGAGATGGCGCTGCGGACTGTGAAATGTGGGATAGACATCGCCACGGGTTTTTAGAAAATATATTTTGTAAAATATGTTTGTAAAATGTGTTTATGTTACGTTATATTAAAGTAATGGTATGGGTAAGGAAATGTTTCATGTATGATGGCAACAAGTTGCCTCGTGTTGTACCGGCCTGCACTAGGTCGGGTTTGGTCCACGGTTTGAATATGATAGCTTTCAAATGAAGTGTGAAAGCTCGGTACTCGAGTAAGTACCTATAAATAAGTATGAGTATAAGTATGAGATTAAGTCAAGTTTAAGTTTGAGTTTAAAATAAAGTTTAAAAGAAAATAAAATTTACTCTAGAATTTTCAGTAAGTTTAAAGTTTATGAATCAAGAATTAAGTTAGGTATGTGTACGTAGGTCACGGCTCTAGAATTCCAAGCAGTTCGGGAAGAACAAAAGAAAGGGGAATACTTTGTAACGACCCACCCTACGTAGGCCGCTATAGTTACATACTTACATAACATAACTACTTATTAAGCGGAACTGTGGCATAATTTTTTTTTTCCCCACTTAATCTTGTATCGACCTTGGTCGCGTACATGCACATATACATACTGATATACATACATCTTTACACGTACTTAATTTGGGCGTTTACATTTAGAAACTCATACATACTAAATTATACATAAGAACAACATAAAATTTATCATAAGAGCGTAGCGGTTTCCAACCCACGTTTCATAGCCAGTCGTGTGCGGCTCCACCGCCTTGTATCAAGTAATGCCCATAGGTTGCTTACCTACAACATAAACATAAGTCATGAGCTTTCGCCCAGCAAGTACAACTTTAAACCCATAAAAACATTTCATAACTAACAATGCATGATCCAATTATGCTTTCTTTTGCTGTCTTATTCTTAAGTCAGCTCATTTTTAGGGCCCCTTACTTATCATAACATAAGTGTCCGTACCGTGGCACGCTGCCATGGAGTGGTTGGGGCGGCCAGTCCAATCCAACTTATACCATGGACCAAACCCGACCTAAGAGTGGGTCGGTATGACACGAGGCAACTTGCTTGCCATCATACTTAAAAACTTGTTCTTAACTTGTTCTTGAACATAATTTCTTATGAATAGTTTTCATTCTTGAAAACGATTCCTTGAACATAGTTTTCTTCTTGAAAATAGTCTTTTAAAACAGTTTCATACTTGAAACTGGGTTCTCATTCTTACCAAGTGACTTATCATTGGTGAGCATACTTCATGATGCCATAATAATAAAACATAAATCATATGCATCACAACATCTATGCATGAGCTTGAAAACAAACAAGTAATAAAACAATCTGCCTATGCTGTAGGCGGAGTTGTACTTACAGGTTAGACTACGTCCTGTGTTTGTTGCTCCAACTGGTTGCAACAACAGGTTACCTTCCTGTTTTCAAAAGAATATAAGATAAGAATCATCATATCTTACCATAAGTCATTACATTAAATGTTGGTATCCTAACCAACACTCATTAGTAACCCTAGTTATATGTCTCCCACATATTATCATGATTTCTTATTCGGTTACTAGATGTAACCCTAGGGCACCTGACCCAATCAAACATTATCTTTTTTGATTACTTAAAGAAGTCTTGGGTTCAAGGCCCAATCCTATTAGGTTACTATTGATAACCTCGGGCTTTAGGCACAATCAAACTTGAATAGTGATTAATATCTGATTAGGTTACTATGTGTAACCCTGGGCATAAGCCCAAGTTATATCTAGATTAAAACCCTATTGAGTTACTAAGGCCCAGTTACTTTTAAAATCATACCCCATTAGGTTACTATTGGTAACCATGGGTTGTAGGCCCAACTCAATAACTTAGGTTTCCTTATATGGTTACTATAAATAACCCTAATTATTAACTCATTTAAAAGTTGGTAACCTTCTCGGTTACTCTTCGTCTAATGGTTGCTTATCATATTACTTGTCTTGTTTTATCTATTTTTACCCTTATTTGATAAATTTTAAATCCCTTTTGTACCCTGCATAGTTTTTGGAAATCTATTTTAACTTTAAAATATGTTTAGATTTTGAAAAAGTTTTCTTCATGAAAATTGTAGACCACATCAAAATATGCAACTTTCATGTTTTTCTCAAAAATGAAATCTGCCTTTAACCTGCCCATTTTTTTATTGAACCTGCTTGGCCGTGCACACTGGGTCTGGCCGACTAGGCTCGGGTTTCTGTAAAAATGGAGGCCTTTGGAGCCTTATTTTTGAAAACCGTCACCAATGTCCCCTAGATTTTTACTTTTTCTACAACTTTGTAGTTTTAACTCTCTTCAAATTCGGCCTCTAAAGACCTCAAAATCCAGTTTCTAGATTACTGCCCAGTCTTGACCCGAGACTGGCAGTTTTTGTTTAAGTTGGTTCTTACGTAAAATTACATGCACACTACCTCGAACGGTTAAAATTGTGAGCCTACATCAAGCATGCAGTGTGTTACTTAATGTTTTCATTGTCATGCATTCATTTTACAATCATACAATCCTTCATGAAACCCATATGGTGAATCCTCACCAAACTATGGTTTTGAGGGTTTTCTTGAACCCTACATGCAACATACATTCTCATTCTCATTTCCATTCATGCTACATCATTCTTGAGTATGTGGGGACATTATACAAACATCTAATAGGCAAACACACATACCATAAGCTATCTAGCACATAACATCACAATCATGCACCAAATCACAAATATGGACCAATAAAATCTAATCAAGCACATTCAAGCATACCATATAACCCTATTGCATAAAACTAGAGATGAGCTTATGCTCTTACATTCCCAATTTGAAAATACACATAAATCTTGAATCAAGCTAAATTGAAGAACTAGAGGGTGAAGAGATTTACCTCAAGATCCAAGAGAATGAATCTACCCTTTGTTGGAGAAAAATTTCCTCTAGCCTTTTTCTTTCCACAAAAATCCGAGCCTCCACTTTTTTTTTTTTTTTTTTTTGGCTTGGCTCCTAGGGGGGAAGACAAGTTGAAATAGAACTAGAGGCTTTTGGGTTTAACTAAATGGTAAAAAGGAGAACCAACTTCACTTATTTATAGGTGAAAAATAATTTCATTTCTTGATTTATATTTATTTCTAAAATTGCATATTAAAGTTTAAAAATAAAATATTTGCCCATGTACCCCCTTAGGTGGCCGGCCATTATAGGATACTTGGAGGCCAAGTTTCTCTCTTAATTATCTACTTTTCTAATTTTCCAAAAATCCCAAAAATTCATTAATTATCTATGATAAGGTGTCACTTCCTTAAGGCTTGTTTGGCCTTTTCTTCTAATATGCAGTCCTTTTTCATACCAATATAGATATTTCAAATACTGTTTTCAACTAATAATAGTATTATTATACTGAACCACAGTCCATAATTTATCTGCACTTAATCGGGCTGCGTATGAATTTTTCTTAGAGCTTGAAGCTACTTAGTCCTTATTGCTCGAAATATTGTGCTTGATTTTTCTACAATGGTCCTGTGCCTAATTTTCACTTCTTTAACCGTAAAGACGGTTTTTCACAGTATAATTTCCATACTGCTTATTATACTGCTGTACCGTCCTAGTCAAACTTTGGTCAACCTAAAGTCAACCTTGGTCAAACTTTGACCAACTGAAAATCATAAATTTCTATCTTGCCCTTTTTCTCAAAAGGTCTTATGCTTAGCTAAGCAAACTATTATTGAATCTTATGAGACTATAAGAACTCAATTATAGTCTGATAAAATCAAATCAGACATTTCACATAAATCTTATTGTTCCTTAACAAGGAAATCATGAATCAGCAAAAAGGGCGGCTATTACAATCTACCCCCCTTAAAAATTTTCATCCTCGAAAATTAAAACAAGTTGGGCTAGTTCTTTCCCATATCCTTTTCTAACTCCCACGTTGCTTCCTCAATGTTATGGTTTCGCCATAACCCCTTAACCAAATGAATTGTCTTATTCCTTAAGACCTTTTCTTCCCCATCCAGGAATGGGACTGGCGTTACTTCGTACGTCAAATCCGTTTGGATTTCAATTGGTCCTACATATCTTGGACTAAGTTTTCCTTTCTTACCAAACCTCGTTACTCCTTTCATTGGAGCAATCTTAATGAAAACAGAGTCTCCAACCTAGAGTTCTAATAGCCTTCGACGTTTATCGGCATAGCTTTTCTGCCAACTAAATGTTGCATCGAATCTCTGTTTAATCACCTTGATATCCTCCAAGGTGTTTCTGATAAAATTTGTAGTTTAAAGATGTTTGTGTCCAACTTCTTGCCAATGAATAAGTGATCGACCTTTCCTTCCATAATCCAAATTACATAATTTTAGCATATCTTCCAGTGTTTGGATGATTCATTCCGACTGATCATCAGCTTGGGGGTGAAAAGCAATACTGATCTTTAATTTCGAACTCATAGCAGTGTGAACACTGGTCCAAAATTGAGGGGTATAATACCTATCATGATCTGAGATGATCGATTTTGGCACTTCATGCAGTCTAATAATCTGGGATTCGTAAGTTTCAGCCACTGTTTCTACTGAAAAGGTAGCCTTAATAATAATAAAGTGGGTTGATTTGGTTAATCTATCGACAATTAGCCAAATCGTGTCCTTCCCACTTGCAGTCCTGGGTAATTCTGCTACAAAATCTCTAGTAGTTAGCTCCGATTTCCATTATGGGAGGCTCAATCTTTTGAAAATCTCCGTCAGGTTGGCCATGTCCAGCCTTAACTTTCTCATAAGTTAGGCATTTTTACCAAAATCCGTAATCTCATTCCTCATCTTTGGTCATCAATAGCTCTTTCTAAGGTCTTTGTACATCTTGGTAGCTCCAGGATATACGAGTATGGCGTCTCATGTGCTTTAGACGTGATTTGTTTTTAAAGAAACTCAAAGTTAGGAACGCAAATCCTTTTCTTGAACTACATTATCTCATCCGTAGAGGTCTTATTTTCCTTATTCCTTTCTCCAAGGAAAAGTTGCGCCTTAAACAAAAAGGGGTCATTCCCTTGATGAAGCTTAAGTCTAGGAGATTGGACTGGAGAGTCAGAGCAGACAATCTCCCGTTATCATCTCCATATTGAAATCAGAAATTTCCCTTCGAAATGGCTGAGGCAACATTCCAATAAACATTAACATGCCGTATGACTTCCTACTTAAAGCATTCGCTACCCTGTTTACCTTTCCAGGGTGATAAAGGATTTTGCAATCGTAATCCTTTACGAGTTCCAACTTTTTATGTTGCCTTATACTGAGCTCCTTTTGGTTGAAGATATACCTGAGACTTTGGTGGTCTCGATAGATTTCACATCTATTCCATACAAGTAGTGTCTCCAAATCTTTAATGCAAAAACCACCTCCACGAGCTCCAAGTCGTGTGTTGGATAGTTCTTTTCATACTTCTTCAGTTGTCGTGAAACTTAGACAACCACCTTTACTTTTTGGCATCAAGACAACCCCTAATCCATTTTTTAGAGGCGTCACTATAAATTACGAAATTTCCCATGTCCATTTTGGGAATTATTAATATCGGTGCACAAGTGAGTTTCTACTTAAACTCTTGGAAGTTTTCCTCACGCTTCTGCATCCACTCAAATTTCTTCCCTTTCCAAGTAAGGGCCGTGAGTGATGCAACAATCTTAGGGAATCCTTCGACAAAACGTCGATAATACCCAGCTAGTCCAAGAAAACTTCATATTTCCATAGCATTTCTTAGTGCTGGCCATTTACTGACCGCTATTACTTTAGCTGGATCGACGAAATTCCTTCCTTTGAAACTACATACCCCAAGAAATAAACTTTTTCTAGCCAAAACTCACACTTTGTGAATTTGGCATAGAGCTGATTTCATCTTAACATCTTTATCACCAACCTAAGGTGATGCTCGTGTTCCTCCCTGGTCCTTGAGTAATTTAAAATATTGTCAATAAAGACGATAACAAACTTATCTAAGTATTCTTTGAACACTCGGTTCATAAAGTCCATAAAGGCAGTGGGGGCATTAGTTAATCCAAATGGCATGACGCCAAACTTATAATGCCTATATCGTGTTCGTAGTGTCGTCTTGGGAATATCCGACTCCTTAATTCTGAGTTAATGGTATCTCGATCACAAGTCAACTTTCGAGAACATCACTGCTCCTTAAGTTGATCCAAAAAGATCATCAATTATTGTGAGAGGGTACTTGTTCTTAATTGTAATCCTATTCAATTCACGGTAGTTGATGCATATCCGCATCAATCCATCCTTCTTTTTAACGAACAGTACTGGTGCTCCCCATGGGGAATGGCTTTGCCGTATAAATCCCTTATCCAGCAGTTATTGTAACTGCACTTGAAGCTCTCTAAGTTCGGCTGGGGCCATACAATAAAGTGCTTTCGATATTGGTGTAGCTCCAGGCAGCAATTCTATCTCAAAAGAAATTTCCCGCTCCGGGGGAAGTCCTGGTAAGTATTTTGGGAAGACATCCATGTATTCCCTGATAATGGGAACATTTTCCGGCTTCAGCTCTATTACTAATGACTACTGAAACATTTCGTACCCAGAAGTCAGACAACAAAATCACCCCTAATGGAAGAGAGGTCCTAAAGAGTTGCTCTAGATAATCAACACATCTGCCTAATTTCTGGGCAAACTCCATTGATATAAACAAATGGGTGGCACCAGAATCAAATAGGACAGTTGCATCATAGGTGGCGATAGGAATCTGACCTGTTACTACGTGAGAAGTTCCGGCTTCAGCATCCCCTTTGGTATAGGCATAAATCCGGGCTTGGGGTTCAGGAACTTCTAGTCTTCCTGGTGTGACAGGACAGGGTTCAATCTTTGCTTGCACCACATGCAGCTGGCTACTTGCATTTTTATTCGGGTGCTGAGGGTTCTGGTTCTGATTGTTCAAGGTGCAGTTTCTCGCATAGTGACCCTCCTTGCCACAAAGGTAGCAGGCATTCAATCCCATTCTGCACACTCCCAGGTGCTTCCGTCCACATTGAGCACACACTGGGTAGTTATTACTATTACCCTTATTTCCCCGATTGTTCTTCTTCTGGGGGTAATTCCTTCGTTGACCTTGGCCAATGGCATTCCCTCATCTTTTGTTCCTCCCAAACTGTTTAGAATTTTGGGTAAAGTTACTAGTCTGGCCCTTCAAATACAACTCCTGGTTCTGTATAGGAGGAAACTGTTTCTCCACCACTTTTTCTTCTTTCTTAACCTTAAATATTTGAGACCTTGCTTTCTTATCCTGGTTAATTCAATATTCCGCTCTTATTGCCAGACTGATACAGTCAGATACCAGGGTTGGAGGGCTACTGCCAGCACTAACTTGCTTGGCAATATCTGTCCGGAACATCTTCATCATCCTTCTTACTTTTTCTGTTTCATTCGGAACAAGTTCTGGACATAAGCGAGCTAATTGCTTAAATTTCTTGACAGCTTCCATTGCTGTCATCGACCCTTGTTTAAAGTTATTAAACTCGTCTTGTTGATCAGCGAGGATTTCCCGATTATAATACATTGCTCTAAACTCCATTACAAAATCCTGCCAACTCATAGTGACAACATTTCTGCGCATCCGCACTGTCATCCACCAGTGTCGTGCATCCTTCTTAAGCGCAAATGATGCACAAAGAAACTTCTCCGGTTCGATTAATCCCATGAAATCCAAAATTACTTGGATCTCAATCAACCAATTGTCGGCCTCTATCGGATCCGTAGATCCTTTAACTCGGGCGCCTTCATTCGCCTAAAACGCTCATACAACAAATCCTCCTTGATCAAGGATGGGTTTGCTCGTATCCCTACGGGTGGTAACGGAACTTCAACATTCCGTGGAACCTCTTGATGAACCCCTGGTACCTGGGGCGCTACTAGGGGTACCGGGTTACCTTGTGGTGGAACATCGTTAACTCGGGGTATCTGATTCAGATGAGCTATCTGTTCCCTCAGCCGGTTTGTTTCTTGTTGCTGTTCTAGCAGTTGCTACTGTAAAGCAGCTACTATATTCGCAAGATCAGGCTCTTACGGAATTGGGTTCGTCCGTGTACGGGGACGTACCATCTTCTAATTCCTATTTAGCTACAAGAAAAGATATTGTTATACTACAAATATCTCTTCTTCCATTCATAACTTATCATATCATCTTATATATTAAAGCTTCATATCATAAAGTCATCATAACTTTTATATCATACTCACATCATCATATCATATCATAATGACTTAGTACTAGAGATCCATCATGATCTCATCATATTGTACTCTTAATGTCGTCATATCGTATCATAATGACATCATACTAGAGATCTATCATGATTTCATCATATCATGAATCTATCATGTACTTTTCATATCATAACTCATCATAATCTTATCATGAAGATAGCACTTAATCATAACATTATCGCATACATTCTATATCTGAACTTGTCCTTTTTGTATCTTTACAAAAAGTACATCATGTTAAGGAGATAACATGTACATATCCTATATACATTATTCCTATCATACATACAGGGTCAAAATAAGATGGAAGTGTCTACCACTTTACCATCATACATACAATCCTATCGTAAAAAAAAAAAAAAAATCAGGTCAGGTATCTAAATTAACCACTCGGTCGTAACGTTGGAGAAAACATCAGATTCCGCATCCCAATCTCCATCATCAAATAAAATATCCTCAGAATCATCCTCTTGATCCTCCCATTCCTCTTGCTCCTCCAAATCTTCTAACTCTTCCTCATTATCTACTTCTTGTTCTTCCCATTCTTCTTCCTCTACATCTTCCTCATCATTACTTTCGATGATGATGACTAGAGGATCATTTATTTTCTCATTATTTGCATTTTGGTCCCTATGAGGTGGCCGGCTATGGTGGAGATATTTGGCATGCAAATCCTTACTTAGTCATCCACTTTAATACTTTCCTAATTTTCTAAAAATCTATAATCATTTATTTTCTTAAAATTACATATTGGCCCCTAAAAATAAAATATTTACATTTAGGTCCCTATGAGGTGGCCGGTCATAAGGAATGCTTAGTGGCCAAGTAATTTCCAATATTCATTCATTTTTTTTTATCTTAGGATGAGGTGTCATACCCTTAAGCTTCGCTTGATTTTTCTACAATGGTATCGTATTTTAATCTTACTTATTCATACGTAATGACTGTAATAACCAAATTTTTCTTGCGGACTCGTAATTTCCTCGCATGTAAAGAAATTTAAGTCCGTACTATGTGTTTATAAAATGTTTCATGAAAATTATGAATATCAATATGAAATTCATGATTTTATCAGTAAATGTTTGAGTTCTCATTCAATTGGCCATGAGACTCAATAAGTAATTGTTTAGTCATGCATGAAGCCTTTTATGGAAAAAGGCTTAATAAAATTCATGATTTTATGTTGGTCAAAGTTTGACCAGAAAAAGTCAAAGGTTGAACATAGAAGTCAAAAATATGACGGTACTGTAATACGACAAGCAGTATGGAAAATATACTGTGAAAAACCGTCATTACAGACAAGATAGCAAGATTAAGATTCAAAACCACCATAGAAAAATCAAGCACACCAAGTAGGATTAAAGGGCAAAAGGGCTTTAAGAAATAAGAAAAATTTTATACAGTCCATTTTTACACAGATGAATTTTGGACTGCAGTATAATATAACAGTACTGTGTATTAGTGAACACAGTATTGAAAATATCTGTGCTAGCTTAAAAATGGACTGCATATTAAGTAAAAAGGCCAAACAAGCCCTAATGATGCTTACATCACCTAATCCCACAATTATGACATCATAATTAATTAAACAAGAGATGGAAAGAAATATGGAAGGCTCTAGATGGTGAGTTGGCCAGCCACCTAAGGGGGGAATTGTGCAATTCTTTGCTTCTTTAAGGGCTTTTTGACAATTTTGAAGATTTTTCCCACACCTATAAATAGGTGATGGGTGTTGGCATTTTTATTCACAAAAATTGGAAAAACTAGCAAAACTTTGCCAATTTTTCTTCTCAAAAAAATCCGAACTTGAGAGGCAAAGAAAGAAGAGAGAAAAATTAAAAAAATTCAAAGGAAGAACCCTAGGGGAGTGGTCGGTTTTCACCAAGAAACCCAAGCAAAAGTTTTGAAAATTTTTGGTACCCATTGGAGGGTGGAAGGCCGGTTGTTGGAGGACTAAGGGGGGAGAGAATTTTCGGGACCCAAACCCTAGCCTAGCCTTGCCTTGATCAAGGTAACTCTCCCATAGCCCTAAACTTTTTAATTGAGCATCAATTTGAAATTTAAGTGTATTTCAAGTTGAAATTTGTAAGAGCATAAGCTCAATTAATTTTATTGCCCTAGATTAGATTTTAGGTTTTGTACTTGATTAGGTTTAAGGGTGGTTTGATTCATGATCTTTAAATGGTTATATGCTTATGCTTGTTTAAATATTAGGGTTGCATGCTAGATGTTTGATAAGTTGTATGTCCCCCAAATATGTTCAAGTATTTTAGAATGGTATGTTAAGTTGCTAGAATAGAAACATGAATGAATGGAATGGTTTGAATGAACCTAGAACCATGCAAACCTTAGGTGATGCATTTTCGTTATTGGTTTGCATGGACATGATCGGGTCACATGAATGTTGGATTGGGACGTTAGAAAATGTTGCATGTCTGCTTTCTATGCTCCCGTGTGTTTGATTGAGTTAGATTGCGCGAAAGAGGACGTAAAACGAATTTAAGAACGAAAACTGCCAGTTTGGGTACAAACTGGCCAGTTTTCTGGAAAGTGAAATTTGAGGCCTTTAGAGGCCGAATTGGGAAAAATATAAAACATAAAAGTTGTAAAGAAGGTTTTTTCCTAGGGAGTAGCACTAACATTTTTACAAAATAAGGCTTCAACAGCCTTGGTTTTTACAAAAATCCGAGCCTGACTGTGCCCAGACTTCATGCACGGCCGGGCAGGTTCAACAAAGGAAATGAGTAGGTTAGAGTCCGAACTGGGTCTTAAGTAAAACATGAAAGTTGTAGGGATTTTCAAATTCTAAAACTTCAAATTCTAAAACTTTCATGGAGAAAACTTTTTCAAATTCGACTCAGATTTTTAAATAAAAATTTGATTTCAAAACTGTGCAGGAAACAGGAAATTCCTGCACAAGATTTTCTAAAACAGTGCAGAAAAAGGGATTTTCTGCACATACACAGATAATTGGCAGCAGGAAACTGTTCCAAAGGTAGTTTTCAACAGTTAATAATTTTTACAAACCCTACTCCAAGATTTATAATTTTTCACCAACCTCAATGTTTTGACTATGAAAACTGTTCCAATGGCAGTTTTCAGCTTTCAATAATTTTATAAAGCCCCACTTTAAGAACCATTAATTTTTATAAGATAATCAAAGGATTTTTTTGGATTAAAATGGCCAGATTTTCCAAGATAATGGAAATTGGATTTTTAAAGCCAAAGTGTAGACGATGACGGATGGTAACTGGGAATGATACCCGAGTTACTGGGCTTGGCCCCAAAGCCCAAGTTTGACCCATAGAATGTTGACCTTAGTTGACCAAGATGTTGACTTGGGTTGACTTAGGTTGACCATCTCCAAGGTTACTCAATATAACCCTATAGGATACCAAGAGTGATAATGGATTATGGACCAAGGAAAATAAGATATGAGCCCAAGGTTAGGAAGGTAACCTAACCCTATTTGTATGTATGTGAGCTTAGCACATAAGGTTACCCAATGTAACCTAATAAGTTATGATCCATGTTCAGTTAGTCTTGAACAATAGGGTTACTTATTGTAACCAAATAAGATATCTTGTGTGTAGGGGATATATAACTAAGACTATGTATACATGTTGGTTAGGTCACCAACATTTTAAGGTTATGACTAGAGACCCTTACCTATGTCCCTTATTATAACAGGAGATAGTATGCTAGTGTATCCTGACGTGGAGCAGCAGTATACTGGACATAGTAAACGAGGCAAGTACAGACCTCACCTACAGTATGGAAAATAGTAAATACTATTTTTAAGTATTTATGCTAAGTTATGCCATGTTATGCTATGTTATGTCATGCCATGATAAGTTATGTTAAGTTATGCCATGCCATGGTAAGTTATGTTAAGTTATGCCATGTCATGATAAGTTATGTTAGGATATGCCATGCCATGCTAAATTATGTCAAGACATGCCATGTTAAGTCATGATATGCCAAGTTATGCCATGATTTATGGTTATGCCATGTCTACGTCACATGTGCATCATGACTAATAAGATCACAATTAAAGATTCTTAGTCTTGGAATGTACAAGACTAAGACTAAACCAAGACAAGTAAGGTGTCGTACCAACCACCCGTCAGGTGGAGGATACATGTTCAAGTTCAAGTTATGATTATTAACCTCTCGTTGATGCGTGAGGGTCAAGTTTATGATTCCCAGAATTGTTAAGGGCCTTACAAACCCTAACTTTCTGGAGACTGCGCGCTTTTGGTACGTACACTATGAGCCCACATGTTAAAGCATGATAATAAGTTCAAGACAATAATTAATCATAAAAGTTTCATAAATGAACATAATTGATCCATGTATAAGTTGCATGATAATTGTTATGTTTTGTGAGATTATGTTTGTACTTGCTGGGCGAAAGCTCATTTGTATATTTCATATTGTAGGTAAAAAGCCTGCAGCTTAATCGGTGGGCCATGTGGACGATGCGGCGGGTGAAGGACGGTGTGGGATACCAATACGCAAACTTTCCGCAAGCACTTTTGAGTTGATATGTATATAACTCAAAAAGAAAATAAATTATGTTATGTAGTAAATATAAAGTTTGAAGACATGAGAACGTCTTTTCATTACAGTATGTATGCATGACAAGTTTTCTATACGAGATAGTCTATGTATATATGTTTTAAAAAAAAATTCTCAAATTTCCAAGTAAGTTTAAGTTATTAAAACCACGATGTAGTACAAGTACGTATGGTGATGACCCAGCGTAGGTCGGGGCGTCACAATGATAGTGCGGATGCGCAGAAATATTGTCACTATGAGTTGGCAGGATTTTGTAACGGAGTTTAGAGCAATGTATTATAATCGGGAAATCCTCGCCGTTCAACAAGACGAGTTTAATAACTTTAATCAAGGGTCGATGACAGTAATGGAAGCTGTCAAGAAATTTGATCAATTAGCTCGCTTATGTCTGGAACTTGTTTCGAATGAAACATAAAAAGTAAGAAGGATGATGAAGATGTTCCGGACAAATATTGCCAAGCAAGTTAGTGCTGGCAGTAGCCCTCCAACCCTGGTATCCGACTGTATCAGTCGGGCAATACGAGCGGAATATTGGATTAACCAGGATAAGTTAGTGCTGATGAAGATGGTGGAGAAATATTGATCAATTAGCTCGCTTATGTCTGGAACTTGTTTCGAGTGAAACATAAAAAGTAAGAAGGATGATGAAGATGTTCCGGACAGATATTGCCAAGCAAGTTAGTGCTGGCAGTAGCCCTCCAACCCTGGTATCCGACTGTATCAGTCGGGCAATACGAGCGGAATATTGGATTAACCAGGATAAGGAAGCAAGGGCTCAAATATTTAAGGTTAAGAAAGAAGAAAAAGTGGTGGAGAAATAGTTTCCTCCTAGACAGAACCAGGAGTTGTATTTGAAGGGCCAGAATAGTAACTTTGCCCAAAATTCTATACAATTTGGGAGGAACAAAAGAAGAGGGAATGCCATTGGCCAAGGTCAATGAAGGAATCTTTCCCAGAAGAAGAACAATCGGGGAAATGAGGGTAATAATAATAACTACCTAGTGTGTGCTCAATGTGGACGGAAGCACATGGGAGTGTGCAGATTGGGATCGAATGCCTGCTACCTTTATGGCAAAGAGGGCCATTATGCGAGAAACTACACCTTAAACAGTCAGAACCAGAACCCTCAGCACCCGAATAAAAATGCAAGTAGCCAGCTGCATGTGGTGCAAGCAAAGATTGAACCCTGTCCTGTCACACCAGGAAGACTAGAAGTTCCTGAACCCCAAGCCCGGATTTATGCCTATACCAAAGGGGATGCTGAAGCCGGAACTTCTCACGTAGTAACAGGTCAGATTCCTATCGCCACCTATGATGCAACTGTCCTATATGATTCAGGTGCCACCCATTTGTTTATATCAATTGAGTTTGCCTATAAATTAGGTAGATGTGTTGATTATCTAGAGCAACCCTTTAGGACCTCTCTTCCATCAGGGGATATTTTGTTGTCTGACTTCTGGGTACGAAATGTTCCAGTAGTCATTAGTAATAGGGAGCTATACGTAGATCTTGTTGTGATCAAACTTTAAGATTATGATGTGATCATAGGAATGGATTTCTTAGGAAAGTACAACGCGAAAATTGATTGTCGAAAGCGTTGTGTCACGTTTAGCTCATCTGGTGAGGAAGAGTTCACTTCTACTGTCAATCCCGAAATTCAGCAACCCGGCTAGTATCAGCAATGAAGACACGAAAGATATTAACCAATGGATGCCAAGGATACCTAGCTAACATGGTAGACAAAGAGCAAGAGATAAAGCTGAAGCCAGAAAATGTTCCCATTATCAGGGAATACGTAGATGTCTTCCCAAAGGACTTACCAGGACTTCCCCCGGAGCGGGAAATTTCATAATGAAAGCATAATTGGTTCATGCATTGTTCCGTTATAAAATGTTTGCGGATTAAAAGTTGTACTTGCTGAGCGAAAGCTCACGACTTACGTTTATGTTGTAGGTAAGCAACCTATCGGCAATACTTGATACAAGATGGTGGGGCTTGACATGGCTAGTTGTGAAACTTGGGATGGAGACCGTTACGCATTTTGTTATGTTATATTGTCATTTAATGAAATATGTTGTATGTAAGTTTGATGCTTCAGTACTGAAATAAGTAAGTATATGTGTGTGTGTGTGTGTGTGTATATATATATATGTAAGTATGTAATGAGATAGATTTCAGTTTTAAAGTTGTAAAAAAAAAATATTCTATAATTCCGCCGAGTGAAATAAGTTAAGTATTATGTAAGATAAGATAAGTATGATAACGACCCAAGTTAGGTGGGTCGTTACAAATAATTTATTATATGTGGCAACATGAGTTAGTACGATCTTAAGAAAATATTTTAAAAAATGTGTTAATTTTAAAAATAGCACCTATGAGAAAAATATTATTAAAACTAGCACCATTTTGTTTCCTTTCATTGTTAGCACTGCCACGTTATTACCATCAATTGAAGTGGATGTGAAAAGTAAAAAATGCTCTCAACCAACCCTAAATCCTACATTTTTCCCACTTTCCTGCCCAGTACTCCCCCACCCACCCCCCAAACCCAAAATATATAAGTCGTCTCTCTATATCTCTTTTTTTTTTTTTTTTCCTCATTTTCCTCTCACCCTAGCCTTATGCACTCTCTTTTCACCATTCTTGAAGATCTGAGCTCAGCTATTTCACTCTAAGTCTAACAAATCTCTCCCCATCCCTGTTCACTTTATTCACCCCACCCTCTCTATCCTCACCATAGTTGAAGAAGGTTACAGCTCATCTCTTGGTCCATTTGTAGCTCTTCCCACTCTGCATCAGCCTCTTTCTAGCTTAGATCAGGTGCAGATCTGAGGTAATGCTGTTTGTTCTTTGATTTTATTTGTTTCTATATTCTTTAAATGAGTTTTTTGTTTTGAATAATAATCCAAAAAATGACTATGTTAAACTTTTGAGGGTAAGATCTTGCAACATTTGTTGTCTCTTGTAGCACCTGTAGATAATAAGATAGATTTCTTATGTTTTTTTGGTCTCTTACTGTAATATTTCCCTTTCTGAAAAAAATTTCAACAATAATAATGATAAACAACATAATGACCTTTTGTTCATCATAATGATGACAAAACCGGTCAATAATATTTTGACCAAACTGTAATTATGATATTGACCATAATGAAAAAAATATATATAGATTTGCATAATATTTGACTTTTTAACCCAAATGGTCATTTCATAATGACCAACATGTCAATTTCATTATGATCTTCTCAGTGCTGATGGTGTGATACATATATCTTAACATTAACGTAACAACAAGGGTTTTAAAACACAAATATGAGCTGTCATTTGTTGTCTATAATGGAAAAATAATTAGATTTGCATAATATTTGACGGTTTAACACAATTGTCATTTTTATAATGACTAACAGGTTAATTTTATTATGACCTTCTCAGTGCTAATGATATGATATATATATGTTGACATTAATGTAACAACAGGGGTTCTAAAACATAAATTGGAGTTGTCATACGTTGTCTATAATGGAAGAAATAGTTAGATTTTCATAACATTTGACAGTTTAATACAAATTGTCATTTTCATAATGACCAACAAGTCAATTTCATTATGACCTTATTAGTGCTACTAGTGTGATACATATATATTGATATTAACGTAACAACAGGGGTTCTAAAATATAAATGCGAGTTGTCATACATTGTCTATAATGAAAAAATAATTAGATTTGCATAACATTTGATAGTTTAACCCAAATGGTCAGTTTCATAATGATCAACAGGTCAATTTCATTATGACCTTATCAGTGCTAATGGTGTGATACATATATCTTGACATTGAAGTAACAACAAGGATTTTAAAACACAAATGAGAGTTTTCATACATTGTCTATAATGGAAAAAATAGCACCACTTTTTTTACTTTCCATACTAGCACTGTCATGTCAGATCCGGGAATTGAGGAGGCTTGAAATTATCAAAAATGTCCTCAAATATTTAGCTAACCCTAAAAATTTCATTTCCCTCCCATTTCCACCTTATATCACTATCTCTCTATATATATCTCTGTCTTAATTTTTTTTTTCTCTCTTTCTCTATCTTTACCTCACATTCTCTCTCTTCAACTTTGAGGTTTTGAAGAAGTGCAGCTCAGCTCAGCTCTCTCACCCTCACTCTCTCTCTCCATTTCTCTATCTCTCTCATTTTTTTTCTCATTTTCTCTATCTTCACCTCACAATCTCTCTCTTCAGCATTGGGATTTTGAATAAGTGCAGCTCAGCTCTCTCACCCTCACTCTCTCTCTCTCTATCGCTGTCTTTCTCTTTCTTCCCTTATTCTCTCTCTTCACCTCACACTCTCTCTCTTCACCATAGTTGAAGAAGGTTCATGATTCAGCTAAGGTCCACTTGTTTAAGGTTGCATATCAGCTCACTCTTCACTAGTGACTTTTCAGCTCAGCTCCAGATTTGAGGTAAGGTGTTTGTTATTTTGTTTTATTTGTTTTCATATGCTTTAAGTGGGTTTGTGTTTTTTATTATAATCTAAAAAATGACTATGTTAAGCTTATGAGGGTAAGTTATAGCATCATTTGTTGTCTTTTGGAACTTTTCTAGTAATTAGATAGATTTATTGTGTTTTTTTCGTTCCTTACTGTAAGATTTCCTATTCTGAAAAATTTCCGACCGTAGTAATGGTGAACAACATAATTACCGTTTGGTCATTATTAGGATGACCTATTTAGTCAATAATATATTGACCCAAAGGTAATTATTATATTGACTAACATCTTATTATCTCATTTAGGAATGACTGCGACTTGCGTTTTCATCAAGTATAATGGTCAGTGGGACCGTGCGTCGACATACATTGGTGGTGAAATGAAGGGAATAATGGTACCCTTACCGCAACTTATATTGGTCTTCTTGAGTTGGTGAGGAATGTTATTGGATTCAGGTGGATCAAATATCTCGCCCTCATGCTATAGCCATCTGTGACCTCCTAGCAACTAGGTCACAAAGATCTTTCATAGCTCAGAGCACCATTATATGATGGTTTTTATCTATATTAGTATTATTTTGTGTCCATTAAGACTTTGAACCTAACATTTTATTTCTCGTGCTTTCGTATTGCTATAACTTTTTGTTAGTACTTTTAAGTACTACGTTTTCTCGATTTGGTATTTAGGTGTTATTATTGTTTGTGATTGGTAATCTATAATTGTATGACTATGTCTAATTGGTGTTGTCGGATTGAAGTACCTGCGTTCCAATTTAGATGTTGTGTTTACATGTAATTTTATAAATGACCAATAGGTCATTTCATAATGACCAATGGGTCATTTACATAATGACCTACTCAGTAGTTAGTTTCATTTATCAATGTAAGAAAGAGTTTAAAACACATAAATGCGAGTCAGCCTGACTTATTTTTAATGTCAATATTATTGTTGCAAAAAGTTTGACATTCGACCGAAATACAATTTATGGGTTTGTAGTGAGGACATGTAATTATATACATGCTAGTAGGTCATTTCCATAAATGACCTGCTCATTAATTTGTTCCATTTATTGATGTAAAAAAGGAGTTTTGAAAGGTACAAATAGGAGTTGGCCTAACTTATTTTTAACGTCACTATTATTGTTGTAAAAAATTTGACATTCGACCAAAATATTTAAGGGTTAGTAACAAGCATATGTAATTAAAAAAATGACCATGAGTCATTTTCATAATAACAGTCACTAGTACAGAATTCGAATTCCACAACAGAGCTTCCACGACCGTTTTTAAAAAATGGTCGTGGAAAGTTAGGCAAAAACACGAGGCGGAACACGGTTTCTAAAAACCGTCGTGGAAGCTGTAGCTTCCAAGACGGTCTCGAAAAACCATCGTGGAAGGACCGTGCTTCCACGACGATTTTTACAAATCGTCATGGAAGACGAGGCTTCCACGACGGTCAACAAAGACCGTCGTGGAAGCATGGTCCTTCCATGACGGTCTCTAAAGACCGTCGTGGAAGCACGGTCCTTCCACGATAGTCTCAAAAGACAGTCGTGGAAGCACGTAGCTTCCATGACGGTTTCTAATTAACCGTCGTAGAAGCATAGGCTTCCACGACCATTTTTTATGACCCCTGAAAACCGTCGTGGTAGGTCCCCTTACCACGACGGTTTTTTATATAAAACCGTTGTGATATGTTATTAAATTTTCACAGTTAGGCCCTATTTTTACCCATTACACGACGATTAAAAAACCATCGTGGAATCTGAAAAGATTTCACGACCCTAGATTCCACGATGGTTAGAAAACCGTCGTGAAATCCACATTTTGTAGTAGTGAGTTCATGTTCTTTATTTTCAAAATCTAGAATAAACAAGAAATACAACTACTTAAGAACATAATGACAATCTACTGCAATAATACATTCCTAACATTTACATTACTTCTTGTATTTATCGGCTGACAACCACTCCCTGAGATTTTTTATCGTCTACCCAATGTTTACAAATGTATTTATCTTTAAACGAATTATTCTAGCATCAGGAACGCGCCTCATAAACTAAACTATCACAAGATTTATGATCAACAAGTCATCGTTAAAATGACCGATATGTAAAATTACAAATGACCTCAAATAAATATACATATAACCACACAACAAAATCAAAACTCCTTCACTTTTTCAATTTTCTTAGAGGCAAAATCCAAAAACCAAAATAACAAAACCACAATGGACAATATCAACGACAACAACACATCCATATTTTGAGAAATATATAGATTTACAAATACCCACCATCCAAAACCAAAACATGACATCATGCTTGGAAATATACAAAATTAGGAATAAACTTTTAATTTATATCACAAAATCAATTAAAAATGTGAACTTTTTAAAAAACTCAATTAAAAATGCAAACTATTTTCAAAATCTCAATTATTTCTCCCAAAACATGGAACTAATAATATACACCCGTATAGCTACCCTGAATGAAAATTTACTTATTACTCAAATTAAGAACTGAACTAGTCAATTGTTATCTTAAAAAAGTAGATAATTACGATAGTAGTAGTACTGTGTTTGTATGTGTATATTAATTTGATTGCAAAAGAGTCAATATAATAAATATTAGCATATTATACTAAAACTAAAACAACAATATAAACACATTTAACTTCATTTTAGAGAACAATTCACTTTTCTTTTTTTTTTTTTTTTTTTTTTTTTTTTTTTTTTTTTGCTCCTAAATTAATGAAGTTCATTTCATTAACAAGAAAGTGGAAACTTATCAAAAAAGCAAGGCGCAAAATAATAATAATAATAATAATAATAATAGTAATAAACTAGCAATGGATGAAAAAGCTAAAAGAAAGTTTCTAGTGAGCACAAACTTCCTCTCCAGTATTTACCAAAAAAAAAAAGAAAACACTTCCATTCCAACTAGAGCGTCCAATAGGTTTTGTAGTCACCTTCAATCATCACCATATGTCGATTTTTGTCTTAGCCGGTTTCATAACCCTTCAAAGCACAACATCTAGCCAAAGGCACCATCCTTCTAGGCTCCTTTGTCCAAGCAATCACCCTGTCGTTGCCTCAAAGTTGCCTTCAAGACTATCATTAAGAATTCCAGCTAATATCAAGCCATCCCTCACCTCCCAGATATGAGTTTGGGAAAAAAAAAAAGAGACCCAAACAACCCAAACCCTAACGATGGCGGCAGCGAGAGCAAATCCAAACCCAGCACCAAAACTCTCTCACTCTCTCTTTCTTGTTTCAAATTTTGAAATGGATTTTGGGAAAATGGAGAGGAGAAGAGAAGCAATACAGAAAAAGGGGAGGTGATGGAAGAAAATTGGTTTATGTTTCTGCTAAGGGAATTTTTGGCAATCTAATTATGTGGGACCCATAAAAGTTGATGTGGGAATGCTATAAGAGAAAGGATTGAAAAGTGGTGTTAAATTTAAAATTAAAATTTTCCAAGGTGTTATTATTGAAATTAACCCTTTAAAAATTCCGCTGCGTAAATTACTCATTTTTTCTCACAAAAATAACTTCACAGAAACCATTGAATAAAACCATTCAAAACTGACATCTTATCAAACTGTTCAAACGTACATCACATTAACCATGGAGTACATTTCATTAAAAACATTTAAGACTGAAAACCGTAGTTTTCATACTATAGACAAGGTTTGTACTTACCTATTTTCATGCTATAGTATATTTCTCGTCTTGATATTTTGGTGAAATAACAGGTCCATGTCCTGTTTTAAACACCCATAACGAGTGTAAGTATTTAATTTAGCTAATTTAATTTCTACATTAGAATTTAATTAGCTATTTATCTATCTTAAATTATCGATTAAATCATCAAGTTGTCTAGTCAGAGAGCATTTGGGTCTACAAGCCCATTTGACTATGGAAATTTGCGTATAAAAATCTCATATTAAGCGTTGACCAATATCTTTTGGGATTCTTAAGCTAAAACCGAGCTCTTGGTTCTACTTCGACTGATAAAAAATAACTAGCGGTTTGACTATCTTGATTTCCATGGTATCTTTTTCCAAAACTGTTTTCAATTGTTTGATACCATTAAATGTGAAGATCGATTTATCCTACTATTCCAGAGATAAGGGCTTTTATCAATTTTCATGTCATAAAATTTCGTGACAAAATGCTATCTTTTATAAGTGATTACCAATGGAAGGATCGTCTCCTACAAATTGATCCTATTTTGACTTTGATAATGTATTAATGTTGATTTCTTTTTTTTTTTTTTTTTTTTTTTGGTAAATTAATGTTGATTTCATTTACACAATATTTAATTTTGATTAAACCCGAATTTCTCGGGAGTAAACCTCCTTAATGTTAATATTCCAAAAAAAGTCCTTACAGCTAAACGTTTTTTTTTTTTTTTTTTTTTTCCTTTTTCCACCTATCAAATACCCCTTTAAATAATTTTTTCACTTTTTTTTCTTCTTCTATCTGTTTTTCCACGAAAACGTAGTACCTATATTAATTTTCATATTTATAACAAGTGTGCATGGAATCACATATTATATTGTACTTAATTTTCTGTTGCAGTAGATGGTGTTTATTTGTTGTGTTTTGTAACTTTTTCTAATTCATTGGGAGTTGGGAGCACACTACTTTTCTTTTTTCTTCCAGATTTGTTTTATGTAGTACAGAATTACATGATTTTTTCTTTTTTCTTTTTTTACAAGATTTCTTGCTAAAAATTCCTAGATTTTCCTGGTCTTATTTTAAACACTAGAGAGTATAATACCTGAGAATAATTGTAAAAAGAAATATATCAGAAATTAATCACCACGACAACAGAAATTAAACAAACAAAAAAAAAAAAAAAAACCAACAACAAATGAATTAGAGATTATCTAAGATTCAGATAAATCTTCTAGATTCACGGAGAATATATATATATATATATATATATATATATATTAAATTGAAATGACATTGGAAGTGATAACAAAGAAAAAGAAGAAACTTTGGAATGGAAAATCAAAACAAGCTTCAATGAAAAAAGATACCTTTGTGTTTTTGTTGTTGTTTTTGTGATGGGATGACAATATTGTATTTAGAGAGAGAGAGAGAAGTAAGGATGGAGACGAGAGCAAAATTTGTGAAATCTTGAGAGAGAGAGAGAGAGAGAGAGATGGAAGGAAGCTCTATGAGAGGGTTAGTGCATCTAATGGGAGGTTTTATTGGAAATTATTGACTATTCAAAAGTTTTGAGCTAAATAAGGAATAATTCAAGAACAACTGTAATCCCTCTTAAATTTAAAATGGTTAAATTTACTTATTATATACCCCTATGTATTCCAAAATTTTCCCTTGATAAAATGTACTCTACAACTTTAAAATTTCTTTTCACACACACGTTTCCTCTTTTTTATGTTGAATAAAAATAGTTCCAAGAAATAATAATAATAATAATAAAAGACAATTAGAGAGAATGAGGGAAGTTTGTGAATGGCTTAGCCAAATTCTTACTCATAGAGATAATTACAATATGTACATAATCAAGCTTGACTCGAAAGGAAAGAATATTGAAGACGATACAAATTTCCTACAAATTAAGAAGAATATATCAATTATGGTGATGATAATCAAGCTTTTACCCACAAATGCAGCTGGTCTCCATAGGCAGTCTAGATCCGAGATAGCCTTCCCTCCACCACAATAAGGATCTCCACTTTGCACATATACCACATTCAGTTTTTTTTTTTTTTTTTTTTCGTTATTTTAAAGTTTCCTTTTACCTCCAAAGCCTCTCTGATCTATCTCTCTCTATGTCTTTCCCATTCGCGGGCATTGCTGCTACAAGATTTGAAGCACCGCTCCAGCAATGTGGCCAAGATGTGACTATTGCCGGCGTTGCAAGTTAAGCGACCAAATTTGAGATGCTCATCGGTGTTGCAAGTGAGCGAGATGCACTACTCCAGCTCGAAATCTTTCTCTTCTCTTTTCTAGGGTCCATCTCTGTTTGTGGCGGCGTCGTTGCATACAAATTATGGTGATGGCAACTTATAGCCTTCTACTTTAGTGAGAGCGAACACTAATTATTTTTTTGAAATTACAGAAATAAAATAAAAAAGTAAAAAGTTCAGTCTCATGCGAAGACTTCAAGTTAGTGGGGGCAGAATAGAAGAACTCAGAAATTTTGGAGCTTATTTTAAAGATCAAAAAAGCTAGTGGGGGCGGCTACTCTGCCTCAAGTAATTCCGTCACTACTCTAAAAAGTAGAGCAAAAGAAACTTCAATTCAGGAGGTGGTTTCAAATTAGAGGTATGCACACTCGCAAGGGCGGTGTATGTTGGGTCTAGTGTGCTTAACTATTTTGTAATTTTTCTATTTTATCCTAGTAAAAATTAGTAATTTTTATACATAGCCCCCACTAAAACTTTATCATATACTTTTAATATTTTGATGTCATTTATTTTTTAAGAAAAAAACTTGGTATACTTCCCCACTTAAATATAGGTATGGCGCCTTAGCTGTGCACTTGATCGAGTACTTCCTCTTTACTGAAACGCATGGATTGCTAAATCTATATCAAGCAACATGCGTTGTTCTAGTCTCTGAAGAAAAGGAAGAAAGTGTTGAGTTCCTTCTCTGCTTGTAATTACTCGATTAATCTATACATATATAAGAAAGCCCAAAATGAGGTACTGTGCACCCCTGTACACTTGAGTTTTCGTCCAAAACATTTTGTTTTGGATGAAAAACTTTTTAATTTTGTTTTGGTCCATTAGTTTTTTTTTTTTCAGGCCAGATTTTTTTTTGATTTTTCATTTTAGTCCTTTTTTGTGTTGTTATACTTTTAACAATTTAGTCCTTTTCTCTTTTTGATATTTTTTCATGCCTCCTTTTTTTTTTAGGCATTTTGTTGATTTTTTTTTTTTTTTTTTTTTTTTTTTGTCTTTTTTTACTTATATATTTTTTCTTATTTAGAAGAATTTTCTTAAATATGTCCAATTATGTGCATCGCACATGCTTTAAACTAGTACTTATAGAAGTTTCATTGTTAATCGAAGTTCTGTTTTTAATTTTGGCAGAGATATATAGATTTGATTTTATTCAATTGCAACTATTGAAGCTTTGTAAAGGGCAATGAAATTTTGTTGCACCTCTCATATTGAGAGCTCAATTGATTGATGATCTTTTTTTGTTTCATTTTTTTAATAATGAATTTGAAATTTTTTTTTGTAAAGTTGGTTAACTTGATACATTGTAATCTAATGAAAACTCTTGTTTAGAAAACTCTTTTTGGTAATCGACGATTTAATTTGGCAATAATTATGAATTTTTGTTTTTTGTTTTTTTTTCCTATTAATTCTAGCAATTATTTTGATAGATTACCAGTTCTAATCTAACAGATTACTCTGCCAATGGATACTAAAGATGACCGGTTATGTTTGTTGATTCCAGCAATTACTCTGGCAGTTTACTGGTAGTAATCTACCGGATTATTCAGGCAGCCACCACCGTTGACGACCAATGGTTCGTGTTGAAAAAGATTTTATTTATTTAAAGTAACTTTCCAATGTTCTATTTATTTCAATTGTTTGATAAAAAATACTATTTGCTTCTTTCAATCTCTTTTCTTTTTTCTTTTTTTTTCTTTTTTTCTTTTTTTTAACCTTTGATGGGTCATATGGGGGGGGGGCAGAATTCTAACCCATCCTATTGGAGGGAAGGAACTCTAACCATCTCTCACTAATGTAACATGAATATGGATATTATTGCTTATAAAATTTCATACCTTGTTTTCTTTTTCATTATTTTTCTACGATAACTATCATATCTTTATTATATAGGCAGTCTCTTTTTCCAGTTGTTGCAGTGGGAGTGTATATTAAAACTACATCCTGTATCATAATCTCAATTTTAATAAACCAATACAAATTTTGTTCAGTGGGGACCTACATGAGATAATAAATTTTAAATATAGACAAAAAGAAAATATCACAAAAAAAATTAAATAAATAATTCAGACTGCCTTCACTCGACATAACGTAGCTCTGCCCCTGCTTGGTAGGTGGCCATCCTGGTTGGGATTTCCTGAAATCCAACCCTGCTTTTAAGTTAAGCAGACACGAAAAGCATGAGGAGAAAAGAGTATGAGGTGGAAGGAGCATGCCCATTTATGTCCCATTTCTCTGTTATCTCTAATTCTGTTTATTTAACACATATATGTAAAGTTTCTTGCAAAATAAACAAAAATTATGAGTTCTTGAAAATTGCCACATTGATTGTGGACCTCAAAGATATAAAAGGATCAAGTGAACACGCAAGATAAAAGCTTTTAGTTTTTTTTTTTTCTTTTAATAAGTAAAAAGAATATTTACAAAACTGTTTTACGAGTAAATAAATTATTTATTTGGTAAAATAAACTTTTTTTACTAAGTAAATAATTCATTTACTACTAGTAAAAAACGTAATTACTTGAAAACATTTATTTATTTCAACAATTTTGCAATATGCTACTTCTTTCTCCCTTGGTTATTTTTTTTTTTTTTAAATGAATGGAAAAGGATAATTAGTTCATTACTTGTTCAAACCTAATGAAGATTGGTCACAATAATCGTTGTTTCAAAAGTTTAACCTGTTCAACTTCAACGATAAATAAACCTATAGTAAATATTTTCAGCAAGCAAATATGTTTATTGAGTGAGTTCTGCCAATCGAAGGCTCAGCTTGATTGGTCTAGGAAGTTATTGTTTTTCCATTTCCATAATTTAAAAGTTTGTGTTTTTATTTTTATTTTTTCTGGGAATTGCATGTCCTATATATAATGCATCATAATCCAAATCGGTAACTATATATATTAAATAATAAACGAAAAGACGTGAAAAACAACATAACAATGACTCAGTGATATCTAATTTCCCTAAAAATAAAAATAATGATGAATGGGTGGTATGCATATATAAGGCTAAATTCACTGCTATACCATGAATTTATTGCACAATTACAATTTATGTAATAAACTTTTGTTCTGATAATTTGCAAGCTGAACTTATAAACTTGTATCACAATACACAACAATGTTGTTTTCTGTTTTCTGTTTTTTGTTTTTTAATGAAACTTGACACTCAGCCTTTTACATAGGAATTCCCAAATAAAACATTATAGAAGCTCCTATCGAGGTCGTTAATTAAAAATATAAAAGGTCCTTTTTTTCTAATCAATGTTAATCCAAAAGGTCTGAATGAAGACTCAACATATTTGTAATAGATACTCAGGCAACTGAGCTGATTTTGGATTATTAATGCCTCCCATATACATATATATATATATTTATATATATATATAGATTCGTTAGAAGTTGAATTTGTCTCACATCATTAAACTTACACTTACTGTGACAATATTATATTGATCTAACTATTATGGGTACAAGTAGCATATATATATTAGTTAAAAGATGAATTTGTTCCACATCATTAAGTTAACTATTACAATACTATATTAATATGTCTCCTGATATGTAAACTCAAGGTAGTGCATATGTTATACAATGATTAGGAGGTTCTATATAGCCTATATATTACATACAATTTCCAAATTCATGTGAAGAAGAAAAAAGAAAAACCATATATATATATATATATATATATATAGTTCTGTAAAAGATCAGCAAGATTCAAAAAGCGTGATGCCATGCCATCAGCGTTTGCTCCTCAGCAATTTTAGACGTTGCACTGACCTTATAAAGGTTCTGCATTATCAAACATCAATCAAGATTTGGTTAGAACATTCTCCCACATGAACAAAATTAATATGACAAATGACATTTAAAGGCTCTTAATTTGTGTTATTTTTCGCTAAGCATTCTGTTTCAACATATTCTCTTAAGCACGCCCCAACCCCCAACCCCCAACACCCCCCCCCCCCCCCCCCACAAAACAAAAAAAAACCATCTTTCTGTCTAACTACCTTATGGGCACCAAGTTTAAACTTCAAAGGGACCCAATATGTTTTAAACAAATTAAGAGGAAATGACTAAAGGTCTCGAACAAAAACACTTTTCAGTATTATTATTATTATTATTTTTTTTATTGGGGCTTGAATTACAATAGCAAGACCTTCTAAACTCTAAAACATACAAAAAGAAATATAACTCCACTTCAATTACATTTCCTTTTAATTAATCTGAAACCCCAATTCCCAATGTAAATTATTAGCACTAAAGAAAAGTTCCCAAAAAAAAAAAAAAAGTAATTGTCTAGAGCTAAAAAATAAAATAGTAAATGATTCATGTACCTCCAAGATATATCTTGGGCAAGTAACCAATCTCCTTCCCTGTCTTGATAAGTGAGTTTATAGTTATCTGACTCCTCCTTACCTGTTCACAAACACCCCCCCAAAACAAAACAAAACAAATTAAGAATTAATTTTAGCTTCATTCCAAACCTTTGATTTCACCCCCAAAAAAAAAAAACACACAAAACAAAACTACTACATACGTATATTATATATAAATACATAAGTTAGGTTTTGCAATACTTACGTTTCCCAAACATGTCCATTAAGGTGTCCGTGAGAGTCTCAAAACAAGTATGGAGTCCCAAGTCAACCTTCCTTGCTATTGCCATTCCTTCCATCTTCACCTTGACGTACATGAACTTTGATACCCTCTCACCACAACTACACCCGTTCTCCACCATCCGATTATTCTCCGATCGTCCACCGCCGACACTGCCGCAAAGTCTCTTCCTCCACGTTTTTATTGGTGGCCACCCCAGCACCCCATCTTCTTCTCCATCACTCCTATATTTATATATGTATTCCACATGCAAATAAATAAAATAATAAAAAAAAATTTTGGACTACTGTAAATTTTGAATTAAAAAACAAAAAAAAGAGAGAGAGATGTAATACTAAAACGTACTTGAGAAGGCAAAATGTGGAGCTCTTGTGGAGATCTTTAAAAGGGTCTTCGTCGTCATCTTCCTTGTTTGGGTGATTGTTCCAAATCAACAAAGGAAGCGTTTTAGGCATTACTAAATCATGATCATGACCATGATGATCATAAATATCATGATTAATCTCCAAAAATGCCTGGCAAAACCTGCGTTTCTTGTTTGGATTTGAACTACCAATTAAAAGTCCATCCTTGTTCAAATCAAACCCCTCATCATGATGATGATCAAGAGATGTTAATTTGCTTGGAAGAAGAGAAAGACCCAGTTGAAGCTCCATAATGCAAACAACAACAACAACTAAAAGCCAACAAACCAAGATTTCCCAAATAAAAAAACCACAATCCCAATAACCCAATAGATATATATATATATGTATATATAGATTTTATATATATGTAGAGAGAGAGAGAGAGAGAGATTTTGATTGCTTGTATTTGTAGTTTGTTTGTTTGTTTTTAAAGTGGGTGAGGAGAGAGGAAAAGGGTATTTATTAAGGAGGAGAGAGAGAGAGAGGGGTTTGTGGGGTCCATAAATATGGGGGAGAGACAAAGTATGGAGAAGAAGAGGCCGGGTAAGCCGTTATGGGGACAAAGTGTCGGGAACATTGGCTAATGTGTCCGTATCATTGTTCCTCGTTCGGCCGACCCAATTGCCTTCTCTCTCTCTATTTGTTTTTTCTCTCTCTTGCTAATTAACTTTAACTACCACATTGTTTTCTGAACCCCCAACACATAGTCCTTTTGCTTTGGGCTTCCCACGCGCGTTTTTTGTGCCACTGTTGTGTTTGTGGTTGTGCTTCGTGTGGTTAACAAGAGACGACCATTGAGCAGGAACATCCGGTTGCAAAGTTGCAAAATTTCATGATTTTCACGTTCTACCTTTTGGGTGACAAGTGTTGGAGATCATGACGAGTAAAAAAGATGTTACTAAGTGGAGATTAAATTGGAGCATGGACTATCGATGTTAGCATATTTCTTTTGAATGTTACCCATTTGATTCTCTAAACGAAGACACTATTATTATGCTCTACCCTTCGACAAGGAGCCCGTAATCCTATTATCATCGAATGTGTTAATGATAAGATTACATTTAAGCATGATTCCATATATAGTAAACAAATATTCATATTTAGACTTTCAGCACACAACAATTGAACTTTTGATCATAGATACATCATAATAATCCGTTATCACTAAGTCACCCCTGAAGTGGTAGATTGAGATATAAGATAACACAATATCTCTATCTTCTTAAATAGCATTTACTAGATTTGGGATTCAGAACTTATGATATTTGTATTGTTAATTTACCATATGATCAAACTTCTAATCTTTTATTACAAGTTCCATGCCTTAGTGGTCCTGAGGAGATTTTTTTTTGAAACTACTAATTTTTAAGCAACTTGGTCCATATTCAAACAAAACTTACACAAGAGAAATCCTCTTTAAACAAAAGAGTCGTGGAATTCCATGGCAATCAAAATCATTATCCGGATTAACCAAAAAAAAAAAAAATTCAAGTCCATTGACTTATTCAAATCTTAATAACCTGCTAGGATGCATGTATGAAACTATAACTGAGATCCCTTTTGGTTCATATGTCATGATCCATACTGTACAATTTGATTCAGATCCGCTATTCAAAACCTCGATTGTAATAATTAAAAAAAAAAAATTGCGACTATGCTCAGATTGAAAAATGTGACTTAAACTCTAAGAGACCGTTTTGTTGGTCCGTTTGAGTTGAAATTTTAGAATTATTTTGATTGGAGTTGAGTTAAGTTTTGAAATTATGTGTTTGAATGAAAACAAATTGTTTGGAGTTGAAATGTGTTAAACTTGAAATGTGTTTGTCGAAAAAGAATATTAATATGGATCTTATTTCGTTACTCTCAAAATTCTATGTAATTATAAAAAAATCACATTTCGACTTGAAATAACAAATGTTTACATGAGTAAAGTTATTTCAAGTCCAAATGAAATGATTTTTTTTAATTGTATAAAAATTTTAGAGAAATAAAACAAGATCTCTATTGATTTTTTTTTTTATCCAAACATATTTTAAAAGTTTTTTACCAAACATATTTTAAAGGTATGTTTGGTATTCAAGCTCAAACCTCAAGTTTAAACTCAAATTTTTGTCTTTTCTGAAAAAAAAATTTGTCTTTTCTAAAAAATTTTTTTATCTTTTCTGAAAACTCAACAAAATTTACTATTTAAACTTAAAAAACATAACTCAAACCTAAACACCAAACGAACCCTAAAAGTTAACACTTTTCACTCTAAACATTTTTTTTTCTCACATAGCACATTTTCAAAACCACGTCTTATTTTTAATCTAAAACACATCTCCAAAACTTTCGGCCCTTTTTGTTGGTTAATTTGTGATTTTACTTTTACACCAACATATAAAAAGACTATTTTTTTACCCCTAGTAAAAGGAAGGTTTACCACACGTGCAAGTGGATAGTCGTGTGAATGATGATAGATCTCTTTTGTGGGGCCCATTTCATTGGAATGTAAAAGCAAACGAATGGCCTAAAATCCTCATGGAGTCCACAAACAGTGGCAGAAAGTCAATCTTCTTACTAATGGTTGGAGACCACTCAACGTCTCTGCTGTCAAAGTGTTGGACATGATTTTGCCCTTTTGATTCTGCGGTTACACTTGCCTTTGATGCCTATGTTTCATCTTTCTTTCCTCTCTTTCTCCTTTTCTTTTTCTTTCTTTGGATCCAAGGAAATTATTTTTATGATTAGGTCTTTGCTTTTTTTTATCAATTGATAGGAGTAATTCAAGAGTGCACTTTTTTTTTTTTACTTGGAGTGAAAATATTATTATGATGGAATCAGAAATGAAATTATTACTAAAATATATCTGTAATCATAATTCAATAATACTTACAAAAATATTAGTATGCATAATTGTATAAGTTCCTCAAAATTGACATGTAAATATATAATATTAATATGTAATATTGTATAATTTCCTCAAGATGAACATGCAAATATATGAGCATCCTACTTATAGTTGATATACAAATTCATAAGAGCATCTCTAATGTATGTTGAAAAGTAGTTTTTGAGTACAAAATTCTTCTCAATGCTCTACATTAACTTTTTCTTTTTTTTATGCTCAAAATATTTTTAACTCAATATGAATTTCTATTTTAGGGAAACTTATTATGAAATTTGATATCAAATACGACATACATTGCCTTTTATCATCGATATATATATTTTTTTTAATTTTTACATTTTAAACTCGAACAACTATTTTCTTTTTTTACATAAATGTCAATCCCGTCAAAAAGTAACTAATATTTGGTACCCCAAAAAAAAAAAAAAGTTCAAACAAGATTTTAAAATAGTGAGAAAAGAATGATATTTAGATGTGATATTTAAGCTTGCATTAGTTCATTTAGTTAAAATGTCTAATTATTATAGGGCCTTCTCTAATAGGGGAAAAGCATTTGAATAATGACCAGCAATGATAATATACAATTAGTGATAATACATAACCTTGTATAATAAGAATAGTGAAAACACATAACATTACCCTTCATTTCAAATTATGGAGTACATGATTATTAAATTAAAATAAATAAATAATTAATTAAAAACTCATTACTTTTTGTTTAAGAAAAAATCTAGATGGGTTTCTATGTTGGCGAAACGAATCTAGCAACAAATTAGTGAACATATATTAGCTATGATTAATCACGGGAACGATGATTTATGCCAATTTGATTGTTGGTTGAGCTAAAAAAGTCTTTTGGCCATACACGAGCTAGGCTACTTTATTTAATTAATCCCCAAAAACAATTATATAAATATAACTTCCTTTGAAAGAAATAGCTTAAAAGGTAAGTGAACGGTATCTTGATTTAAAAATTAACAAATGTTTCATTTTGTTATATGTCTTGTATATATTGCATATATATATGTATATTATATCTTATATATATTGAAAGAGAGAGAATCGATATCATTGATGATGGAAGCAACAACAAGGATGTTCCCATGTCCATCCCCCAGAAGATAATGGTAAGAACAATAATCAAACAAAAAAATTAAAAAATAAATCAAACAAAAACAAAGGTTCCCAATGTACTTTTTGTTTTGGTTATGTTTGGTGATTAAGCATTAAAGAAAACAAAAGAATACAATAATACAAATATTAATGTGTGTGTGTTTATATATATAGCTGGAGCATATACAGTTCCAAAAGATTAAACCTTAGAATCACTGCCTCCTCTTTTCAAGTCACAGATTCACAGTTCCAGTTTCCATGCCAGTTCTAGAATTAAATGAAGAAAAAGTGATTGGAAAAAAAATAAAAATAAAAGCACGCAGATGTCACGTGACTAACCGGCAAGGCCACGAGGTGAGTGGACCAGGCAAGCCGCACGAGGGCGTGATGTGGTGCCGCCCACAAATTCAAACAAAGCTTTTGTCGAGTAGGACTAGTTCCACTCCCACCACCCTTCTTGGTCCAGCCCATCTCACCAACTGGTCCAACCACCACTGGACCACATTTGACCCAAACTGCTTTTCTAACTTTTATGCCACATTGCTTGGTGAGGCTTGAAACGATTTTCAATCCGGATGTCATTTTACGATTTGAAAATTTTCAGGCCGAATCGAACTATTTTAACTAATGGCTTGATCAAGTTAATTTGAAACCGAGCATTTTAACTTTGGTGTGATTTGAAATCATGGTTTGAAACATGAGGCTTGAAGAAGATGATCAAAAGGTAACAAGAGTATTAGGGTTTCTTTTTTGTTAAGAATAAACTAGGTTTAGGTGAGTTAAATGAACCTAAATAAGTAATATGTTGGAATTTTTTTAGAATTCTTGACTAGGGTGTGAAAAATAACTTACTCTTCTGATACTATTTTTTAGACTCGTCTTTATTTATATTTTGAGCTAAATCAACCTAAATTAGTAACATTTTGGAATTTTTGAGAATTCTTAACCAGGGTGTGAAAATAAATTTATTCTTATGATACTATTTTTTAGACTAATCTTTATATATATATATATATATATATATACAATTTTTTTAACTTGGCGTGGGTGAATTCAAAGTATTAACGTTTAGTTGGAGTCAAGTGTGATATTTCTATTAGGCTATGCTTGCAATTACAGACTCATCTTTATTAGGTGTTGTAATTTATATACATATATATATACGTATATATAGGGCCTGTTTGGCACTCAAGTTTAACTTAAGTTAAACTGTATTTTTTTTTTTGTCTTTTTCTGAAAAAGTTTTATCTTTTTCTAAAAAATCAACAAAAATTACTATTAAAACTTAAAATTTCTAACTCAAACTCATTCACCAAACAAACACATAGTTTTTTTGGATAGGATTTTGTCCAAATCTAACACCTCTAAACACTTTACTATAAGCTCATGTCCTCTTATGTGAGCAAGTTATAGTTACTATATTATAAGGTCTTAAAATACATGTGGTTATAAATCGTTGTGATATTTATTAGATGACTCATGGTATGATTTTCATGATAGTAAAAGAATTCAAATTCCAGATCTTAAGCCATATCTGTAATCACAAATATAGTTTCATCAATTACAGACACCTTTAAGTCAACCAAGTTAGGCTGTGAATAATTGAATGGTGAAGAATTGCATGAAACTGTCCACCACTGACATTTTATATGAGATTCAGTGGCTATGCTAAGCTGTAATGTATGTTTTCAGTGAGTCAAAATTTGTATTTTGTAATAGCTAGGGAGGGGACAACCTAGTGAAAAAGATTTTTCTCATCTATAGGGGTGTTTTTGTCTCTCGATCATGAGGTCCCCCTTTCTAGGTATTTCACTTTGTACATGCATGAGGTGTTTTGATGATGTTTACATCATGTCACAAACTGTCATCAACATGAAAAAAATCATTTAAAAAAAAATTACAATATATTAAGTACGTTTAAAATATATAGCAGATTCGTTTTTAAAGATAAGAAATTACAATATATTTTTATGGGTCCTTGTATTTTCGGATAAATCTTTTGATTTTTGGGTAAATTTTTAGATTTTCTATTAAATTCTCATATTTTTTTAGTAAATATTAGATTTACAGTTAATTTTAAATGATGGATTTAGGTGTATATTTTCAGGTTAGAGAGAGAGAAGAGAGCGGTGAGAGAGAGAGAGAGAGAAGAGAGACGTGAGAGAGAAAGTGAAAGCACGAGTGGTATTTTTGATATTGTGTGATCATAAATCTAATTATGCTATTTAATGTTATTTTTAAAATTTTACGTGTAATTTACTATTACTATTCTTAAAATTCTTAAAATTGCTATACGGCTCTTTCCAAATCTCTTACCTATATATAATATATATATATATATATATATGTATATAGAAGAGTGAATAGGTCTTCTGGTCTTACCTCCAAAGACTGTTACGTGACAGCCACGTAAATATCTTGTAGATGTTTACGTGGTGGCATAATCAACGTTATGTGGCCTTTTTTTTTTATTTATTATTATTGCTTTGTTTGTCTCTTCCGCACACACGAAGCGTGTGTAATAAAACTAGTTAAAAAAAAAAACTAAATAGTTACACAAAAGACCCATTTTTAAAGTCTTGTTTTGAAGTATGTCTATTTTTCAACAATATTATGTATATGTCTATTTTTAAGAAATAATATCTGTAGTACCTATTTTTCCATTTTACTATAATTGACATCATTTTATTTTTATACATATTTTTTTATTTTCCTTTTTTATTTTTTATATTTTAAATAATGAGTATTTTTTGTTGATAAATGTAAATTACCTTTAATAAGTTAAAATTAATTATAAACATAAAGTAATTATAACAAATATAAATATTTACTATAAAGATGATGGTTCTTACTAAATAATAAACACAACACAAAATATTAACGATAAAAATTGATGAATATTCATACTTTTCATATAAAAAACCAATGAATTCTTTATAGAAAAAAACTTATTTGTTTATGTATTCTACTATAAATTAAAGGGTTGTCATTTATGTCTTAATCAAATAAATTGAAGAATAACACAATAAATGAAATCAAATTCTTTATTAAAAAAAACTATTATTTATATAAATTAGTAAAAATGAAATCGAACATATCTTTATGATAAAGACATATTCATTATACGAAATCTTTTTTTTTTTTTGTTATTTTTCTTTTTCTTTATTTAGCATTTTCTCATTAATTTGAAATCTGATTTTGAGAAAATATTATATTTTTTGGTTTATTATGAATATTTACACCTTCTTTACAATAAATCAAAAAATTTTCAAAATTTTATTTTTTATCAAATTGTTTTGTAATTTCATTAAATCAACTTTAGCTTTATTTGATAAACATCTTAGGGGGTGTTTGGTGAATGAGTTTGAGTTAAGATTTTTAAGTTGAGTTTGAGTTAAGTTAAGTTGAGTTTAAAAGTTGAGTGTTTGGTAAAAAGTTTGAGTTGAAAAGTTTAACTTGAGTTGAGTGTTTGGTAAAAAGTTTGAGTTGAAAAGTTTAAAAAGTGTTAGGGCTCTATTTGGATGTTAAAAAGTGTTTGGTGAATCATCTCAACTCAAATTTTTCATCTCAATTTTTATTTTATTTTTTTTCTCAAAAGTCAATAAAATTAATAATTACTTTTCAAAAAGTCAACAAATTTTAAACTTAAAAATTTCATCACAACTCAAACACCAAACGGTCTTAAATTCTTATATGTTTAAAAAAATTTATAACTAGTTTTTAAAAAGTCAACTAACTCCAACTTAAATTTTTAATCTCCAACTAATTTACCAAATGGATGCTAACATGCCATTGTAGGTTGTGAATGGAAAAATGAAAAAAACTAAATAAACTAAAATAAAATTTGAACATCAACAACATACCTCAAAGTTTTTACAATATTTTTTACATCGCCATAACATACAACAAGAATAATGTCAATTGCTAACTAAATATATAAATATAACACTGATCTTAATTTCAAGTGAATTTATACCATATAAATCGTTGATATATGTCTCATATTATAGAAAGAGACCCAACCCAACCCAGCTTTAA
Organism: Ficus carica; assembly: GCA_009761775.1. Taxonomy (NCBI): domain Eukaryota; kingdom Viridiplantae; phylum Streptophyta; class Magnoliopsida; order Rosales; family Moraceae; genus Ficus; species Ficus carica. The sequence goes on from CM019740.1 coordinate 11,405,778, forward strand.
CCAAATTTTCATCTTTTGTTTTCGGTTTTTTCACTCATTGCACCTCCTCCTCCTTTGGCCGTCCAACCAAAAATTAAAAAAAATTAAAAAAAAAAAGAAAGAAAGTAAACTCCATTAAAGAAACAATGAAACAAAGAGAGAAATAAAAAAAGATTATCATCTCTTTCCATACTATTTAAAAGCCTTTTTATTTTTCTTGTCTTTTCTTTCCTTTATACCAAAGCCATATACTATTATCTTTCTCTCTCTCTCTCCAAACATCAATGGCGGTTTCTCTCTCCACCATCTCGTGCCTCCTTGCCTCCCCGCCCTCTCTCTACCTCTCCACCAGTCTCCGCCCACCGAAGACGGCGGCGCTCTCTTCCAAGCACTCCGCCTCCGCCCTTCGCCTCAAGCACTGCCATTCCCCCAAGCCGCTCAGATTCTCCACCACGAAATCCGCCACAATCTCCGCCACCATCGCCGTCGGCGACAAGCTTTCGGAGTCCACCCTATCCTACCTCGACTCCACCGGCGACATCCAGACCGTCACCATCTCAGACCTCACCAAGGGGAAGAAGGCCGTCCTCTTCGCCATCCCCGGCACCTTCACCCCGTCCTGCTCGTAGAAGCACCTCCCCGGATTTGTGGAGAAGTTTGCGGAGCTGAGATCCAAGGGCGTCAACACCAGCGCCTACATCTCAGTCAACGACGCCTTCGTCCTGGAGGCGTGGAAGGAAGACCTCACCAAGGATAGTTTGCCTTGGGTTGGTCACACAGTAAACCAAACCAAGTTTGGTTTACTGTGCAACGGTTCAAAGGCAAGTTGGAATCAAACTCCAACACCAAACAATTTTAGTTGAGTTTGAATTCAAAATTTTGAGTTTGAGCCAAACACCCTCTTAGATTTCTTTTCTTGTTTTTTTTTAGTTTCTTTTTTTGTAATTTCTATATTTGTTAATTCTACAAAGGTAAAATTATTTTTATAATTATTTTTTTAAACATTTATATAAATAAAAAGAAAAATAAAAATATTTTAAATCAATACCTCTAATTTAAAAATCTATGTAAAAATAAAAGGGCCTAATTATAACCAATTTGAGCCATAATGCTTTCTTTTTTTATTTTTTTTTATTTTTTTATTTATTTTTTTATCATAGTCGGTTATAAAAAGAAAAAGAAAAATCAAATAATTGGGTTTGATGAGAAGGAGACAGCTATGTCGTCAAATCAAATCAAAGTTCATTTCCAATTACCCTGAGACTGTGTTTTGATTAGGCCCTAATTGGACATAATATCTAAAGTGGAAAAGGATAAAAAGGACACATTTTAATTAAATGGGTGTGTGTTAACAAGTCATTTAATTCAAAACGTTGGCCAATCTATTAGTACTAGGTCTCCTTTTTTAAAAAAAAAAAAAAAAAGAAAAAAAAAAGGAGAAAAAAAGAGAGAGAGAAAAGAAAAAGCTCAAACCGACAATAAAATCAGGTGACTTAAATTGGGTGGTCTGGTCCAGTTTTGGTATAACATTGAGCATTAATCCGCCTTTATTGAGCTACTTAAGATTCACACGTTCCTTTTTTCCTCTAAGATGAATTTGGTATGACTTCATAGTCTCATTGTCGGCTTGAAGTTTCCCTCCCTTTTCCTTTAAGCCAAACAAAAGTTTCTGAGGAGAATACCTCCTTACATTGATTCTGTCATTGTATTAACTTCTTTGTTTCACTCATTTGGACTAGGAATTGATCACATACCTCTACTCAGAAATTTATTAAAAAAAAAAAAAAACATATTTATGGAAATTAAATAAATTACAAAAACTATTGATGTAAATATCATATTTACTGTGGTTATATATATAATCTTGTGATGATAGCATAATTGACTCAATCATAAAATTTTGAGTTCGAATTTTTCATCTTTATATGAAAAAGATATATATTTATCAATACATAATTTTTTACCTAATAAAAAATTTACTTACCCAACAACTTCTTAAATATGTTTTTTTTTTCTTTTCCCTTATTTACTTTTTCTCCTTATTATAGTGAATGAATTTCACTATTTTCAGCACATGTACAGAAAGTGGAGCATTTTTGTCGAATAAAGTGACAATTAATTTATTTTTTTTGTGTTCATGAAAAAGTAGGGAATGACTGTGGGTAGAACTCTATTGAGGAGTACTACTGATAGTTATTAATTTGTAGCCTATTAAGATGAAATCTAATGGTAAAAAATATAAAGGAATACATGAAATTCTTATGTACTGAATAAAAATTTATTAAATTACAAACCTTTTTTTTTTTTCCTCTCTAAAATGTGACAAAAAAAAATTCAACCAAAACCCATATAGACCCCGCCATCATCCACACTCGGCCACTGGAGAAGCCGCCGGCAACCATAGAGGAGATTGGGCGTCGGAGTCTCCCTCCGCCTCTCTCTCTCTTCTCTCCTCTCAGCCGTCACCGTCTGGGTCTTCAATCTCCATCGCAAGATCCACGATCTCCGTCCAATATCCTTTCCCTGCGAGGCAATTGATGAGTTGAGGCAAGGCGACAACGATGTGACGAGTCCGGCCGCGAGCCCCTTTGCAACGGTCACTGCTTCGACCCGAGGTTTTCGACCCGACGCTACAATGGACCTCCCCTCCGTGTCACCGCGATCTGTGGCGTTGTGCTTCGATGACTCAACGAGGCTCTGCCACGAAGCTTCTAGAGACCCAATCGGCGAGATCTGCGGGTGTCGCCGGAGTCTAGACGACACGGCCATTTGTCGGTCGTGATCTGAACGACATAGCTGCGTCGCGATCTGAACGCCACAATTGTCGGTCGCGATCTATATTCCAGTGGCCGGAGAGAAAACGAGGACAACGATAGTAAACCTTTGACGATGGAGTCGAATCGAAGTCGCCTCTCCATCTCCGGCAGTGGGTCGGCGCCGATCCGATCGTTTTTTTTGTTTTTTAAGTATCAGTTCTGATTGTGGAAAGGAAGAAAAAAATTTAAATTTAATACGAATGATTGTGTGTATACGAGACTATAAAATATTAAATGTATCTTATATTATTTTCGTTTATTTAGTTATACAATTATTTTTAATCGTTAGATCGATTACTATCGGTAATATTTCTTAAATGAGTTCTACTACATTATTTCCCGAAAGAGTATCGGTCCGCTTAGTATACTAAGGGAGAATGTTCTTCAAATTTCAACCATTGATGTCAATATGGTACATGGTCAGTTCCTCGCGTGAGTAAAGGATATTGGTACACAGAGACGCAGCAATTAAGGACAAGCCCCCAGTCTACTTTTCTCTATTTGCACTTTTAGATGTGTTTTTGTTTGAAATTTACATATTAGCCTCTCCTAATTTTTTAACCCCCTCCCCCAAAACTTACAAACCTTAATTTTTCCCACCTATTTTTTTTTAATAGAAAAATGTTTAAACCAAAGTCTAACAAATATCTCTAAACACCTAATAAGATCATTTTCCCTTTAATAATTTGTGATGTTAATTATATAAGTCTATATGATTATTTTTCCTTGCTTGTTGTTTTTCAATACTGTACATGTCAAAAACGATTAAAGTTTGTTAGTTCCCAATCAAAGTTCCTGATTTTGTCACTGTTAGTACTAGGGGTGGGCATTGGATCGAAACCAGTTTCTTTTACCATCTATTATACAATCCGATTGTTAAAAAAAAAAAATTCAAATCCAACTAATCCAATCCGTTTTATTTTATCATCCAATCCAATCCAAAATCCATTAATGGATTGGATAATTGGATTATGTTTATATTTTTATAAATACTTATTAAAACCTACTGAAAAATGACTAATCACATTTTTTAAACATGAATTTGATTCTCCATCGTCTATTCATCATATAACAAAATAAAAAGTGACGTCAATATTTTGAGTTCTAAGGGCCCGTTTGGTTCTCCATCTCCATTCAAACTAAACTGTACTTTTTTCATTATATTTTTTGTCTTTCTGAAAAAGTTTTTTGTCTTTTCTGAAAAAGTCAACAAAAATTACTATTTAAACTTAAAAATCTCAACTCAACTCAAACTGAACTTGTGCACCAGACATGCCCTAAAATTCCACACACACAACAACCAAATAATACTTCCGTTCCTTTAACTAATGGAAATCACACACTCATGGGCCAGACTAGTTCCTTTCAATTCTTTGTGTCTCTCTTTCTCTCCCTACTAATAAAGTCCATAAAGTCCAGCCTATAGGGAGACAATCCTTTATCCTTCCACTATACAAAGAGTTTAAGTTGCCAAACAAACTTATAGAATTGAAAAAAATATATTATATATTAGAAAATATTTTGTTTGAAGGAATCCAATGCCAAACCATACTTTATTTTGGGAAGAAAAATGTAAAAGTAATTGTGATTGGTATTTAAAAAAAAAAAAAAAAAAACTTAGGGTAGGAGCAGGACAAAGTTTTTTCAACAATAAAATTATAAAAAATTATATTGTATGAAGAAAAAATTATATCATAAAAAATTATATTACAAATAAAATCATAAAAAAATGCAATGGTCAAGTGTGAAAAGGTACCCTATTGATATGACTCTATTTTAGAGCCATCGGATCTTTATTAAGTTTTGAGAACTTTTTGTTTTGAAATTTTTTACGCTATTTGTGCTCGGATCAAGCGTTTAGAAAATGTGCACAATCAGCAGAATTATCCTACAACTTAAAGCACCGTAGGAAAATGTGATAATTTAATAAAATTTGATAAAGATATATTGGTTATAGATCTAGCGAGATTTTTTTTATATATATATCTTTTAAAAACTTCTAGAGAAAAAAAAAAAACCGAAAAACAAAACAAAGGAGGTCGCTGAGTGAGCTAAACCCATTAATAAAATGGTTATATGTGTCATAAATTTGATACATCCTTGTATTTATACTCATCATAATATTAAGGTTGATAATTTTTCATTTGAGAACATTAAAATTACTAACTTTAATATTAAAATGGATAAAATTACAAAAAATATATGTAAAACATGACTCTTTATCTAATTTTTTATTAATTATTTAAATTAAAATGACATAGTTAAGGTCCATCTTGGGGGTTCAAATTTGCCTGCCCAAGTCAGCCCTATCCATCAATCAACAAATATCTCAGGTTAGAAGTACAAATTTCAGAGGGAAAAAAAAAAGAGTGAAAATTAAAACATATTTAATAAATACTTTTGAAGTTTATAATATGTTTTTCTTAAAAAAAATATTAAATTATAAAATATTTTTACGGGTAAATCTTTGAAATTTTTAGTAAACAACAGATTTATGAATTAATATATTTTTAATTATTAACAATAGATTTATATGCAGAGTTTTAGATTATAGAGAAAAAGAAAGAGCTGAGAAGAAAGATATTGAAGAAAAAGGGTATTTTTGATATTGTGTGTAGTCATATTATTATCAGGCCTAAAATTTCCATTATAATTTATAATTACTCTTTTTAAAAATGTTAATCGATTCTTTGTCAGAAAAAAAAAAAAAAATCCCAAGCTAACATTAACGGTTGGGCCTATTCATTAATTTAAGTCCCAGAAGCTCCTAAGTCATGAGAGGGTTGGACAAATTGGTAAGTGTTTATACATAATCCATAAAAAAAAAATATATATATATATATATATATTAAAAAACCATGTAATTAATATAGTGGCTGTGTGTGTTTCTACATGTAAGCCAAATTTGAGGAAGAGGACCATGTTAATATTTTTGTGTCAGATATGGTCTTTCTTCAAAGGGGTTTTTGCTGACCGTTCTTAACCAGTATTAATGAAAGTGGTACAAGGTAAAATGGACAAAAGAACAAAGGCTAAGCTTAGCTCTCCGTTCAACATCACATATTTTCAGAACCATTCATTCATTTCACCCTTGGCAATTGGCATGATGGGCTCTTCTACTGTAATAGTCATCAATTCCTATTAAAAAAGAATAAACTGTACAGTCTTATATTGCTTAAAAATGGATATAAGTGATGGTTCATAAGTAAAGAGATCACCTCCTAATGGTATGAAGTCTTTTGTGATGAGCCCAAGAGCAAAACCATACGGAACGAGGCTCAAAACGGACAATATCATATTAAAGGGAAGCGCATGTCATTATAAATGGTATCAAAGCCTATATCCAATCGGAAGTATGACAAATGAGGACGTTGGGCCCCAAAAGAAGTGGTGATTATAACAGTTATCAATCCCTACAAGGAAATGGTAGGTTCTGTAGTCGCACATTGTTCGGGAATGAATTTATGTGATAATTCATAAGTTAAGAGACCACCTCTTGATGGTATGAGGACTTCAGGGGTGAGCCCAAGAGCAAAACCATACGGGCACGAGACCAAAAGCGGATAAATATCATATCAAGGGAGGCATGGGTCATTACATTTACCACCCCTCCATGGGAAGATCCCTTGACTGTAACTTTTTTCTAAATAATTTGTAACAAGTTGACTTATTTATAATTTTATATAAAATTATATATGATAAGTTGATAAAAAAAATATATCATATTACACATAATTTTATATAAAGTTATAAATAATTTAACTAATTGTTTTACGTTGTTTAAAAAAAATTATAGTTGAGGGACAGTCACACCTGAGGAACAGTAGAAATGCCATATGCATATATATATATATATATATATATATTTATTTTTTTTAACGAGGCATTAAGGAAAATAAAAGGGAAACAAGGGGGGATGGAAAAGAAGAAGAGATGGGTTGTTTGGATGGTTTTTAGTGTGGGGTATAATCAGCGAATATAAATGTTTTATTCTTGATCTCTTAATGATCTTTGTAGCTTCACTCCTGAAACAAATGAGGGTTCCTGCAGAGAAAATTCTTAATAAGGAAGTTCTATAAGTGAAATTGCCAGAGTTTGACTAGCGAAATCAAGAAGAGCATACCTTTCTCCCGTCCACTCAACTCTATTTTTGGACGAGAGAGTGCCTGTGAAATCAATTTTCAGTCTAACCTTAACCATTTATAGGGAGGTGCCACGTGTACTTTTATCACTGTATATTAAAATGTAGGTTCCTTCAATTAATTTCCACCAAGTGTATTGGCATAAGAAAACTAATATTTATTTATTTCAAAAGATTGAGTAAAATTTTTTTCCTTCATATTTTACATAATTAATTTTCACCAAACAAAAAAATTAATAGCTATGCAATATTTATTCTATCTAACAAAATAAATAGTTTCCCGCACATGGTGATATTCATATTGTCATATATATTATGTACAACACACAAATCAGTGTTATACAGAAATTGTCGGATGTCCAAGACATCTAGTAGCGTTTTCAAACAGTATTAGCTAGCATGCGAATTAAGTGAACCTGTGTACTCAGAACCTCCAACGGCCAGTTGTTGATTGTTTAAACTCATTAATCAATTAACTACCGTCGTTAGCTTTGGTTCTTACAGCGATTAGGAACCAAAGCTGTAATCTAAGAATACATAGATATTTTTATTAGAAGCCAATAATAAACAATCAACTTTGTCCACAATACAGGTAAATACTTATGAGACAGACCATTCATTATGGACATCCATAACTGGAGCTAGTGAAGTAAACCACTCTAGCATCTCCAATACATTTTTATCTATAAATACCGTGAATTCTTTATTGAATATTTTTCTTTGAATATATCACAAATAAAGTTTAGTCCACCTAATCGACACAAGATATCTCATTTACTTAAGATTCTAAATTAACACAACACGTGGATGTCATTAATCTTCATGTACGAGTTTTATATCATGTAGATGTCATTAATCTTCCTCACATGTGCTCTTTACTATTTTTAGCTTCTGTACAATTATGCTATTTACCTCTTTCTCTCAACTCTACTAAAATTTGACTATTTCAGCGCATGTGAGGAAGTGGGGCATTTTGATCAACTACGGTGACAATTAATTTCTTCATGAAAAAATGGTCCTCTTAGTTTACTAAAGAGATAATGTTTTTCAATTTTTTGTTGGGAAAAACCACCAATTAAACTTTTCTCTCTTTGTGTGATAAAATGAGTTTTTTAAAAGTAAGTTTCAACAAAGTCAACAAAACAACCAAGCAACTAAAAATCAAAATAATCAACCGCACAAGAGACACCGATTTTTACGTGGAAAACCCTCTAATGCGAAGGGTAAAAATCACGGGACCGTAGTCCAGTATCAACTTCCACTATATCAACAATAATGGGATTACAAAGTTATCTCTAGATACAACTAGAGGCTCACAATCATCAAGATAAAACACAATCTTGGCTTAACGGCAAGGTTTATCATCAACAAGATGGATTTCAACACATAACATAAAAAGAAATCAGTTTTTGGTCTCAAGTGGGTATTTGGGAAAAGCACCTTAGAGACACCAATTCGAAAATCAGAACCGGCAGATGAGAAGAGCTCGTCACAAGGATTCACCACGTCAAATTTGAGCACCAACGGACATCGTTTCACTGCTCAATCGTCTTGTACAAACCCATAAACTCTATCCTCTCTCTCTCTGCTTTCTCACGCTCTCTGTATACTTTTTTCCGCACACTCATAGCAGCCCCCACTTTGTTTCCTTATTTTGCCGCTCACGCACACGGCTTGTTCAACAAGCCATTAATCTTTTTTTTTTTTTTTAATATTTTATATATATATATATATTTTATCAAAAGCTATTGGGCTTTTGGCCCATTATTGTCCAGCCCACAGACATGGAGTGGACATCTCAACAATTCTCCCCTTCCGCATCATGTAGTGGGCTCGACCAAGCCCGTTCTTTGCTTGCACGCTTCAAGTTTCTCCTTAGGCAAAGATTTTGTCAACATATCCGATGCATTCTCACTTGTATAAACTTTCTCCAAGTGCATTTGCTTTGTTTCAAGTACATCACGAATCCAATGATACCTAACATCAATATGCTTGGATCTTGAATGGAATGTTGAATTTTTGGAGAGGTGGATGGCACTCGGACTGTCACTATAGACAATGTACTTCTCTTGTTGCAGACCCAATTCTTCAAGAAACTTTTTCATCCACAAAGCTTCTTTGCAGGCTTCAGTAATTGCAATGTACTTAGCTTCTGTACTGGATAAAGCAACACATTTTTGTAACTTAGACTTCCAAGAGACTGCTTCCCCTGGAAAGATCATCAAGAACCCCAAAGTGGATTTCCTGGAATCAACATCACCTGCCATGTCTAAATCTATATACCCTTCTAAAATAGGCTCACCACTGCCAAAGCATAAACACACCCTGAAAGTTCCTCTCAGATATCTCGATATCCATTTCGCCGCTGCCCAATGTTCTTTTCCAAGATTAGAAAGAAATCGGCTAACAACTTCAACAGCATGAGCAATATCTGGTATTGTGCAAACCATGACATACATCAAACTGCCAACTGCAGACGCATAGGGAACTTTACTCATTTCTTCTTTTTATGAGCTATGGAGGAGTAAGCTATTCTTTTATTTAGACAATTTGTCAACGACAATTCTGTTATAAATTCATAATCACCATTCTCTCTTCTAATATTTTTACCATATTTAGGTGAATAGGATATATCATTTTGTTTGACATTTCAACTCAACTCCAACTAAACTATACTTTTTCATCTCAATTTTTGTCTTTTTCATAAAAGTTAACAAAAATTATAATTAGTTTTTAAAAAGTCAACTAACAACTCCAACTTCAAAATTTCATCTCCAATTAGCGAACCAAACGCAAGCTAAAGTTTACAAATCACCTAAATGTCAATTATTTACTAAAATAAACATACCATTTAAGCATGAATAATTTCTTCTTTAGCATGACCTATGAGACAAAAAGACACCTTAGGAAGAGGTTAAGTCCCCTCATGAATAATTAATAACATGGCCCATTTTTCTTTGGCCTTTGGCATAAATTAAACACAGGGATTTGAAATATAAAAGGCTCTAGCAGTACAATTATCGGACATTAGTTATTTAAGTTAGAAGAAACAACATTCCAATAAGAAAACAGATAAATCCCCATGTTGTTTTAGTACATTCATTAACTTGTCCATTCTTTTCAGGCAAGTTTTCTCTCTCTCTCTTCTTTATTTATTTATTTATTTAAAGGAAGTGAGCTGTGAAAGGGAACAAAAATCGGACCAGTATGGTGTAAGTATGTGGTGTTGGTGTGGTGGGGTCAAAAAAAAATTTTGATGTAAAGGAATGATTGAAGGGATTATTGGTTTTCACTTTGCAGGGGGAAGATTCATGTGTTTGCAGGAAAGGGGAACAAAAGGAGAAGATCATTGTGAAAAAAAAAGAAAAAAAAAAAAGAAAAGAAAAAAGAAAAAAGAAAAAAGCTAAAGGAATCATAATCTAAAGCCACCCCCACCCCTGTACATGCCAGCTTAAAAGTGAGTACTATAAGAACTTGGAAATCTGTGCAGGTTTTTTTAGCAGAATATATCAATTTCAGGTAGTCCAACATATTTTCACCAAAAAAAAAAAAAAAAGCCAATATTCCAAGCTATATATATATGTATATATTTATATGTATAACCCTTGGAATCAGTTTCCTAAATAATTCATTAATCAACTAGTAACAAAGTTTTTGGAGTCTACCGGACATTTGGTGAGGTGGTAAGACTGTTCGTTATTTATGATAAGATTTTAATTTTAAATCAGTCTCACTATGATGGATGGAGTATACAAATAATCTGTTTATTAAAGGATCTATATATTACCCGAGAAGTAACAATATCCCTTTTTTTATCATCTACATAACAATTAATTGTGACATATGTCAGCAATAACTGCGCTAATGAGAGAGTTTATAAGGATAATCATTCTAGATTCATAGGTGATGTGATTCTTTCATTCACATTTCATTCGACAAGATTGTTAAATTCCTAAAAGTTTTTCATATCATGGGAGATTTTAAGATGTCTCTTCTCTATAGTTTTCATGAATAGTAGACAAGTGGGTTTGTGTTCAACATTAATCAGTGTTCTTTCTAAAAATTATTAAGAAACAAAAGGTGAAACATATGTCTCAAAGCTTTCCAGCTCAAAAAGCACTTAAAATTAAATAATTAATTTAAAAAAAAAAAAAAAAAAACTATACTAAGACTGATCCATACTGCCACCACACTATCAGGTGATGGTACTCTTTGCATCTTTTTCACCATGGACATCTCTTAGTTGCCCATTAGTGCTCAGATATATATATATATATACATACACACACACATGCATACATACATACATACATACATATATATTTATATATATAGAGAGAGAAAGAGAGAGCACAGAAAGATTGCAGAGCAGGATTGGCAATCCCTGAAGGAGATCCACCAATCTGAGGAATCAGCCCAAGCAATGGATTTTTTGTCCAGAAAATCTTGTCATTTTTTGAGGCCTCAAACATTCTCAAGAACTGTTTACTCCCACATTGACACAAGTACAACAGCTGGACAAGAGATGGTGGAGAACTTTACAAGGCGATAATGACTGGAAAAGAGCAACCAAGAGTAAAGAGAATATAAATATTTGCACTATTATTCCTGTCACATTGTTAGGACTAAATTCCAAAAAAGAATTCAAGTGTGCTTCACAACTTGGGCAACTTTTTTAATGCAGAAAGCCATTGATTTTGGCAAATATTTATGTTTATCTTTGCATCGTGTCTAAATCATATCAGCAAAATCTATCATCTGGTAGTACTTTCCGAGTTTTTTATCGTTCCCGAGTTAGTTTTCGCTACCTTTCATTTCTCGCCCAAGTTTAAATTTTCACTAGTTGGGGCAATGGTATTCAGTTCTTTAACCTACAACCAAATGTATGCAACTAACTTACATGTCACTGATTTTCTTTTGGCTTAACTTTCAGATTTTAAATTCTGTTGGAATGTTGATTTTTGAAACAAGTCTCATTAGATTCTAAATGGTGCGTTTAACTTAAAACCTAAGTATGACGTGAAAGGTGTGTAGAGAAAAACAATGACGTTCTAATTAATAAGAGATCTTGCTAAGAAGAATTAAGGACTGAAATAGACTCCAGAAAGATGCTATGAACAATTCAATAATGAGATTAAAAGTAAAATCTTGGACTTAAAACCGATAACAGCTGGAAGATTAAGATCTAAGGATAAGAATTGACTCGAAAAGAATAAATGGTCCAGATTAGAGTGATAACTAATCTCCTATCCAGATGCTCGTCTAAAATTAAATAGAGGCAGATGGGCTAGGGAAAGATACGCTTCTCTTGATTTCTTTAGCCAATTTCTGTCGTTTTCATTTATGGAATTCTCTCTGACTTGAGTGTCGTAGTAGAGATTGAATAAGAGTACTAAATCTTTGTATTTGTTGATTGGGATCCACTCAGAAAATCGTCCCAACGCAGGGTATATTTAAGAGCTAGAATTGAAGAGAGAGCATGAAATTGCAAAAAATGTTCTAGAAGGAATTGATGATGAGAAAGTTTGCATGTACAAACATGGGAAATGATTCTTTCATGATTATCTTTTGATTCACTAATGTGGGGATAACAACATGATAAAAAAACAAATGCATATATTGATTTGTATGTATATATATATATATATATATATATTGATCATTTGGTCCTGAGCATAGCCCTCTCTCAGTGATGGGGAAATTGATTGCATTTGTATGACCAAAATACGAAATGAAATTATTTTATGGATGCAAGTAACCAAAAGAAAGTATAGAGATATGTGTTGGTCCTACCAAGCAATAGAGGGGAAGTGAAATGACAGGAAAAAAAGAGTGAAAGAGGAAGAGAGAGCATGTGCTTTTCTGAGTTTGGCTTGTCTATCAAATGAACTATCAGCAATTGTAGTAGTATTCATCATACGTTTTGGTACTTGAAGGAGCATAGTTCGAAGTTCAATAATCCACTTTAAATTTTCCATATGTATATAGGAAATGTGTATATATAAAGAGGTTGTCTCATAAACAGGATTTTTATAAACAATAATTGTACTTTTTTTTAAAAATTTATTGTTGCACTCAGTTGATTCTACTATAATATTTTTTCGTGATTAGGGACGTAGGGAGTAAAGCATAAGCCCCCCTCATAACTTTTTTCCTACTTGATATTTTCTATATATATATATATATATATATATATTTTACTCAAATTTATAAATAGGCCCCCTAGAAAGTACTTAAAAACTTCATTTCATCAAAACTTTTGACTTCATCACCGTTCGTGGTACTTGCCTTTCGAAGTGATAGTTCTAAATAGTACAGTTATTATAGTCTATATAAAAAGTTACATATAAATCAACTAATAGTTATAAGATTATAAATAAAATGTTACAATTATGATACGAATCTGATTGTTGGTTTCGAGATATTTCTTATATATATATATATATAAATATATATATATATATGATAAAACTCTTTTAAACTTTTATACATTAAAAACCAGAATTTTGAAACAACAGGAAATTAAATGAGTTTAATCATGAGATTGAACAAGAACAAGAAAAAGGGGGAAAACAAGAGAAAAAGTGAGGACCTTTCCCCTTTAAATTGAAAAGAGAAATAACGATTATTACTTTTGACCTTTACTCCCATAATATTCACTATGGAAATAATTTACCCTTAATTTACATTTTACTCCCAAGAGACTTGTAACAAAACTTCAAAGATCGTCTCAAACTACGTAGAAATGTTCATATATGCTTTGAAAGAACTTCTTTCATGCAATAGTTCACTTGAAATCCATTTGCACTAGTCCACAAAATCGTTCCATAAGTGAGAGATAGCATGAGGGCTGATTGGATGCAAAATTATTTAGGTTCCGTTTGGATCACGTGTCCATTTTTGAAAATGATTTAGTAGCTTATTAAGTAAGAAGGAAAAAAAATTGTAGGACGATTCACATTTTTTAATCTTTCCAACAGTTAGAGGAAAACATAAATCTACCTAAAGAAAACTAAAATTAATTTTCTTTCTCTGCTTTTAAAGTAAAACAATATAAATAAACTAACAATATAGTAATTTCACAAATCTATTATTTTCTTTTCTTTCTATCTACTAAATAATCTAAAAGAAAATTAATTTCCTTTCTATCGCTTCAATTTTTCATCTTTTATATATTTTCTCTCCATCTTATTTTCTTAAATTCCTATCAAACAGAGTATAAAACAGCAATTGCAAATATCTGCTTTAACAGGGCCACAAGCATCTTTCATTCAATCTTAAATAATATGGTTAAACTTAACCCCACAAATAAAAACACACATCAAAGTTCCAAAAATTTTACAGTTAAGTGCCTATATATATATATGTGTGTGTGTCTGGATCATTTTTTTGGTCACTCACACCCGTGTGTTCGAAAAAATTAAAAAAAATTACTTAAAAAAAAAAAAACAACAACAACTACAACGACGACCCTTACGAGCTCCAATCAAGCACCTTTTCTAGTGGAGCAATTGAACATACTCAGACTTCAACAACAGTACGTTTAGTCATGACACATTGAGACTCTCTCTCGCTCTCTCTCTCTCTCCATACATATATATATATATATATATGTATATGTATAGACATATATCTCAAGAATCTAGGCAGAAATTGAAATGGAAGTGGGATATGCAGATTTTGCTTTATCAGGGGGTGTGGGGGATAGAGTGGGGGAAGGGAGTGAGATTTATATATATATATATATATAAATAAATGTATATATAATTGCAAGAGAAAGCAAAAGTTGGAAACAGAACAGGGCCCTCCCTCACATCAATCTTTCAGTGTATCATCATAGTGTAATAATAATAATAACAATAATAATAGTAATAATAATAATCCATGCACGATTGGATGTAACACCTAACACGTTCCATATATATATATATATATATATATATATGACATGCCTTTGCCTTTCCCTTCACATAATCACTCAAGAGAAAAAGAAAAAAGAGTATAATTGGAGAAATGGAAGAAAAGCAGAGAGAGAAGAAACAGGCAAAGAAACACTTGTGGAAGCCAGAAGAGGACTTGATTCTAAAGAAGTATGTCGAAACTCATGGTGAAGGCAACTGGGCTACTGTCTCTCTGCAATCAGGTTCTTTATTAATTACTCTTCCTGCTAACTACTTCTCCCTTGTTTGTTCTGAATTTTCTCCCGAGTAATCGTCAAAAACCTCCTTTTATATATCTTTTTTTTACCCCCTTACAAATAATCTTGTATATCTGAAAAAAAAAAAAAAAAAAAAAAAAAGGAAGAAGAAGAAGAACTCAATTTAAATTTTGAAGTACCTTAAATTCCTTGTCTCAATTGGTTAAATTAGGGAAAAATTACATTATTTTTCCCTTTTACCCTTACTATTTGGTTGATAAGCCCAAACTAACATTTATAAACTTTTTTTTTGTTTTTTCTCCAAAAGTTTTTGTTTTTTTCCCAAAATTTTTTTTGTCTTTTCTGAAAAGTCAACATAATTTACTATTTAAACTTAAAAATCTTAACTCAAACTTACACACCAAACACCCCCTAAATATTGTAAGAATAGTGAAGGCTTGTTTTTATCATAAGTTTATTAAGGGCCCGTTTGAGGGGACGTCTGGAGATGGTGTTTTGAATGTTGAATTAGAAATGTGTAATAGGGGAAAAAAACTTCTGAAGAAGTTCTGTGATATAGAAAATAGTGTAAAAATTTAAAATGTGTTTAGAAAAAAAAATATTCAAACTGAATTTTGTTTTATTTATCTCATTGATATAAGCATTTTGACATAAAAATTATCTCATTTCGATTTGAAATGAGAAAGTTATGGATTTTTAAAGTTTGAGTTTTTTGAAAATAGAAGAGACTAAAAGTTTAATATATAGTTGAGATTTTGAAATCCAAATGGTATTACTGGCGCCCCTAAACCTGTAATTCAAACCGTGAATTCAAGTTTTTGTTAGAGAAAATTGTTAGGAAAAAAAGTTCATATGTAGATAAAAAACGGGTACCAATCGGAACTAAGTTTCTATTTTATGTATTTCAATCTAAGAAACTCGTTCTTTTTGTCATTCCTTGTCTCTACCATGTTCTCTCTCCTTCTGGTGCCACCATCTAAGGATGTCACCAATCTTGCTAACCTAGTGCCAGACCTCACTAAAAGAAGTTAAAAAGAAAACAGCAAATTCAAATTTTTATTAGAGAAAACAGTGTAGAAAAAAATTTATAAATAGGTTTAAAACGGGATACCAAACGGGAACTGAATTTCTATGCTATTTATCTTAATCTAATTAACATTTTTTTTTTTTTTTTGGTCATTCCCTCTTCCCTTCCTTCTCTCCAATGTAGGTTTAAAAACGGGGTGCCAAATGAGATGTTTGGATTTATGTGATATAGCTTACAATTTAAGTGTATGACACTATTTAGTCTTGGTAAATGTGAAAAATTATAAAACATTCCCAATCTAACGAACTTAAAGGAGGAACTATGAAGTTTCTAAATTGAAGGGTTTTTGTGTAATTATTGGATTTGCAAGCAGGCACATAGCTATTAGAGCCCGGGGGGGTGGGACTTAAGCCCCCTCAACTTCTGCTTATTTGCACTTTTAGATGTATATTTGTTTAAACCTTAAAAAAGACTTGAAATGAATGCCTCCCCTAAAAGCTTACAAACTTCATTTTCCCATTGAAAATAGGAAAATAAAAATACTTATTAAACCAATAACAAGATCTTTTACCCTTTAACAGCTTGCACTGTTTATTCTATTTGTTTCTCTCTTTCTTATTTAATATTTAATAATTATTTATTTTGATTAAAATTTGTCGTAGTTGTTAGCCTCCCTCAGAGAGAAAAAGAAGATTAAAAAAAAAATAGACAATACAAGAGAGGTTATGGTGTATTTTTTACTAGATAGACAATGTACTAGGCTTAACTGAATATGTATCTTTTTTCCTTGAGCGAGGAAAAAAAAAAAAAAAAAAAACTGAATCTGTATCTTTGGAACAGGTTTAATGAGAGGTGGGAAAAGCTGCAGATTGAGATGGAAGAATTACCTGAGGCCTAATATAAAACGTGGAGGAATGTCTCAAGAGGAAGAAGACCTTATTATTCGAATGCATAAGCTTCTCGGAAACCGGTTAGCAGTACTATCTTTAACTGAAAACTCAAGAATAAAGGCCCGTTTGGTTTGCCCACTTGAATTAAAGTTTTTTAGATATTTTAGTTGGAGTTAAGTTGAGTTTTGAAAATGTGGGTTTGGTTAAAAATCAACTGTTAGGAGTTAAAGCATAAAAACCTGAAGAGTGAAATTTCAGTTGAAAATGTTTGAAATTATTTCGAAGTTTGAGTTTTTAAGAGAGATTTGGAGACATAAATAGTGAACTTATGTTTACTTTTACAGAAGAAGATAAAAAACCTTTTGGAAACCTAACAAATCATGAAACTTTGGCATATTAAAGATCATGTTATAGACCATAAGGTTAATTAGTTTCATTTGAGTGTTTCTTTTGCGAAGATGGTCCCTGATTGCCGGCCGGCTTCCTGGTCGAACCGATAACGAAGTTAAGAACTACTGGAATACCCATTTGAACAAGAGATGTCCAAGGGGCAAAAGAAAACATAGCAACTCAAACGACAACAAAAACGACAGCAACAGTTCCGAGACAAAGAACAAAGAGGAAAAAATCGATGATCCTCATCAGAACCTCACCGAGTGTCCGAAAAACACAACTGAGGGAGTGGAAGAAAAGAAAGAGGACGAAAGTATCGCTCTAAACCCGTTGGCAGGTGACACAAACAGGTTCAACTACGACATAGATTCTCCTATCATGACTCCTGCCAACTGCTCCATGTTTGTCTTCGATGCCGAGCCTCTCACAACCTATATGGATTCATTTCTTTTGTTCGAAGCATTTGGATACACTGCAGGAGAGGAGAATTATGCAGAGATAGGTATGCATTCCATCATACCATAATGTACTCTTGGGATCTTTTTCCACTAAAGATATTTAATATCTATGTATATTTTGCTGGAAACATTCTGGTAGGGTTAGTTTCTGTGTTTTTTGAACACTGCAGGACAGCAGCACATTGTACTTTTTCCTGCAGTAGCACCTTGTGCTTTTTTCCTGCAATGTTGACGGACGCACTATAAATATTAGTTTCTTCTTTTTCTTTTATTTTCATATATATATATATTTTTTTTTGTTGAAAACTATAATATTTAGCTGTTGTGCATATGCGGACACTTTCTGTTACTTAAGCAAGATTGGTTGGGTGGCACTTTTCTATGGGCTATATAGACTATATATTCACTTATGCGGCTTTCTTAATTGCTTCTGCATCAAGCAGATTAAATTATTTTGTGCTGTAACCTCGATAATATCATTTCCTTTAACAGAAGGGACCCGCCTTCTTATTTTTCTACATCTAAGATCCCACTTGTATGTATCATTGAAGCTTCTAGGAATTATTATGGCAAGAAAAAGTTCGATTCAAAGGGAGAGAGGCAAAAATTGAAAGAAAAAAAAAAAAAAAAAAAAAAACAATCATTTGACTTGTTGATCCTTAAAAAAAGAAACAAGCAAAATTCCATCGTTGAGTGAGAAACGGAAAATTCGTGGAAAGTTACAACCCCTACCACGTAATGGTACACCTATACGCCTTAATCGACATTGTTTTTCGACTGGATGACCGAGAGCTATCGGAAATGACAACAAGCCCTTAAGAACCTGCAACTCACGTATAAAAGGGTTTCATTCCATAGCAGTTACGGTAAAAGCCAAGTTGAGATTGGGGGAGAGGGGGAGTAAATCTTAATTGGTGATTATATATACTAATTTGATTCAGAGATAAGGATTGACAATCTAACTTTCGTCTTTTAAAATCAACAATTACACAAAGTCGGCATTGTCCGCGAACATCTTCAGAGTGCCAAAAGCCGCTTAAGTTGGCCCCGTAATAGGGACAAAAATTACAATACGTCATCCTCTTGAGGGTATAACGAGCCGTTGTCAATAGGTAATGAAGGTGGAGTTCCAGGTGGAATGCAAGCTGCACCATTCTCGCCAGCACATATGCACAGAGCCTCTGCGTCCCTAAGAACCGCATCGAGGTCAATGTGACCACTCAATTCGTTAATGAACCGCAGCAGTGTGTCGAAATCCATCCGCTCGCTAATTATCTTATTACGCTGCCGCTTCAATATTGCAACACATACATACAGGTGTAGGTGCTCGGACAAATAATGTGTCCACAATACTTCCCACAGGCGCATCGTTTTCTCATATTCAAATTCTCTGGAATACAATGACAATTTATCAGATACTTCACAAGGCACTGTAAAAGAGATTAAACTTTAACGCAAAAAAAAGTGCGGACAGAAATAACCTAGTAAACCAAGGAACTGACCTTTTGAATTGTATTAAAACCCAGCGAAAACAAAAGAAGTAATTCAGGCAATCATGCTGCTTGAAGTAATTATGCAGTGGGCTATCCAATAATTCCACCAACTGCCAAAATAATAATTAAAAAATCATTAAGAATGCAACACAACGGAAAATGCAGTTTTCTGCATTGTAAAGCAACAGAAATGTACTAGCAAATAACCACGACAGCAGAAACAACAAGAATGTTTCGCCGTTGTAATGCTTTGATACATGTAAATTATTATCTGAAGCTTGGTGTGCTGTTTCATTATCGGTGAAAAAGTAGAGCACTCAAAGAGGTTGCCTTTACGTAGTGCGAGATGCAAATGTTAATCACCTGTTGCACCATAGGCTTGCTCTTATGCTTTTTACTAGTGTAAGTGTGTAACGTTCTAAATGCCCAGTAAAACAAACACTTACGTTTAATACAACTGAGTAGTTCAATATTGTCCTCTCATTCTTTAAGTTATTTTTCTTGCCGTATCCTAAGCCTACCACATTGCAAGATGCATCATATCTCCCAAAATACTATTTAAGGAAAGATTTCCAAGATAATTTCCTGAATGTCGTCACCAAAAAAAGCATAAGAAGGAAAGATTTCCAGTACGCGAGATTCTTCACACACGCAAAAAAAACCATTCAGGAGTATTCCTAAAATCTTCTATGCAAGTACATGTGTGTGTGTGTGTGTGTGTGTGTACACACACACATTCCTTTTCAGTTCCATAATTTCCCGCTGTAGCACAAGTAAAATATCTAAGGTCTCATGATTAGCCACTGGTAGGTTCCAAATATAAACTTGTTATTTTAGCTTAAATGTTAACAACTTATTTGAAGTGAGAATTAGCAAAATATAGCCAAGACTCCAGGGAAATTTCGAAAAAATACATATATTTGAAGTGAGAATTAGCAAAATATAGCCAAGACTCCAGGGAAATCTCAAAAAAATGCATGCATGTATCTAGATAAATTGTTTTATATTATATTATAATACATGCTACAAATTCTATTTTTGATTTATCATCTGATTTTTAACCGTTCAGATATGAGGGAAGGATGGAGAGAAATATACCTTGGAAATAGCAAAGAGTTGAGTGTGCATGCCATTTTGGTCACGATTAAAATTAGGTCCCAGGCGTTCCATAAGCGAAACAAAACACCAAAATGCTTCTGACTCATCCCCCGTTACATACAATATTGGGGAGAGAAGGTCACTCATACCCTAAGTCACAAAACAAAAGGACATTACACAAAAAGACGCAGAACAAAGCATCCTAACAAAAGGGTGGAAAAATTTTCTGTCACTAGACCGCAAATTATGAACAAGCAAAGTGGGCTTGAAAAAATCATATGCAATAGCAATTCTCCCTAATACATGGATGATAAGCACATGCAATATAGAATTGCAGTAGTATCATTGCAACAAAATAATACAGGTGGGAATTTCTGAATATAGTTGTCGGAAAATACATCCTGGTAGGGTGTCTCAACAGAAAATAGAGATTAACTTTATTGAAGCGGTTAAAATATTTGGCATGTTATTTATCCCCAAAAAATATATAAATATATGTATATATATATAACAAAATGGTGTTCACAGGATTGAGGAAGTTGCATATTTTATTTATGTGCCTGCGTCTACAAGTTACGGATCTTGTAGAGGGGAAAAAGGAGAGCCTGAATCAAATGTGTATACTCTTTTCAACACCAATACGATCATAGTAATATAGCACACTTGATACAGCAAGATTTATTCAAGGGCAGAAAGAAAGTTCAAAACTTGCTGACAAATGTAATGGACCATAATTACGTGCTGATACAAAAGTATACTAAACTAGTTTCTGGGCCGAACTCTTGTTGTAACTTTTTTATTTTCTATAAAGTTACAGCTTCTTTTCTTTATTTATTTACTTATTTTCAAGATGATTAATAATTGAATTCCAGAGCAACACATTTTACCATGGGGGGCATGGTCTTTAATTTTAGCTTCATTTCACAAATTTCATTAAATTGTTCAATTTATGGATGCAAATAAAGAACTTCTTTTTAAGCCATAAAACCATAATCTGCATAAAGCTAGAATATACATAACAAAATATCTAAATCTCTCTACAAACTTCATATGATTCCAAGTAATTACTCTAGAATTTGGGTTTTTAATTGTTCTCGTGTACAAACCAACCACTGAACAACAAACTATCGATGGGCATAAATAATTAAATTAAAACTTATTTATCAACACCTAGCTGGGACAGCAATTTACTGGACAGGGAACGCAATTACCTGACAGTAACCAAGATCAAAGTTGTAAAATGAGTATGTCAACAGAATATCATGTAAAAGACACACGTTTGAATTATCATCCCCGTCATAGAAGGAAAGTGACCTGTCAGTCCTTACCTTGAAAAGAGATCAAACATAATTTTCGGTTACAATACAAAGTTGCAATTTTATAAACTTACCCAAGAAGTTGAAAGCTCAAAGACAAAACTTTTTCTTTAATTCATAATTTCATACCACATCTTTGTCGATAAGACCCTTCCTCTCTCTGAATTTTGTAAATTTCTTTGCCTGTTGTGGTGAGATACTCTGCAAAGAGGTGAAAAAAAAAATCTTGATAATCTTATGGAAAAATATCGACAGGAAGCAATACATACATGTTGCAGACAGTCATTTTACATCAATGACTGTCTTTCAAGAATGTCTTTTTACGTCAATAGACTACATCATAGTTTTTCTTCAAGTATTGAGACCAGATGCCCAACTTTGCTAAGAAGAAAATTATACCTAGTCTAGAAATGAAACAAAAAATACTTCGATGCTATGACCAAAAAGGAAAGCTTCAAAAAGCATCAGTATCGTGAAATGTATAGTTGCACACACAGAAGACAGAACAAAAATTAACGTAAGGAAGGGTGACAAAACAATCCAGAGTAATGCAAACCTCCCACTGGTTCTTTATTGTCTCATACTCTGACTTCTTCACAGACCTAAGATATTCCCTCTCTGCATGTGTTGAATCATATGCGTAGTAACCCAACAAGAATGCCCAAACCTGTTAATCGTCATTCAATTTGGAGCCTGATATGAATATTTAATCAAGTACTAAGCTCAAATACACAAACATAAATGAGCACAGACCTCTTTCCGTATTAAGTGCTCAACTCCCCCATAAAATACTCTCTTTCTTAAAGCTTCTGAATCCGTGACCCTCCCTTCAGAGTCAAAAAAGGTGACCCACTGCAAAAGTGAATAGAAGTTAAACTATAGTAAAAGTATGCACTCATGCTCTATCACACCTCTCTTATCGAAAAAAACAAACGAGATAAAGAAAACAAAAGGTTTCTTGCAAGGTTAGGATTAGGTAGCTAAAAATAAAAAGGTAACAGAAATGTTTCCGGCAACAGGCCCACACCCAAAGGGATTATGAAAGAGTTCACTCAAGGTCAATTTTTGATGCTGACTCATATTTTGACATATTCTTTTAGTTCGATAAGTGACGCAATATCACTAATCTTCCAAACTAAGATGAAGATAGCAAGAATGCAGATCTCATGCCAAAAAAAAATGGAGGGAAAATGAAAAAAACCACTCAATAAATCTGGTAGAAGTAGTGTTTCAACCATATTCTCAACGTACATCTCACTAAGGATTCATAAAAAAAAAAAAAAAAGATTAGATTTAATAAGATCTTTATAATATCTACGAATAGAAGATCATAACTGTGAATTCCTGGGAAAAGGATTTTTTGATGGTGAAATTAACTTAAACAAGTGGTCAGGAATAGCAGCCTGGGAGGAGTTATCTCTCTTATTTATTTATTGCAGCAGAGTTAACCTTAAGCCCTTAAACAATGGCTTCTTCTTAACAAGGGAGGAGTGAATAACTGGGTGTAATAGGAAAAATTCCATAGCTACCTTAAACATACTCTTTCTCTCCGATCTACGAATAGAAAAGGTTTTTCAAATTTGAAAAAAGGGGTTTGTAGCACTTGCTTACTCGAAAGTCATTGCAAAAAGAGCAAAAATAAGCAAAAACTTCAATGAAAGAAAGGAAACATTTCATAGCATATGAGCTGGGGAAGATATATCTAACAAATATGCCATTGAAAAAAGTAAACAACTTCACGTCCAAAAAAATAAAGGCACTTACCTCTTCAGGGCCCAAAGGTGGCTGCCGTGGTTTTCCCCATACTAGAGCTAATTTATCAAACTGATTAGGGAAAAAAAAAAGCCAACAACAACAACAACAATGATTATAATGTGTTATAAGAACTTGAAAAGGTGGGAATTATGAAGACATATTGGGCACGTAGTCCTGCCATAAATGTTTTTGATTATAAGCAAGTACACCTTAATAAATAATAAAATATTTTAGTCATCATGCAGAGGACACAGACCTGACATGTACAAGAACAGCAAATAGATACACTAGTATTCGAATGTTCACTATCGTTTTTATATCTAATGTAGAATATACTATCACGAACATTTATTTATTTATTTTTTAATCACTATAATCAGCATTATAATGGACAACTACTTCTACTTCATAAACAATGAAGCAATGAAAAATGTTATAACATATCCTTAAATTGTTCCCTTCATGGCTAATAGCCCTTATAAAAGGTCAACTAACATGGCATAACCTATCTCATTGAGAACCTTTTTCAAATTAAACGCAATTTTTCTGTAAATTGTAAAACTTTTCATAATTTTAAAGGGGAGAGAGAGAGAGAAGAGAGAGAAGAAAAGAAAAGAGTTTAAAGGGAGGAGAGAGAGAAGAAAGAAAAAGAGCAGCAAAACAAGAGTAAATATTGACATCAGCAGAGGATTACACGTTAACATGCTCTTTCTGTCACAAAAGGATAGAAAAATTTATCACTGCATTTGCAGCAATATATATCTATGTATGCGTGTGTGTGAATCTGCCCTTTTATGTTGGTAACTGAATCCAGTAAATGCAGCGACTAAATTAAAATGGAAACCAATAAACTATGTCCACAAAAAGAAACAACTTTTCTAGTGGAACTTTTATAATTTTGACTTGGTAGACTCAAAGTGTTGCAATATAGCCTTCTGAAACCAAGTAAAATGGACTGCATTGTGGTGCTTAGATAAACCAATAAACCAAGTAAAAATTATTGAACAAGTATCCATTTTGGTGCTTAGATAGCAAACGATATTATCTTGCAACTGGTAACCCCATGTTTGCTACTCCAACACAAATAAAGGAGGATCATGTCAAACAATTATGAAGTGTTTAGTATTTAACAGGACTATTCTGAGAAGATAATCACATTAGGCAGTAAGTGAACCACAGCATCACCAACTCACAATTAAAGGCGTAGAGAAACAATTAAATGTAGGATATCACTAATATGTTTCTTCTAACACATCTCCACTCTAACGTAATGAATATTCGACGAGGGGACAGAAGAGCACCCAAAAGCAAAAAACCAATAGCAAGCACAACGCTCCTGTATACCTCCTTAAATCTGATTAGCTCAAAAGTCCCCACATCTGTGTCAGCTTCTTCACCAAGATTGTGTTTCAAACATGAATTTTTCTGTTTAACAATTTACAAGGATAATCTATATCAGATGATCCTCAAAAACAAGTTTAAACTTTAAAATGGGTTTAATTTTTCACAATCTATAATACAAGCAGTGCCGTATGAGGGGAGGAAAAAGGCTTCAGTTTAAGCTACATCTGCACTTCAACTAAACCACTTATCCATGTAGGTGAAAGAGTGAAATACAACAGTAGTAAAATTTCCACAGCCCACTTATTCCCATTTCCCCTTCTAGGTCAAAAAATAAAAAAATTTAGTACATCAAAAGGATCTGATAAACTGAATGCATATCAAAATTCTGCAGCATCAAACACCCATCAAAATGCAAATTTGATGATAAATGTTAAACAAATCAAGGCTGAGATAGACTGATCATGGATGTCCAGAAAGAAGCTCATTCAAGCATGGCAGCTAAAGATATCCAACAAACTATTATTGCCAACAGGAGCACCCAACAAATTAAATTCTTAGACCATTATGACATATAAACAGAAAAGGTAAGACCAAAAATTCCAAATGCAAACACTTTTTGTTATCTAAAGGCGAAGACTCAGAAGTGGCCGAAAACTCGGCCCAATGGGTAAAAATGCCCGTGTGCGACATCTAGAGAGATCCTAAGGAACTAATAGACCAATTAAAACACAGGTTCTTAAAATCAATAGCACTATAATGACAATGAATAATATAAAATATAGTGCACCAAAATATCAGAGAAGATATCTAAAACTTCTCTAACTGTGAGAACAAGAGGAAAGCGGGGAGTATTAGGATGCGCAAAGGCAGACATATGTAAATATCCTCTCAAATATGTATATCGTTTTACATAAACAAGACTAATTGGTGGGGGTGATAAGGATAGAACAGAGAGGAGAGAGGAAATAGAGAAAGAAGAAAGCAAGAGAGAGAAGGTTGGGGAATTTGCAATATCATGAATCAATAATCAATTTGCAATGAAAATCTTTAGTCATTAATAGGGATTAAAGACTAAAATAACAAGAATGTGAAAATATTAAATAACGGAAACTACCCACTACACTGGATGGAAACTAACTGAAATAGATTTGGGTAACTTATTTAAAACTCTAATAAAAAAATTAGGAATTAAACTAAAACTACTTTCAATTGTTATCACATTGATCTTCCTCATAAGCTATTATTGTTCCTCATCATTCTCCCTTAGGTTGGAGAACTCAACTTTGACAAGTTAAAACTCGAAAGAAACATGAAGCAACAATGTGAAACGCAAGAAAATCTTCTAACTTAACAATTCTTGAAAGAGCTATAGGAGCTTGATTGTTGATTGCAGAAGCACATTGTCTATCACATAAAACACTCGAGACTTTTTTTCATATATAAAAAAAAACTTTATTAATCACCAAAAATGGATGCAGGAGGAAGAGGACGAGCAGTCCTCAAAACAAAGAGAACAAAGTAAAAACAAAGAAAAGGCATAAAAGCAACTTCACCTCATTAAAACAAAGTCAAATTAAAAGAAAGTTCAAACAACCATGCATTAAATTCAAAGGAATTAAGAGAAAGTTGAGACATTTCATCAAGCAATTTTATAGGCTAATTTCAAACACAAGAATCAGAGGATTAGAATCAACTGATGCAGAAATAGGACCAACAGAAAGTTCCAGAAACATAGAAGTAGGAGATAATGGTTGTTAAGAGACAACAGATTGGAAAGCAAATGGTTCGACACAATAAATGTATCCCTTATGGTATAACCCTCCTAGTTCTATATCTTACTCTCTCATAATGAAACTAGGTTGATCATGGTAAGGATAGGAAAATGACTAGGATAAGGTTGTACAAGATTATAACATTAGTAATCATGATGCGAGTGACGATAGGGACTATGTTTAAAGATTTCTTGGTAATTTAGGATAAGCAAAGAATCATATTGAGAATGATGAAAGGATTTTAAAATAAAAGAAAAACAAAATGAAAGGATTTACTGGATCATAGTAAGGTTGTCTAATGACTAGCATTAGGTTGTACAAGTCGCTTATAACATTAGGGATCATGATGCTAGTGATGATATTAGTTATTGACTTTTTTAGAATTCATAGCAATGTTAGATTAGGATAAGCAAAGAATCTTAATGAGAACGATGAAGGGATTTTAAAATAACAGGCAAACAAAAGGGATCCAATTATAATCACATAGACTAGAATAAATTTTCAAAAAGAAATTAGAGTATATTGGAGACAAAGACAACAAAGGAAAGGATTCTTCGAATTGTGCAAAGCTCTCAGCAAGACACAAGAAACGACGTAGGACCTGAATGGACTGAGGACCCAAATACATTGCAAGAGTGACAGCTATACGAGCTTGCTACTGCGTGAGGCGTGTAGGCTGTCTCCAATGATTGTGGCAATGCATGAGTTTTGCTAGTGAGACAGATCCTAAGCAACAAAGTGTTGAGTAGCCATCATTGTCCGATCCAATGCCAGGAAGGATAATTGAAAATGACTACGGCAACAGACAAAGTTAACACGGTTACGCATGAAACAGACTCCGACGGAGTTTAGCAATGGGAACCCATGAGTTGTGTGGATCAATGACCTCTAGCGTAGGCAGTGATGACCTATTGTCTCCAGTCTCCTAGTCAAGGGCATTGTGAATAACGAAAGTGGCGAATTTTGGTGGCGTACAAGGGGTGATTCAAGCGTCTGTTCAACTTCTCGATGGAAAGGGCAATGATTCCAGAAGTTGGCAATTAGAGGTGGCGCGTGGTAGGTGAATGGCATGGGGTAAGTGTGGCAGCATGGAGGAGTCCAAGACCAACTCTTTTCGAGTGCTCTTTATGGGAAAAAACGAGCAAATTTGGATAAGAGAAACTATTAAACTTTGATACAGATCGATGTAGAATAGTAAGAGAGAGAGAGAGAGAGAGAGAGAGAGAGAGAGAGAGAGAGAGAGAGGAATTAAGAAAGAAAAAGAGTTTAAAATTTAGAGAAAAAATTCAACAAAAGAAAACCACCACCTTTTTCCTTGGAAGACCGTAAAAGAATGCACGCTAAAGATACCGACACCTTTCTTTTCAAGAAAATAGAGGGATATCTTCCCCAAAAAAGGTGACTAACCAAGCCCTATTGATGAATAAAAGATGGGGTTTATAAGCCCTGGAACTCGCCCACACTTGTGAGAGTGGATCATTCAACACCTGCAGCACAAACCGACTTTCACCTTCCTCTTCAACTTTACTTGACCACCATCCAAATATGAGGCTTTGCACAGCTCTCTAGAACATAGCTGTTTCTTCCAACTTTTTTTCTTTTTTTCTTTTTTTTGTGCTTTAGAAGGGAAGAGACTTTTGATGAGGCAGTCAACTTATTTGAACTCTTTGAAATTTGACAAATTGTTTTTACCAAATATTAGTTCGAAAGAGATCTATGAGTTATAAAGACCCACTCAGCTGTTCCTCTTTCTTGTTCCTATGAATAAATGTCTTCCTTTATTTACATGAGAATTTAGAAATGTTATCAGTTAGATACCAAGAATATCAAGGAAAATAGTTTCCTATTCTAGTGTAAATTGATCTATATTTATTCCTTAAATGTGATCGTCGAACACATGAAACAGAAGGTACCTCTAAAGGATCTGAAGGTA
This sequence comes from Ficus carica, assembly GCA_009761775.1. Taxonomy (NCBI): domain Eukaryota; kingdom Viridiplantae; phylum Streptophyta; class Magnoliopsida; order Rosales; family Moraceae; genus Ficus; species Ficus carica. Next base: position 11,434,351 of record CM019740.1, read on the forward strand.
CGGGAGTTTCTTTATAAACCTTCTCTGCAGAATTGGATTGCTTCTGACGATAGTCAATGGAAGATGGACTATAGTTTCTTCTCTCAGTAACACCAAATCCATTATTGTGAGCATCACCAAAGATTTGCGAAGTTGTTTCCCGAGCAAACTTGGTTACGAGAGAGAATTTTTCCAATACATGAATAGAGAGATCTCGAGCAGGATCTTGAACCTTTTGCCTCGGTCTTCCATTATACTGGGAAATACTTAAACTTCCATCACGGACATTCCCACCAGACCTGTCCTGACTTTGACCTAAAGGGGACTCACCAACACTAGATTCCCCACTTGCAACAGAAACAACCCTAGGCAGCTCCAAAGAAGACAAAGTTCTCTGCAGAGCCAATAAATCACACAAAATCAAAATTCCACTTAGTTAATTTGACATAGTGGGAAAACACACATACACACACACGGAAAAAAACAAAAACAAAACAAAACAAGAGGTTTAGGAAAAGAAAAAAAGAAAAGGCCAAGCTGGCACATATGTCAAAGTGTTCAGCTAATGTCGATTGATCCCTTAATAATTAAACATATATCGCAATGAACAAAGTCTTGTTTTCCTGCTCTTTTTCTCCCATTTTTGTTCTTTATTTTATACAGCGGGGACCTAAATTAATTCATAGAAAGGCTAATGAACATTCGATCATTTCATAGCAAATTATCAGACACATCATGAAAATTGCAAAGGCAAAACGACTATTGAACCTAACAAGTACTAGCACCGTTGCATGCTACCCATGCACTTACACTTTGTCTAGTTCTACCCATTTCAACTTTTAAGGCCTTCTATTATTTTAACCCATCTCTTTCGGACCTAGGAAGTAAGGATAATTTGTAAGATAAATAACTGATAACCAGTAAACTGTAGCATCATTTATTTATTCATCTTCTGCTATGGAAAGGCTGTTATGATCCTTTGACGCATTTGCAAAAAGTAAGTAACCAACGAAATTTTGGTAATACTTGTTCATATAGAAGAACAATATCTTTTATGCTGTAGCGTGGATAAAGCATACCTGGAGTGGATTTTGAAAATCATTAACAAGAAATACGTTTGCATCTTCTGCTGACCTGTTAACATCAAACAAAGAGACAGTGAAAATAAGTTACTTTACAAAACCAAAAAATGACAGGATACGATGAAGCTGTGACAATTATAGGAGTAACAGGACTATTTAATTGATTTTATTTTATAACTGTGACTTCGGGCACAACGTCTCCAGGGTTTTAATTTATTTCATTGCATGAAACAAAACCTTCTTATTTTCTTGACTAGTAAAAAAAAATAGAAGATTGATAAACCAACCTCACGAGAAAAACATGTTGCTTAATTGTAGCAAGGAACTCCTTGACTCCTCCATTATAGAAATAAAGAGGAGGAAATGCAAGTCCTATAAAAAATTTACCCTCATATCACGTATAGAAAAGAAATTGAAACGTAAAAAGAAAGTGGCTGCAGTGAAGTAAAACTGCAAGACATGATAAGGAAAATAGCAAAATAGATATACATAGCCTAAAAATGTTTACTTCCTGCCAATTCTAATACAATATACTCCAACATTTTCTTAAAATATTAGTTATCTGACAAGATATTTAAAAATTAGATGCATAATTGTACTGCTTCAAATAAAGTCTATATTTTTTTTTTCTCTCGCCTTATTTAGTTACCTTTTGTGGGGCAAATTTCCCTACAACGCTCAATAATAGAATTTACTTTATTTCCTTCTACCTAATGAAACTTTTTATCCAATTTAAGAGGATCATCCTTCCATGATCGGTTACATCCACAACACCAGCCAGAGACCTACTAATTGGTAATTGCTCGATACGATACTCTATGACCTAAGTTTGAATTAATACAACCGTCAAGCTTTGATGAACTCATGAAAATCAGGCCCTTCACTAGCTATGTACACCCATTTCCACTAAAAACAAACTGAAGGCTCATTTAACTTCTCATTTGCCCAAATCATGCAAAAAATATCGATACTAAATATTAGATTACATTATCCACATCAAATTTCAAACAATTGATTTATTGCCTGCTGAGGATTAAAAATTTATCCAAATTTCTAACCAAAATATAGCCATTGCAAGGCTATAATTATTTTGATGATACCTGAGGACAATACCACAATAATGTACTGCCAGCCAAGCGGCGGAGTGTGCCGGCGAACCGACCGCACCTCCGTAAAAGGCACCGCCCTTATTGTATAAAGATTCCTATCTACAACAAAGGAAAGAAAAATAAACCATAAATCAACAAATTCAGCAATAAATTCAAAATTAACATAACTAAACCGCAACATTCTTCGGAGAAAACCTTTCTCGGAAAGCCTAGCGTTCGAACTCTGCCCCTTGTAAGGAATCCACGTCTACATTGACGATACAAGAACCATAAGCTTCTCAAAAAACAAAAAACATAAAACAAAAAAAGGAGCTAAAAACACCGAATCAGTATCGATCAATTACCATAAACATTGAAGAGCCTTGCTTGATCAACTTCAACCTGCCGCTAATCCTTTCGGAGGCGAACTGCGTCGGATGAATCGTGACGTTGTCCTTCGAGTAAACCACCTCGGCGCCGTCGGAATCGTTCGACGAACAGCTCTGTCTGCCGCTGTCGCTGCGCACGATGCTCGCTGACGCCTGCAAACCAATATCAAAACCGAACAAACACCAAAGCCTACTCAAATTCGATTCAACTCAGCCAATCGATCATCCAAAATCGCAAAAATCGAAATCGGAATCGGAATCGGCGTCGCCGCCGACGACGACGACGACGAGGACTCACCTGCTGCTGCGACGCCGCGTAATCGGCGTCGTCGGAGAGATCGTGGAGGTCCGTCTCGTGCATTCCGATCGATTCACAGAGAAACAAGGAGAGAGAGAGAGTGAGGGAGAGAGAGAGAGGAGGAGGAGAGAGAAACAAAGAGGGGAAATGGAGTCCAGAGAGAGAAAGAGAGAATTATTTTAATCTTTTTTTTTTTTTATTTCTTCTCTTTTTTTTTCATCGATTTTTCCTTAGAGGCGAAGGCAGTGGGTCGTGACGAAGATACTCGGACAAATGGCGAATCAGCGAGAGAGTGGTGAGAGTTGAGGAGAAAATATTAATGAGATCAGGACCGCTGGTCTGGTTTGGTTTAGTAGCTGATTGTAATGAACGTTCGAGATTTAAAGTGTTGTTGGGATCAATGCAAGTGATCTTTTTCGTGGAGGAAGAAACGGTTGCAACGTTTCTTAAAGACCTTTTTTATCCGCTTTGCGGTTTGCACTCATCCGTGTTTCTTACACCTAATTTGGAATTACGATAGTGCCCACTGATTTTTTTTTTTTTTTGAATAAAAGGATTTGACGATGGCTCCGTAATTTTCCATTTTTGAGACTCCATATAAGTAAGGATAACTTCTTGAATTGACATAAAATCCGAACTTCCAACCTCACACTTAATGAGATCTTTAAGATTGAATCTCATGCCAACCTATCCACTCTTGCGTGGACTTTTTTTTATTTTAGATCTTCAAATATCTCTCTCAAAATCTGGGGGGGGGGGGGGGTTTTTTTTTTTTTTTTTTTTTTTACCGTAGCAAATCTATAGCTCCCCTCACATTTATTAAAACGAAATAAAGACATTCTTATATTTCGAAACTAAGAGCTTGCATCCACCCGTTAACTTAGGCCTAGCTAGATCACTCTTAAACATGATTTATTATCTCATTTTATTTCAATTTTAGTACATCGAAATTCTCAGTTTTTTTATTAAATTGTTTAAAAATAAAAATATTGTGAATTTGAGATTTGTATACGTAATTATAAAAGGGGATATGTTTTTGCAACCTTTTTCACAGTTTGGAAAAGACTATAATGGAGTACAAAAGGATAAGAAAAAATATCTAAAACACCTACCCTACCAAAAGAAGTCGAAGGGTTGAGACTCGATGATCATGAATAGGATGGGGAATCGAATGCTCGTCATTGGATTGGGTGGCATCACTAACGAGGGAGACTATGAGGTCGTTGGGTGGTGGGGTGGACTCAGAGGTCGCCGATGGGGAAGGAGACTAGGAGTTTGTCGGAGACAGCGATAAAGTTAGGATTTTATTTCAGAGGGACATGAGCCAACAAATAAAAACTTGAAAAATGATTTATATTTAAATCCTCATAACGTTACTCTTAATAACTCAATTTAACACATTATAGTATTTTTCTTTTCTTTTCTGTTCCTTTTTTTTTTTTTTTTTTTTTTTTTTATAAATAACAGTTTACCATTGTTCTCAACTAGTTTTCATACTTTAATAACTTAACATAATAATGATGATCTAATATGGCAGTCCATATCATTAGTAAAACGGAAATTACATGTAGTAGCATAATCTTATAGCTCTTTTTAACAAAATAGCTGGATTGTTTGAATGTGAACAGAATAGCATATTTGTATTGAGGAAAATTTGAAATTACACGTTTGTCTTCTCTGTCTTCGACAAGTCAGTCTCAGTCTTCGGCATCTCCCACGTTAAATCTCCATCTCCGACGAGACAACGTTGTCGCCGCCGTGAGGTCGTGGTCATCGCAGCCGTGAGGTCGTGGTCATCGCAGCCACAAGGTCGCGATTCTCATCTTCAGCCTCTGCAAGCTTCTCAATCGCGAGATTTTGATGGAGATTCGATCTTCGTCTGGGTTGCTATTGTTGGGATCTATATGTGCCCTAAGGATAGAAAATCAATTCTAGAGATTTTCTGTAAATATGACATTTTGATATTAATAAAAAGAGGTTATTCATGTTTAATAAGTTGTGTCATATTTACTTTTATTTGTTGATTGTATGATTATTTTGAGCAAACATAAAATACTCCTAGGCTGTTGGTAATATATCAGATTACCTTATGTATACGAGGTATACATAGAAGACGTAGTGATAACAGTCTAAATAAATGGTCTGCAATCGATGGAATAAGATTTGGGGATCTTATTCATAATAAGATTGTAAAGGTTGTCTACTTCCTTGGAGGGATGGTTTGTCTTGACCATTGGATAGGTTCCGAGTAAAAACTTTAATGTATACCAATATTAAGATATGACATTGGACTGGACTTAAGGTGTTAATTGATTCGATTTAATAATTATGTTTATAAAAATTAATGACACTTTGATTATCATCCTGCATTAATCTTAATCTTGAAATGAATACTTGAGTTCGTATCTATGACTCATGCACTTTAATCCACTATAGGTGAGACACTGATTATTTGTGGTCAATATACTTGTATTTTGGGTGTTTGACTTATGGATGGAGAAATCGATATTCATAAATACGGAATACGGAATCCATAGCTATCTTTAGTATATGTTATCTATTTAAAGGCATTATTCGGGAATTGAAAGATAATATGACAAAATCTTGGCCATCGATTTACTTTGTGTTCTCTGATGGTTTACCGATTGTATGACTTTACAATTAGTGGTTCTTTTAATGGAGAATAATGGAACTTTAGTTAAAATGATTGAAAATATAAAACGGAAAAAGTACTTAATTCAATTATGGATAACATATGGAGATTAAGCAAGCGATAAATAAATCATGAAAGAAACACTACGCTAAAGAGCTTTCGTAACGGTATGTAAACGGGAGTTCAGCTTCAGACTTTTAGTGGAATTGTCCTGAAGTTGATAATTGATAAATAATTAATCCGGGATTAATTTTTCACAATTATAGGATCCTCTTTACATATTTTCATCGGGTCCCTCCACTAGCTCATATAGTTCCACAAAGCGTCTCGGGATTTGTTCATAATGAGATCGGTAAATTAAATGAGAATTTAAAAATGTCTATTAAGACATGGTACTCTCTAACATGCAATCTTGAAAAAGGATTGGACATGTGAAATTAATGTAAACAAATAATGTGATTTGTCAACATATGATTGGTTGTAAATAAAATAATTATTTGTTAATTATTTTGGTTAATTGAATTTTGAAAATAAGATTTTGTTTGAATTATTTAATTTTGGAAAATAAAATTTTTCTCTCCTAATTAATAGTGCACGAATTTCAATGGATGGAGGGAATAAGATTTTGTTTCAAAACTGTTTAAATATATTCCTAACATTAAATTATTAATTGATGTAAATAATATAGCTTATTTGTTAGATTTTATTCTCTTAAAAATTGGTGCACGGTTTTTTTTGGTTGAAAGGAAATCTAAAATAATTCATTTATTTAAATTAATTAAATATGAATAATGTTTGGGGAAAATATTTATTTAAATTCAAATGTTTAAAAGGAATTTGAATCTAGATAGGATTATGACTTTTTAACTAGTTTAGATTCTTGATTTAAATTTGAACCACCGATTAACCTCCACATTATGTGGAGGATGAATTTGAATCTCCTAGAAAAGAGGGGACGATTTTTTTTTTTTGGAGTCCCTCCTCTAGCAAGCAAGCAAAAAAAAAAAAAAAAAAAAAAAAATGTCTATCAGGTTCAAAGAACCTGGTCCGAAATTTGTATGATCCTTTGGTTCAAAAGATTATACAGAAAAATAACTATTAATCATTTTTCAAGTAGAAGATATTTTTGAAAAAGGATTGCAATATTATATAAAGACTAGGGGTTCTCGAAAAAAGCTAACCATTTATCATACACTCAAAAGGGAACGTTTTTGGGAGAGAGAGAAAACGCCAAAACCAGGGTTTTTGGGCTTGAGAAAATTCATCCTTCTTGGGTGTGAGAAAAATAGAGAAATTTCCATTTTAATTAAAACTGTGAGAAATGTTAAGCCGAATGATATTATTCATAGAATGTTAAACGGTTCCTGTTTTGTAGTTTTGAAGAACGAACCTGGATCGAATTCTCAATGAGGTACATCGGGATTGAGAAGGTGGGATCTAGACTTCGGAAGAATTATCGGTCGCTTGGATTTATAACACGTGTGCCCACACACACTTTGAAACATGGGGACTTGAGAATAGTATAGAAGACACGTAGGTCGACGCTCTAGCAATTCCGGAATCCAAGAAACGAGGTACGTTTGATTATGTATTTAATTTATTATTATATACATCATGAGATTCTTTTCTAATTTAATATAAATTTTTTAAAACTTCCTTTATGCCGTAACTCTGATATCGGATCCGTTTTTCCAACAGCTGTCAAGGTCGTAGTCGCTGTGAGTCTCATCTGCAAGATCTATTACTGGAAACCATTACTTGCAGTTGCAGATGACGCTATCTCTGAAAGCTCCGTTAGATCTCCGTTGCAATCTCCATCGGAGGACGTCAATCTCCATCGCGCCATTAGAATACACCAATCTATCATGATCTCAAGCGACGGCTCCAATAAAGATGATCACATAGTCTCCAATGACGGGCTTGCCATCCTCTCCAGTGGCAGTGAGGAAGCGGCGGCGGTGGTAACTCCTGGTTTAGGTCTAGGGTTTTGTGGCCTACTTTGGGGATTTGGGGTTTTTTTTTTTATTTTAAAAAGTTATAGGTAAAAATTGTAATTGAGAACAAAATTTTCTCTTTTAATTTTATTTTAAATTGTTTTTGACATGTATTATGAAAAAAAGAATGGATTTACGTATTATACACTATAGTAAATCCAATTATTTATAAATAAATATAATGTACTTACTAAGTGTAGAATCAGTAAATCTGATTATTGTTGGCGTTAGACTTCGTCTTCCCATAACACCGTTAGCCTTTGACTGCTCGTCAAACGAACAACGAACTCATGATCACAATCTATTTGATAATTTCGTGTGTTTGGGCTGGACCCAACTTATGATCTCAGTTCGTTCAATCATGAACAATGATCGCTTGCATTCAAGCGACAGAACGGTCGGTTTAAACATGGACCGGGTAAACGTTTGAGTCTTGTACAAGTCACAAACGGCATACAAACCCCTGGTCTTTTTGACTATTTGCTTCATCGTTCGTCGCTCGTGCTTGACGAATATTACAAGGGCTAATCCCCATAACCGTCAAGCTCACGAGCGATGATGACGTCATATCAGATCTATTGTGATAACTGTCAAGCCCACGATTGACGATGGCGTCAAATCAGATCTACTCTGATAACTGCTAAACCCACGATCGATGATCAAATTCACTTTGGTAACCGCCAAGTCCACGTCATAACTTGCATTCTTACACGTGTTCCAATAGACATCTTGCGAAATCGCTCAACACGAACTACAGGTTCAGACCCGATACTCTTCTTCTATAAATAAAGGAAGACCCCCTTCAGACAGGGGACTTTTTCTTTTCCTGATCCTGGCCTACCCTTACGCTGTCCAATTATACTCAGAAATTGTAACTCACTGCATTCAAAAAGTTATATATAGTGAAGAAATTACACATACATAGGACGTAACACATTTCCGGCGAACCTCTCTAAATTTCGGTGTTGTTGTTCTCATTCCTTTCATTTTTCTGACTTGATTATTTTGTGATTATGTTGTTCTATGAATTTCATAAGCGATACCCAAGGACCCCATTGATTATTCATTTCATTCTCTTTTAGTAACTCCGGTTAACAAAATTATAGGTAAAAATTGTAATTGAGAACAAAATTTTCTCTTTTAAAAAATTATTGGTAAAAATTGTAATTGAGAACAAAAATTTTCTCTTTTAATTTTATTTTAAAATGTTTTTGACATGTATTATGAAAAAAGAATGGATTTACGTATTATACACTATAATAAATCCAATTATTTACTAAGTGTAGAATCATTAAATCTAATTATTTACCGTAAATCAGGTAAATCTGTGTATTTACTAATAAATCAAATGTTTATTTTATGTTCAATTCTTTTTATTTATATGGTAAATATAGTATTTACCATGCAAATCAAATTATTAACATTGTTTTTTTTTTTTATAAATAATTTATTTTGTTATGTTAATAAATCTATGTTAGTAAATACCGTATTTATTGTAAATAATCGGATTTACTCATTTGATAAATACTAAATTTAGTTATTAGCAAATTCGATATTATTAAATCTGATATTCACTAGTAAATACTTACTAGTAAATTAGATGTTAGTTTTTATCTTTTATATGATAAATATGATATTTATTACTTAAATATGGTGTAGTTACTTAATAAATACTGGTTTTACCAACAATTTAAATTTTAACAATCAGATTTATTGTTTTTGTTAGAACTAAATTTCTTTTTAAATAAAGTAAATCTATGTATTTCCTTGTTGGGAGAAGGAAAATAATTATTTACTCTTTTTTATTTTCAGTGTAATTAAAAAAAAAAACCCCCAAATTTTATGGGAACTTTAAATCCCCCCAATTTCAAATATGAAAACCAGAGCTTGACAACCACCATCGGCTCCAGCGGTTTCATAGTCGGAGAAGGAGTTGCCTGTGATTATCGTCTGGGTTGGCTACCAAAGAAACCACTACGGGAGGCCGGAGATTTGGTGCCGACACATCACATGGTGATTTCCCCGTGATTTCCAATGATCTTCTTTCAATTTTTGCACTGATTTTCCTCCCGATTTTCGAGATTCTCCTTGCAATTCGTTATCCAGGCCGGAGATTCACGATCATGGACGGTGATAGTACAATTTCCACAACGATGGTGTCTCATCGATCATGGAGTTCAAGCGAGGTCGCAATCGCAAGGAGAAGGATAATCCCGATCCATGCGACGCCGCAAACCTACTAGATCATCCTGGGTACGGCGAATTCCGACGTCGGAGATGTCACCAGGGTTGGCCAGCCCTGGTTCTAATCGTTCGATCTGCTAGAGCTCCGTAGGGTTGCCGGCTGTGATGGCAACCGAGCTTCAACCGGGGACATGTTGATTTCACGGTTAGAAGGGGCATTTTGGTTTTTTACATTACTATTTTAATCTAATTATGTTATTTAGTTGCATTAGTTTTAATTATGCTATTATGTTAAAATCTGATAACTTAATATGCTATAACACTCATTATCCCTTAGTAAAATGTAGGCACGAAAAATAAACACAACCATTATTATGTTTTTTTTTTTTTTTAACAATTAAAACTTATATTTTCTAGCCAAAAAAAAAATGTATTTGTTTTTAAAAGAAAAAGAAAAAAAAAAGTCGTAATATTGTGTGGCCATCTGTGCTTGCTTAAAAAAATAAATAAAATCCATCGAAAGAAATGGAGAGGCATAAAACACTACTTATGACAACGTCAACTAATAATCCATTCTTAAATGTGATTGGCCTTTTTCTTAAAGTAATTGCACTAAAAATTTAAATAGACTTGATTTGGAGAGGGCATGCATATCATTCTCGTCACTAAAATGGGGCAAAAAAGAAAAATTTTAAAATGCTACACATGCTAAAATAAAAACTGAAAAATCCAGATATGCCCCTACAGACCTAAGGTCCCTCCGTCGGTGGCTAAAGGAGTGAGGGTGTCAATAATAAAAATATTGATAACTTTATAGATATTTTTCGATATTATTCATAGATGAGGATTCTCGATACAAATACAATATATAAAGATACCATTTTACTGGAATATTCATGAAATATTTTCCGAACAACATCCTTAACACATCAATATTCATTTTCTTCCTTCACAATTTTACCAGAATAACCGGATATATACTGATATTTTAAGGATATATCCGTTAAATATGTACTGATAATCATGTATATAAAACGAAGAAAAAGGCTTGAAAAAAAGAAATAAAAGGAGTTTTTTTAGTAAATAAAAAAAAATTCACATCTCCTCCTGTACTTGATGATAACGTGTTGTTATAACAATAATTATTATAATAACAATTCCTTAAGTTCATCATATTTTTTCTCTTCACGTGAATTATTTGTTTTTGGCAATTAACATTTTCTACCCATGGATAAAACCGTATAGCTGGCAGTCATGAATCTAAGTTCTTTTAAAAAAGGAAAAAAAATGTTTGTTTTTAATTATGAAGCTTGTCTGTTTTATTGTTATGCCTTCATTTTACTTTTCACACCTATTTTTTTTATAAATTATTTTATTACTATATTGTCCATTGGTTAAAATTACTTATAAGTACAGCAATAGTTACAAAAACTACTCATTGCACCCATCCTAAAAAAAATACACTACTTACCCTATTTTTTACTTAAAAAAAAAAAAAAAAAACCTATCATGCCCTAATTGTTCAGAAGAATACAAGATGAACATGAATAGTGATTGTGAAAGAGTAAAGGTTTTTTTATTCGTCACAATTTCTATCTACGAATTATTTTCTTTGTTGTTGTTTCTATTCTGGAGTGGATTGTTATTTATTTATTTTTTTCCCCAGTTCGTTTACACTTTTTTTTTTTTTTTTTTTGGAACGAGCCAAATTCCAGCCGAAATTTTTTTCCAAACTTAATACAAATCAAGTTTGACAAACGGCTAATATCCACGCAAATATCCAGGGCATTTCTATGAGCAATACTATATGTGTGTGCGTGTGTGTGTGTGTGTGTGTGTGTGCAACGCATAGAAGCAGAGTCCCTCGCATGAAAAGCAGTTATGTAAGAAATCATTGAGCATGATCTCATCATCCTGGCATCTTCAAAACTAGTTATAACGTGGGATTTGATTGGTGAGTGAGAAAATATAGGAGAAAAAAAACTAACCTTCATTTAGTGGGTGTGGTTTGGTGGTGAAAAAATGATATATATAGTATAATTTGATTGCATTTTTTTTTTGGAATAAAAAGGAGGGTAAGAAGTAATAATTAAAATTTAAAATCTTTATAGTGGATGGTATAAGTAGAGTGGTGGAAAAGCAAAAGATGAGTACTAATAGACGTCCCGATTTTAAAATTCTAAAATTTACACTTAATGAAATTATTATTTTATCAAATATTTTTTCTATAATAAAATTACTTTCATATACATTGTGCTTTACCTATATTTTTTATGTAAATAATTTTATTGGTAAAAATATATCAATTTATGTATTATTTAGTTCTTTTTCATTTCCAACAATTTCACTCGAACTTTTAATTTTTTATGCATAACAATTTTTTTTTCTTTTTACTGAGTGTCCGTTGATATATTCTGTAACTCTGAACCATTCGATATTTTCATCAACATCGATGTTTTCATCTTTGGGTGGGTTGTAAGGCCCCGTTTGTGGTCACTTTTGGAAACATAGTTTTCAAAATTTTTTTTGTCATCTTCCTCTAATTTTACTATTCATTCTTCCAAACATTTAAAAAAAAAAATCAAACTTTCAAAATCCATAACTTTATCATTTTAAGTCGAAATGAGTTGATTTTTTTTTGAGTAATTGCATAAATAGTCCCTAAATTCTTCTAAGGTGACGGTTTGGTTCCTATTTCTTTAATTTTGACTGAGATAACCCTAAACTTTTTAAATGTTGGCAATCTTAGTCATTTCCCAATTCCATTAAGTTTTCAACGAAAATTTCACGTGACTTGTCACATGAGTTCAATTAACCATCAAAAGACCAAAATATCCTTATAAAATACAATACCTAAACCAATGTACATTAAAAAAAAAAAAACAAAAAAAAAAAAGGAAAGAATGAAAAAAAGCGAGCGAAAGCCGCTGAGCCCGAGAAACCGTCCCCCCCCCCACCCGGCCGGACTAACTCCCCCAGCCCCCTTCTAGTGCCGAACCCACTTCCCCCCGCTCTCCCTCAGGTGTGAACCCAACTGTTCGCCCCCCCTTTCTCCTTCGTGAACCCACCCCCCCCCCCCCCCCCCCCCCCCCCCCCCCCCCCCCCCCCCCCCCCCCCCCCCCCCCCCCCCCCCCCCCCCCCCCCCCCCCCCCCCCCCCCCCCCCCCCCCCCCCCCCCCCCCCCCCCCCCCCCCCCCCCCCCCCCCCCCCCCCCCCCCCCCCCCCCCCCCCCCCCCCCCCCCCCCCCCCCCCCCCCCCCCCCCCCCCCACCCCCCCCCCACCCCCCCCCCCCCCCCTCCCCCCCCCCCCCCCCCCCCCCCCCCCCCCCCCTCCCCCCCCCCCCCCCCCCCCCCCCCCCCCCCCCCCCCCCCCCCCCCCCCCAGGAACTCAAAACCACCCATTCCATGAATCAAAACCCAGAGGAGAAGACGAACTCAAAACCAGCCGCCGCCGAACCTGGTCGCTGCCCCCCACCCTTATCCGTCGTCGATCTCGACCCCCCCTCCCCCCCGCCGTTCGCCGAACTCACGCCCACCCCCGCTTCTCCGTCCCCGATCTTAGAATTGAGGGGAGGGAAATAGAGAGGGAGAGAGAAAGGAGAGAGAGAGAGAGATGATTATTGGTTTTTTTATGATTTTTTTATTTTTATTAAATTAATTACTGTTAAATTACTAAAATATCCTATCAAATTAGATCACATTACATTGCACATGACTCATTCCATTAGAAACTTAACAGAATTGGACGGAAATGACTAAGATTGCCAACATTTATAGAGTATAGGGTCATCTCGGTCAAAATTAAAAAAATATGGACCAAACCGTCACCTTTTGAAAGTTCAAGGACCATTTTGGCCAATTACTTTTTTTTTTTTTTTTTTTTCAAATTGCATAGAATTTCGAGATGAACAACACAAGATCCATATTGCTAATTTTTTTCCGAATTTATTTTTACCAAATGTACATTTTCAAAACTCAATCCATCTCCAACTTCCAAATACCATATTTCAAAGTGAACACAAACGGGCTGTAAGAATGTTGAGGGACTTTTGTTCCTTTATTTTATTTTAATTTTTAGTTAGTATTTTTAATACAATGTTTAAAATAGTTTCAAGAATTTATTTCATTTGTCATTCAAGGAAGTTCTTCATCTGCTAGCAGGACAACTTTCTCAACAGCAGTTTGAACTTTTTCTTTGCTTAGCATGGTGTACTTGGAGGAAAGAAATAAGAGAATTCATGGTTCAAAGACAAGAACTCCCATTATGGTCTATGAATGGGCTATAAGTTACGTACCTCAACGACTTCTACTCTTCTCAAGCTAAGAGAAAGCATTGGAGTTATTTATCTCCTAGTAGTCGATCTGATGTGAGATGGAATCCTCCAGAAAGAAACTGCTACAAACTGAATGTAGATGCAGCCATCTGTAAAGAATCTCAAAAGATTGGAGTTGGGACAATTACAAGAGATTCAACGGGATTTCTCATGGCTGCTGTATATGGCTAAGAACTTCTGTGGTCTTTCATCTCCAAAGTTAGCTGAAGCTAAAGCTTTGCGTGAGAGGCTTGTTGTGGGCAAAGGATGAGGGTCTAAATCTTCATATACTGGAGTCGGATGCATTATCAGTAATCCAACCGATTCAAAATCAAATATGGCCCCGTTTGGGGCATGAGTTTGAACTCAACCGATTCTAAATCTTCATATACTGGAGTCGGATGCATTATCAGTAATCCAACCGATTCAAAATCAAATATTCTTTAATGAATTTGAAAATTTACTGATGGATGTATTTAGTTTATCATCTTTTTTTCAAGGAGTTAAAGTTAAGTCGTGTTTATAGAGAGACTAATAGAGCAGCCCATAATTTGGCTTCTTTTGCGCTTAAAATAGATGATGAATTAATATGGTTGGAGGAAACTCCTCCACCCATTAGGATCTGTTATCGTACTGGAATCCTTATCTTAATAACAAATTTCTTTTGTTCTAAAAAAAAAAAAAGTTTTTAATGTGGATTTAAAAGGGCAAACTTGATATTGAAAATTTTAATGAATGCAAAAAAAATTTTGTGACTGATTTTATAATTACAAAAAATATTGAATGTATATGTATTATAAAAGATACAAAAGGTATTTGAACAAAACACGACATGATTTGGATATTTTCCCATCAATGGCTTTGTTTTTTATTTCAAGCACAATTATTTAAGGGGAAAAAAGTACTACTTCTTTCTTTTTTTCTTTTTTTTTTTCTTTTTTATTTCTTTTTTATGTACGTTTTTCTTGTCATTGATTTCAACTATTGTCTACAATTATTAGCTGAAAATGATAGTGTTTTAGCTAGAACTAATTATTTGTTGTTTGTTTTATAACAAAAAGACTCATGGTAATAGTCTTATCATCGTCTTAATTTTCAATCCCATAAATGAGATTAACTTTCTCGAGTATGACAAGAAAGATATGGGCATTTTAATCAGCATCTTTCAATGGTCAACCCCAAGCCCTACCTAGAATATCACCAAACCCAATGCTACCATAACCAAAGCTGGAGTGGGGGTCTTACGGGAGTTTCACATAATTCGACATTGGCGAACGAAGGAAGAGGCTAAGCAAGTCATCACCCTTTTTTGCTAATCCATTCACCTCTATGAGTGTAATAATTATTTGTTATTAGAGAAAACATAGATGTTGTATAAGATAAATTTATTTTAGTCGATATCAAGCATTATGGCTAACAAATCTTTCCAACAAAATCAGCACCAAGATTTAAGACCAATCATAATTATGGAATACTGATTATAAAAAAAGAAATAGAACCTCTCAGATTCAAAAACTGTAAGTATTTTCATTTATATCTTATAATAACATATATAAAGAGTCGATTCTCATTTTCATCACTCCTCCATCTTGAGCTATGAGTGCTTCCTCATTTTTCTCTTTTTTTTTTTCCCCTTTTTCTTTTTCCTTGGTTTTTCCATTTTCCTTGCTTGATGGACATCTACTCTTATGACAATTCATTCTTTTTCTTTTTTTCCCTTCTAATCGTTACCTTTCATTCTTTATTTTCTTTAGTTTTCACAATTTCACAATTTTTTGCGTAATCTTTCAAAGTTTTTTTTTTCCCCACTTTATTTATGTACGGTTGTCAACCGACTCGTTTGATTATTTCTAATTGTCTTCTAGTTTATTTATCAAATAACCACTTTTTTTAAAATTTTTTTTATGTCATTATCAATTTATTTTACAAACATTCATAAACACTTTTTTGTAATCCTCCAAAATAATTTTATTAATAGGTTGATATTTAAACTTTTTTTTAATTATCCAACTAAATAATTTCTTTAATGTGTATTTAATTAAACATTTTTCTCTTTCGATTTGTTCACATAAAACATTTGAAAATAAATCTATCTTAACAACATATATTATACTGTTATGCTGAGTCTCATACATGCAGAGCACGCGTTTAAACTAGTTTAATAAATAAAAGTCATAAATCCCATACCATTACTTTATTTAAAAAAATAAAAAAAACCTGTTATAGACCAAATTTTTTGTTGAAATTCTTTATTAAGAGATGCCATGGCCTCGCTCATCTTTGCTGGTTGGTGGGGTTGGAAATTTCTTCTTCCCAACTTTTTCATTCCTTTATGCTTTGAATAACCTATTTGTTCTCTAGGTGGGTTGGTGCTTGATCCTCCTCACTAAATGATTGGGCTCGAGTCTTCCTCATCACATTGGTCAAGATATATGAGCAATCCACTTCGTGAGAGATCTATAAAATATGTGGGTAGGTATTCACATCACGGGGTTATCTATGTGTGCCAACATCTACCCCTATATCCTTCTTTTATACTATTAAAAAAAAATACCCTTGTTAATACTTTTCAAGAACTTGTTTTAAAACATACCTAAAGGACATTGCCTACCAATTTCCTTCTTCTCTTTGTCCATTGACCATTCTATCCCCCAATATCTGACCCTTTAATTCTAACATGGTTGCCCCTACTAGTCCTCTAAAATTTGCTCCAATCTACGAAATAGTTTGTGGTTTTGGTTTTTACCTATGTGTCGAAGTAGTTATGCACACTTAATCATCATATCATAGATAATAGTCATGTTAAAAGCTTCAACTTCGACCGGGTAGCCAAAATTTTTCTTCTTGAATTCAGATCTTTACTCATAGCTCAAGTCGGGTACATAATTGGTCGATTTGATCGTTGTTCTCAACTCTTCTAACTTCGCATATATGTGGTCTTTTTGTGGATGCAATTGATCTCCTGCATAAAATCTATGGACTTCACCTTTGACAGAAATCCAACTACATCCCGCTTCCTTTCTTACACCCCGGTCCTTCATCATATGTCTTAAGCTAATCCCGTCTTCGTAACTACCTGTCTCCATATATGTGTTGGAAAGGAGAACATACGTAGCTGAATATTCGGGCCGAATGGCAAGAATCTTCTCGGCAGCGATCTCCCCCAACTCGACATTCCCATGGACCCTACACGCTCCCAACAGGGTCTGCCATACCATTTCGTTGGGCTCGTTAGGCATCTTTTCTATGAACTCCATGGCCTCAGTTAGGCGGCCCACACGGCCCAAGAGATCAACAATACAAGCGTAATGTTCCATCTCAGGCACCAGACCGTAGCATTCCTCCATTCGACGAAAATAATATAGACCTTCCTCTACCAAACCCCTGTGGCTGCAAGCGAATAGAATGCACAATAAGGTAACGGAGTTCACCTCCATACCCAATTGCTCCATTCTCGTAAAGAGACGTAGTGCATCTTCCACAAGGCCGTGTTGAGCATAACCTGATATTATAGCAGTCCATGACACAGTATCGGGGTTGGCAATTCTGTCAAAAACCTTTCCCGCCTCAGTTAAACAACCACACCTAGAATACATGTTGATGAGAGCACTGTCAGTACACTTGTCAGCATGCAAGCCAGCCTTACATAGAAGTCCATGAACTTGTCGACCGTACTCGAGCAAAGAAAGGCCAGCACATGCATCAAGCACGGTAGAAAGGTATACTGATTGGGTATAAAACCTTCTTCCCTCATTTTCAAGAAGCTGATAAGTGCTTCCTTGTACTCGGAACATTGAGAGTAAGCAGCAACCAAGGTTGTCCAAGACACTATATCTCTCTCTTCAATCGTATCAAAAACCTTCCTTACATCTTCAAGCAACCCGCATTTAGCATACGCGTCAGCAATCGAATTTGAAACACTTGTCTTGAATTCTGATCCAGACTTTAAAACCATCCCATGAACTCCCTTACCAAAACGCGTAAACTTTAAAGCTGCTATTGCATTGAACACACTACAGTAAGTGTAAAGGTCTGGTTCAACACCTTTTTCACACATTGCCACAAAAAGTTCCAAAGCTTCCTGACTATACCCACATTGTGAATAGCCTGAAACCATTGCATTCCATGGCGTATTAATTTTGCAGTTGGTAAAATTCAAGTCGAAAATGGATCTTGCATCAGATAAAGACTCGCATTTCGAGTACATGTCTATTAGAGCAGTTCCAACAAGAACGCTAGAATCCATATGAAGTTCAAATGCATAGCGGTGAACAGCTCTCCCCTTGTCAGTATCACCTAACTTACCGACTGCTCTCGATACGCTAATGATTGTGTACATATTGGATGAAATTCCTTCGTTTTTCATTTTGAGAAAAAGGTTAAATGCTTCCAAGTGAAGGCCATTCAATGTATACCCCGAAATCATAGCATTCCACGACACATGATTCTGCTCTCTCATTAGGCTGAACACCTTACACGAATCTTTGATCAATCCCAGCTTCGCATACATGTTAAGAAGCGATACACTAACAAAATCCTGAGACATAAATCCACTCACAACAATCTGGCCATGCACCATTTTTCCCAATTCAACACAATCCAAACCAATACACGTCTGCAGAATAGCAGAATACGCAAATTTGTCGGGCAAAATCCCCTGATTCACCATCTCACAAAAGAACTCAAACCCGTCACGAAACGAGCCATTCTCCGTCGACCCGGTGATCATGACCGTATAAGAGAATATATTTCTCTGCGTCATTTTATCAAACACCTGACGAGCGAGGCTGAAATCAATACATTTCGCATAGGCGTGCGCCACATGATTCAACAAGACTAACAAGTCCGAACCCGAGTATTCGGATTTCAACACAAGCCCATGAACGGCTTTCGACGCTTCCAAGGACTTTTTGTCGGCACAGTCACGTAGAACATCAACCAATGCTTGTCTGTGGGACTTTAGTTGAGTTTTGTCTACTGCAATTAAACTCGGAAATTTGGCTTCATCTGGTTTCTGGGTATTTGGAATTGCCCGAGTCAGAGCTGAATTTATCTACTTTTTCAGTCAAACTACTGCGAAATATGAACTTAAAAGGACTTGAAAACCAGACAAAAGCAACAGAAAAAACTGAAAAAGAAGGAAACAAGGATAAGAAGTAACTTACTTTGATGTTAGAAGTTGGGATGGGAAATACAGATGGAGAGACGCCCAGATTGGGGGACAAACTCATGGTCGCCGGTGGCCACATGCGAAATGTTTGGAATGTTCTTCTCAGCCCGTGACAACAGTGAAGCTGCTCATTGGAGTATGTTCACTAGAGGACGCAGCAATAATTCTCTTTACCACTATTATTTATGGCCACTTTGACATTGCTGTAATGTAATGTGAAATTTTTTTACTTCAACTATATTGTGAGTCTAAAATTTGTGTCTAGAAATAGATAGGTCTTTCGTAAATTTATTTTCAAAGTTACTGTGAATTCCTGTAAATACCAGAAGCAGAAATTTTGATGTTTGATAAACTATCAATTAAATTACTAGTTAAAAAAAGCACGCAATTTTTTTTTTTTTTTGTGTGAATATATCCCAACAAAAATATTTTTTTCCTACAAAATAAAGTAATTTGGCGGGAATAATAAAATTACAACAATAATATTTCTCAGAAATTATTTATTATATATCACATTATAATAATTAAAAATTTTCAAATAATAATAATAATTTTTTCAACAAATACACATATATAACATTATAATAATTAAAAATTTTCAAATAATAATAAATAATTTCTTTTAAAATATTTACAATTATCTTCAAATACACATAACAATATTATAATTAAATTTTGAATTTTTTTGAAATATTTACAGTTATCTTCAAATACACATAACATTATAATAATTACAAATTTTCAAATAAAAATAAAATAAGTTATAGAATTATAATTTGCTATTATTTTTAAGAAAAAAAAGTATTTACAAATTTTAAACAAATAATTATGTGTAATTTCATTGTCTGTTATGAAGATAAATAAAGTGGGTAGATTGTAATTATTGTTAAGGATATTTTAATAAATTTGTATAATGATAGTAGAAGCAACCGTGCAAAAGCAACCCTTAATCTGCTTCTCAAATTTTGTTGTGTTGCAACAATTTTTAGAATCTGCTGAAAAAAAGGAGTTTACCAAACACCCCTAACCTGTTGTAAATTCTTGAATAATATAAAACAACCTTCAAAAGCAATGTCAAACACGGCCTATCAGTCTCTACAAGAAAAATGTAAGCTGTGTAGTCTCACCTCGCTTGTGAATGGATATATGTGATGGTTCATAAGTAAAGATATCACCTTCTAATGATATGAGGCCTTTTGGGATGAGCTTAAGAGCAAAACCCCGAGGTCTAAAGCGGACAATATCATACCAAAGGGAGACATAAGTCATTATTAATGGTATCAGAGAGGTTTTTTATTTCCTATCATGCATTGTCACTTGTTCACTCCGAACTTCTTTAAGTAAGTAATTAACTAATTTTCTTATATAAAAATGTAAGAGTTATGGATGATATTCTATTTATAGAAAGTTTGAATTCTGACCCAATATCCTGAAATAGAAAGTTTTCTTATTACTAATATTTCATAACTAACACATGACCAAGACAAGATGATGCATGGACAAGGATACGAAGGTCGTATTCGTAGTATGGGTTGAGTGCAAGACGAAAATGACGTTATGGCATAGCCTAATTTCACACAAGTGGTGGCACAGTTGTGGAAACAAATTTTGGAACAACAAACTCTTATCAACAACTTGCAAGCTAACAGGAAAAGAAAGGAAGTCCTAGTTGATCCACTAGTTCAACAAGTAGTGCAAAATAGAAGAGCTCATGCTGCATAAAATCATGAACCCCTGTTTCTAAGGTTCAAGATGATGAAGCCAAAGGAACCCAATGGCTCAATTGACCTTAGTAGTCCAAAGATTGTTGAGGTCTATAGAGCTAGTGCCAAATAAAGAAGAGCACTTAAGGAGAATAATAGAGATGCTGAGGTCCGAGATTGCTGTGGTTATTGACAACAAAATCGCCCTTTTGAATTGATCCACTCACCATTACCAAAATTTTCACTATGACTAAAGAAGAAGCTGCTACTGAGACTTCTACTATTTTCATAGGTTAGATACTTGTTAATAATAAAATCGCCCATCAATTGATCCACTCACCAATACCAAAATTTTCACTATGACCAAAGAAAAAGCTGCTACTGAGACTTCTACTATTTTCATAGGTTAGATACTTGTTAATAACTAGTATGCTAACGTTCATTTCGACATGAGAGCCAAACACACCTTTTTGTCTTCTACTTTTGCTAAAAGATTAGGAAGAAATCAAAATATCTTGGATTAGGGATTCACTCCGACACTACCCTCTAGGAAAGTGATGATGTCTACTCATTGGCAACGAGCAAAGCCAATAAGGATTGTTGATAGGGATCTTTACAATAATTTGATAGTGCTCGAGATGTATGACTATGACCTAATGTTAGGTATGGATTTCTTGGGAAAGTACGATGTGTCTATTGAAGGCCGAAGACGTAAGATCATGTTTGATCCTAACGAAGAGGATTGGTTCAAATTTTTGGTGATGCAAAAAAGAAAACAAAGTTGTTCCTATCAGCAATGAAGGCCTCGAAGATGCTAGCCAATGACTGTACCGATTTCTTAGCCAGTATCGTTGATAAGAAGAAAAACATAAGTTCGAAATTGAAGATGTGACTATTGTACAAGATTTTAGAGATGTGTTTCTAAAGGACTTGCTAGGTTTGCCGCTAGATAGATAAATTGAGTTTGAGATTTAGTTAACGCCTAGCATGGGGCCAATCTCCAAGCCATCATATCATATGGCACATGCTGAATTGAAAGAATTACATGAGTAACTTCAAGAGCTATTGAACAAGGTTTTCATTTGCCCTAGTCATTTGCCGTGGGGAGCTCCAGTTTTATTTGTGAAGAAGAAGGATGAGATGATGAGACTCTGCATTGACTATAGAGAGTTGAATAAGGTGACTATAAGGAACAAGGACCCATTGCGGAGAATTGACGATTTGTTTGACCAATTACAAGGTGTGACTGTGTTTTTGAAGATTGATTTGTGATTTGGATACCACCAACTGAAGATCAAGGAAGAAGATATCCCTAAGTAAGCCTTCAGAACTTGATACAGCCATTAAGAGTTTGTGGTCATGCCATTTGGGTTGACTAATGCCATTGCTGCTTTCATGGACCTGATGAATAAAGTGTTCAAGGAGTTTCCTGGATGAGTTTGTGATATTGTTCATTGATGACATTCTCATTTATTCAAAGACTCGAGACAAACATGAGAAGCATCTAAGGACAATTTTGTTGACAGGACAATTTTGTTGACACTGAAGCAACACCAGTTGTTTGTCAAATTCTCTAAGTGTGAGTTTTGATTGGATTGTGTGGCATTCGTTGGCCATGTGATTTCTAAAGATGGCTTAATGGTAGATCCTACGAAGTTTGAGGCCGTTAGCAATTGGAAGAGACCAACTAGTGTAAGTAAGTGTAACGCCCCGACCTACGTAGGGCTGTTATCATACATACTTAAACTTACATCTTGATTTCAGTAGCTTAAACTTATTTAGAAATTTGAGAATAATTAAAAAAAAAAAAACATATATAAGTATATTAGCTCATATAGTAAACTTGTCGTGCATACATACTGAAATGAAAAGATATTCTTAAGTCATCAACTTCATATATGCTGTATAACATAATTTATTTTTGAGATATATATATACATATCAACTCAAAAGAGCTTGCGGAAAATTTGCGTAGTGGTATCCCACACCGCCCTTCACTCGCCGCATCGTCCACCTGGCCCACCAACTAAGCTGCAGGCCTTTTACCTACAGTATGAAATATACTGATGAGCTTTCGCCCAGCAAGTACAAACATAATCTCACAAAACGTAACAAATATTGTGCAACTTATGCATGAATCAATTATGTACAATTATGAATCTTTTATGATCAATAGGTGACTTGAAATTATTATCGTGATTACATGTGGGCCCTTTGTGTGTAAGTACCAAATACGCGCAATCTCCAGAAAGTTAGGGTTTGCAAGGTCCTTAACAATTCTGGGAATCATTAACATAACCCTTCACGATCTGACGGAAGGATGATTATACCCTCACGCATTAACGAGAGGTTGATAATCATATCTTGAACTTGAAACATGTATCCTCCACGATCTGGCGGGAGATTGGTACGACACCTTGCTTGTCTTGGTTTAGTCTTAGTCTTGTATATCCCAAGACTAAGAATCTTTAATTGTGATCTTATTAGTCATGATGCACATGAGACATAGACATGGCATAACCATAAATTATGGCATAACTTGATATAACATGACTTAACATGGCTTAACATGACTTAACATGGCTTAACATAGCTTAACTTAGCTTAACATAGCTTAACATAGCTTAACATGACATATCATATCTTAACATGGAATGACATTGCATAACATAGCATGACATAGCATAACATGGCATAACATAACATGGCATGACATAGCATAACATGGAAACATGTCATATACTTGAAAATAGCTTACTATTTTCCATACTGTAGGTGAGGTTTGTACTTACATCGTTTGCTATGTCTGATAATGTGCTGCTCCAAGTCAGGACACAATAGCAGGCTACCTCCTGCTATAATAAAGGACATAGGTAAGGATCAAAATGTTGGTGATCTAACCAACATTCATTCATAACCTTAGTTATATGTCCCCCTCATATACACATGGTATCTTACTTGGTTACAACAAGTAACCCTAGAGTTTAAGGCTTACCTTACTTGGAACATAACTTAACTTTGGTTCCAAAAATCCATTTTTACTTTCCTTTGGAAAAACTCAACATTTTATGTTCTTTTAATACAAAAATCTTTTGTTCAACTTATGAAAAATTGTAACTTTTGAGTAGGATTTGTAAAATTACTAAGTGTTGAAAACTACCTTTGGAACAGCTTTCCACAGTCAATTCATCAGTGTATGTGCAGGAATGTCCTTTTCCTGCACTGTTTTAGAAAATCCAGTGCAAGAATTTCCTGTTTCCTGTACAGTTTTTAGAATCCAATTTTATTTAAAAATCTGGGTTGAATATGAAAAAGTTTTCTTCATAAAAGTTTAGACCTCAAAAAACCCTACAACTTTCTTTTTTTACTCAAAATCCAGTTCGGGCTCTAACCTACTCAATTCCCCTGTTGAACCTACCTGGCCGTGCATGAAGTCTGGGCACGGTCAGGCTCAGATTTTTGTAAAAATCAAGGCCATTGGAGCCTTATTTTTGAAAACGGTCCATGATGCCCATTAGGAAAAACCCTTTTCTACAACTTTTATGTTTTACATTTTTCCAAATTCGGTCTTTATGGGCCTCAAAACCTACTTTCCAAAAAACTGGCCAGTTTTACCCGAACTGGCAGTGTTCTTGCTTAAGTCCATTTTACGTCCTAATTTTGCACACCCTACCTCAACCGGTCTCAACCGGGAGCCTAAAGCAGACTTGCAACATTTTCTAACGTAAGATTCCATCATCACAATCATACATTCACATTCTTCAACATACTTAAACATATTTGGGGACATACAACTCTAACATACATCAACCATACAAACCCTAATTTTCATGCAACCAATCACATAAGCATGCATAATTTACAAATTAAAACTACCTAAACACCTAAATCAAGCACAACCCTAAAGTTTCTAAACTAGGGCATGGCAAAATAAATGAGCTTATGCTCTTACATCCAATTGCTTGAAATACACTTAAATTTCCAAATTGAAGCTTGAATTGAAAAACTTAGGGTCCAAGAGGGTTTACCTTAATCAATTCAAGGGTTTGCTAGCTTGGTTCCAACTTTCCCCTTTTCTTTCTTGCTACCTTCCACAGCTGGATTTCCCTCCAAATGGGGTTCCAAAAATTTCAGCCACCCTTGCTTGTTTCTCACCAAAATCCGGTCACCTTGGACCCCTCCTCCTTCACTTTTTCTTCTCCTTCTTCCTTCCCCACAACCGGCCTCCTAGCCTAAATGGGTACCAAAATTTTTCCAACCTTTGCTTGTGGTTCTAGCTAAAAATCCGACCACCCCTAAGGCTTTTCCCTTTGGGGTTTTAAATTTTTTTTTATCTCTTCTTCCTTTCTTCTTGAGTTCGGTTTTAGAGAGAGAGAGAGTGAAGAAAATTTTGGGCATAGTTTTGGGAAGTTTTCCAATTTTTTTGAGAGCAAAATCCCCCGCCCCCCCCCCCCCCTTTCCACCTATTTATAGGTGAAAAATGCTTTTCTTTTGGATTTATTCTTAATCCAAACTTTACTTAGAAGTCCTTGAAGCAAAAATATATGCCCAAAAGTCCTTGAAAAAACAATAATTTGCACAAAACCCCCCTTAGGTGGCCGGCCACATGGTTCCAGAGCCATCCAAAATTCTTTCCAATTTTTCTTTAATCAAGAAATGGTGTCATAATTCATGGTGAGGTGAGGTCATCACCCTAAGGCCTTGTTTGGCTTTTCTCTTAATATGCAGTCCACTTTTATGCTAACACATATATTTCCAATACTGCTATCAACTAATAACAGTATTGTTATACTGAATTGTAGTCCAAAATTTATCTGTGTATAGTTGGACTGTATAAAATTTTTTCTTATTTCTTGAAGCCTTTTTGCCCTTAATATCCTACTTGGTATGCTTAATTTTTCTATGGTGGTTTTAAATCTTATTCATGCTATCTTGCCCGTAAAGACGGTTTTCGCAGTATATTTCCCATACTGCTTATCATTTTACAGTATAGTCATATCTTTGACCTTTCTAGTCAATCTTTGACTTTTTTTTTGTCAACTTTGACTTTTTCGGTCAAACTTTGACCAACATGAAATCATAGAATTTTTCTTCCCTTTTTGCTCAAAAGGTCACATGCTTGGCTAAGCAAATTGCTTATTGAGTCTCATAGCTAATTAAATGAGAACTCAAACTTTTACTGATAAAATTATGAATTTCACATTGATACTCATAATGTTCATGAAACATTACATAAACACATAGTACGAACTTAAATTTCTTATGTACAAAGAAATCATGAGTCCATAGAAATTTTTGGTTATAACAGTAAGATTAGAAGTTTCCTTGGATGAGCTGAATATTATAGGAAAATTTGTGGCTGATTTTTTGAAACTTGCCATGCCGCTTACGATGCTTGCCCAAAAATGAAAGAAGTTTAAATGGATCGAGGACTACGAGAAGAGCTTTTAAGAGCTAAAGAGACGATTCACAAGTGCCCCAATCTTGACGGTTAGTATGGGGATGAAACGTTTGTGATTTACAATGATGCTTCCAAAATGGGACTTGGTGCAGTCTTGATGCAAAATGGAAAGGTAATTTGCCTATGCCTCAAGGCAATTGAAGGACTATGAGAAAAACTATCCCACTCACAACTTAGAGTTGGTTGCCATGGTTTTTGCGTTAAAATTATGGAGGCATTATTTGCAAGGAGTTCGATGCACTGATCACCAAAGTTTGAAATACTTCACGCAAAAGAATATGAATATGAGACAAAGGAGGTGGCTTGAGCTAGTAAAGGATTATGATTGTAAAATCCTCTATTACCCAGGAAAAGCGAATAGGGTAGCTGATGCGTTAAGTTAGAAGATCCATGCCACGTTAAGGTCCTTACATGAGATGTTCAAGCCTCTTCAAAAGGAGATCTTGATTTTGGGTTGGAATGGATAGCTGGACAATTATCAGCAATGACCTTATCTTCGACTATTTTAGATGACATTCAGAATAAGCAAGATCTTGATTCAAGCATTGTGAGAATTAAAAGGGAGATGCTCGAAGGAAAATGTGAAGGCTTTAGTCTGTTTGATAATAGAGTGTTGAAGCTTAAGGGAGGGTTATGTGTTCTTAAGGATGAGGAGCTGGGGAAAATGATTCTTAAAGAGGCGCACAACACCCAGTATGCACTTCATCATGGTGTAACCAAAATGTACATGGATCTTAAGAGTAATGGTTCAAAATGAAGAAGAAGGTAGCACGTTATGTGAAGCATTACTTGACTTGTCAACAAATTAAGGCTAAGCCCCAAAGGGATGCTCCAGTCAATTCAGATTCTGCAATGGAAAGAAGAAGACATTGCAATGGATTTTATTATCGAATTGCCAAGGAATACAAACGGATACGATGCTATATGGGTGATCATTGATAAATTGACCAAGTCAGCATATTTTCTGATTATGAATGACATTTGTTTTTAGGAACCATTAACATTATTATATGTGAAGAAGGTAGAGGGGCTCCATGGTGTTTCCATGTCCATTATTTCAAATTGAGATAATAGGCTCATCTCACATTTCTGAAAGAGGATTTTGCGGTTATTGGCACGAAGTTGAAATTTAGTACGGTTTTTCACCTGGAGATAGACGGTCAGACAAAAAAGACCAATCAAACGCTTGAGGATATGCTTCGAGCTTTTGTGTTGGACTTCAAATGGAATTCGTATAAGTTTCTGCCTTTAGCTGAGTATGCTTATAACAATAGTTATTAAGCTAAGATTGTGATGGCTTCTTATGAGGCACTTTATGTGAGGCGATGTAGGTCCCCAATTTGTTGGCATGAAGTCGGGAAAAAAAAGCTATCGGAATCGAAACTTATGGAGAAAACTGACTCTTTCAATAAGACAATCGAAGTGATGAAGATGATTGAGGGACAAATTATCACAACTCAAATTAGGCAAAATAGATTTGGGGATGTACCTCGGAGGCCTTTAGAGTTTGAGTTAAGGGACTCTGGGTTTATCAAGTTTGCCCTGATGAAGGTGTGATGCGATTTTGAAAGAATGACAAGCTTAGTCCTAAGTACGAAGGATCGTATGTGGTGATTGAGCGTATCGGAAACGTGGCATACAAGCTAGAATTATCTTAGAAGATGATGTCTATTCACAATGTGTTCACATATCAATTTGGAAGAAATAAAAACGGGATCAGTCACATATCAACTAGCCACAATCGATTTAGAATTAAGAGGACATAAACTACGAAGAGAAACCAATGGAGATTCTGGATTGAAAGATGAATAATCTGAGGAACGAAGAGATTCCCTTGGTAAAAATTCTTTGGCATAATCACAATATAGAGGAAGCTACATGGAAGCGAGAAGACACTATGAGAACGAATTATCCGGAATTATTCTAAATTTCAAGGATAAAACTTTTATAAAGTTAGAGGGATTGTAACACCCAAAATGCTAACTAACAATAATGTTAGGAAATTAACAATAGGAATTAACATGGGTGATTGATACCGTTCCTGTGGGACTTGGTAAGGGTATTCTAGAATTGTTAAGGTTTAAGGACGTTTTAAAGATTTAAAGACGTGTTTAGGAATATAAGGGTGTTTAGATAAGTATTATAAAAACGGATAAAATTCGACGCCACTTGGAATCCACCAAGATAAGTCTTAATCTCGCCACTCAAGGAATCCACCAAGAGATAAGAGAAACAAAACACAAAGGTGTTCTCTGAATTTTTTTTTTAATTCTTCAAAAGGCTATCCTTCCAAATCCGAAAATTACATCTTAAAAAACCAAAAGCTGAAAACAACTTTTCAGCTTCACAAAATGGCTGTTACATACTTTAAAAAACACACTAATGATACTAATTACCTTTTAACACACCAACAACCACAATTGGCTGAAACAAATACACTTAAAACAAACATAACTAGTCCTAAACTTAGCTAATTAACTCCCACTTTAACTAGCTAATTATCAGACTTTATTTCAGCCATAAAACACACACTAAAACACTTGAAAAACCACAAAACCACTTTGGCAACCCTAAAAATGCCCCCAACAACAATTGATCAACAAGTAGCCTTCAATTCTGATTGAGACACATGGAAGACATACATTGGATCACTTCTATGCAGCCCATGTACAAGCAAATCACTTCCATGGTCATCATTCTCCCCGGGTTGGAGAGGACTCGACCTCGAGTCCAAAGGCGTGTCTTAAACAAACGGAGAAAGATCAGCCACGTTAAAGGTAGCGGACACTCCATAATCACCTGGTAGCTCAACTTTGTATGCATTATCATTGATCTTTTGAACAATTTGTAAAAGGTCCATCCCCCCTTGCTTGGAGTTTGGGAAACCTCCTATTGGGAAATCGTTCTTTTCTAAGATAAATCCATACTTTATCCCCAACTTGAAAAGTGACCTTCCTCCTATGTTTATTAGCTTGCTGCGCATACTTCTCATTTTGTTTGGCAATCTTTTCGCAAACTTGTTCATGCAACTTCTTGATATATTTTGCTCTTTCTTCGACTGCTCCACTAAAAATTGTTTTAGGTGTAAGGGGCACAAGATCCAAATGAGTGATTGTATTCTTACCATAAATGATCTCGAAAGGACTACACCCAGTTGTTTGACTAGTGGACCTATTATAAGCAAATTCAGCTTGTGGAAGAGACAAATCCCAAGCCTTGATGTTCTTCTTTATGAGACTTCGCAATAAAGCTCCCAAAGATCGATTAACCACCTCAGTTTGTCCATCCGTTTGGGCATGATGTGAAGTGTTGAAGTGGAGTCTAGTTCCCATTTTCCTCCTTAGAATCCTCCAAAAATGACTAAGGAACATAGTATCTCGATCCGACGTTATAGTCTTTGGAACACCATGTAGCTTCACAATCTCTTGAAAATAGAGGTCAGCAATATGAGTTGCATCAGCCGTCTTGTTGCATGGCACAAAATGAGCCATCTTGGAAAAACGATCTACGACCACCATGATTGAATCCTTTTTCCTTTGAGTCCGAGGTAATCCAAGAACAAAATTCATACTTACATCCTCCCATGGTGTGTTTGGAACAGGTAGGGGTGTGTACAAACCAGCATTGCTACCATGAGTCTTAGCTTGATGACAAGTCTCACATTGATCCACAATTCTCCCCACATCCTTAGTAAGCCGTGGCCAAAAGAAATTATCTTGCACTAGGGCTATGGTCTTGTCTCGGCCAAAGTGACCCGCAAACCTCCACCATGAGCTTCTCGAATTATGGCTTCCCTCAATGATCCTTGCGGAACACAAGCTGTGTACCCTTATACAAAAACCCATTTTGGACCAAAAATTGTTTATATGGCCCCTTTGTACAATGCTTTCCAAATTTGACAAAAATCAGCATCATCTTTGTACATGCTCTTCACAATATCAAACTCCACCACCTTAACGTGCATCATGTTCAATAGCAAATGGCGCCTACTCAATGCATCAGCCACTTGATTAGATTTACCGGTTTTGTACTTGATGACAAAATTGAATGATTAGAGATACTCCACCCACTTTACATGGCGTGAATTGAGCTTGTGTTGAGCATGCAAATACTTAATAGCTTCATGATCTGGAAAAAAAAAAAAAAAAAAAAAAACTTATTAGGATAAAGATAATGGCTCCAATGCCCCAATGCTCGGATGATTGCATAGAACTTCTTGTCATATGTTGAGTACTTCCTCCTCACTTCATTCAACTTTTCATTGAAAAAAGCAATTGGCTTGCCTCCTTGACTCAAAACAGCCCCTACTCCCACACCTGAAGCATCACATTCCACCTCAAAAGTCTTTGAAAAATCTAGCAGTGTAAGAACCGGTGCTTCCATCATCTTCTTTTTAATAAATTCAAAACTCTTTTGAGCCTCCGCATTTCACTTAAAAATTCCGCCCTTCATGCACTCGGTAATGGGAGCAACTAAAGTACTAAAATTCTTGATAAATCTCCTATAAAAGGAAACCATCCCATGAAAACTCCGAATATCAAATAGAGTTTTTGGAACCAGCCAAGTTGCAATGGCGTCCACCTTGCTCTCATAAATCTTTATTCCATCTTTGGATACAACATACCCAAGGAAGATTATACTTTCAGACATAAATTGACACTTTTTCAAATTGACAAATAGACTTTCAACCCTCAAAGTCTCGAACATCTTCCATAGATGCACCAAGTGCTCTTGCATATTTTGACTATACACAAGAATATCGTCAAAATAGACTACCACAAATTTTTTCATGAATGGCTTAAACACATGCGTCATAAGTCTCATAATAGTGCTAGGAGCATTGGACAAACCAAATGGCATAACCAACCATTCATACAAACCTCTTCTCGTTTTGAAGGCTGTCTTCCATTCATCCCCCGGTAGCATCCAAATTTGGTGATAACCGCTATGTAAATCTATCTTTGAGAATACAATGCTTCCATGAAGTTGATCAAGTAAATCATCAAGTCTCGGAATGGGAAACCGGTATTTGATTGTAATCTTGTTAATTGCTCGGCTATCCACGCACATCCTCCAACTTCCATCTTTTTTTGGAACAAGCAAGGCAGGCACGACACAAGGACTTAAACTCTCTCGGATCAGCCCTTTGGAAAGCAACTCCTCCACTTGTCTTTGCAATTCAGCTTGTTGACACGGATTGAGTCTATAGGTAGCCTTGTTTGGAAGTGACGACCCCAGAATAAGATCAATCCGGTGTTGTATTCCTCTCAAGGGGGGCAGCCCACTCGGTATTTCCTCTGGAATAAGATCTTGAAACTCCCTTAGAAGTGGCTGAACCGGTTCAGGGAACTCTCCTAACCGTTCATGTTCTTCTTTTGCAAAAAGAACAAAAACATCTTTATTTTTTAAAAGAACATGCTTAACTTGAGAACCTGTCAAGAATACTTTCCCTTCGGAATTGGCAGATTTCTTATTTCCATCCGGCTTCATAGAGGCCAAAATGATCCGCACTCCATCTTTCATAAATGAGTAAGTATTTTTGAACCCATCATGCACCACCTTCCGATCATATTGCCACGAACGTCCCAACAAGAGATGACAAGCATCCATAGGTACAACATCACACCACACTTCATCTTTATAGGTTTTTCTTATAGAAAATGAAACCAAACTCCTCTTGGAAACCTTCAAACCATTTCCCTTTTGAAACCATTGGATCTTGTATGGTTGTGGATGTGGTTCAGTTTGCAATCCAAGCTTGTTCACCATCTCCTCCGAAACCACATTCGTGCAACTACCCCCATCAATTATTACATTACACACACGACCGTGAGAAGTGCACCTTGTTTGAAAAATGTTCTCTCTCAACCAGGGATCTTCGTTAACGTGATTGGAATTCAAAAGTCTTTAAATGACCAAAATTTCACCTTCATCAGCATGCTCCACATATTCTTCAATTTCTTCTTTTTCCGACTCCTCTTCCTCTTCCTCCATAACTTCATTTTCTACAATGGTGATGATCCTTCGATTTGGACACTCCGAAGCAATATGCCCATATCCCTAACATTTGAAACATTTTTTTGAAGAATTGGAAGTGTTGGTTGGTTTGTCATTCTTCACCTCCGGTTTAGTGGTGGCATATGCCTTGTTAAAGGCTAGTTTTGAAGAAGACGAATCAGGGTTGCCCTTAATTCCATAACTAGTGCTTCCCATACTCTTGGTCGGATACTTTCGCAAATCCTTCCGTTGTTGCTCCACATTCAAAGCCAATTTTCAGACATCATTGAAAGTCCAATATGGCTGCAATTTAATCACCTAAGCAATCTCCTTCTTGAGCCCTCCTAGATAACGTGCAATGGTTTGCTCCTCAGGTTCCACCACATCGCACTTAAGCATAAGATATTCGAACTTCCTAGTGTAATTGTCTACGGACAAGTCAAATTGCTTGAAGTTGTGAAAATTCAAGTAATTGTCTTGTTTGTAACTGTCCGAAATGAATCTTTTCTAGAGTTCTCGCTTCATCTTCTCCCACGTTCAAATGGGCCTCCGTCCTTCTCGCTCCCGTTCTCGTTTGAGATTCTCCCACCAAAGGGATGCATATCCCTTTAGCTTAATTGCCACCAACTTGACCCTTTTGTCATCCGAGTAATCTTTGAATTCGAAGATCCTCTCAACCAATCAACCAATCAAGAAATGCATCGCCTTGAGATCTCCCTTCAAATTCTGGTACATCAATTTTCACGTCTCCGTCATGATGGTAAGGTTGATTTCTTCTCTTAGGCATCACATCTTCATCACTAGAGTCCTCCTCATGAAAAGGGTTTTCATCTTCAGTCCATTCTCGTTCATGCCTTCTAGGATACTGTCTTTCCTCCATTTCCTGCAGCCTTTGTTGAAGATGTTCTACGGTCCTCCTTAATTCGGCCATCTCTAGGTTTCGATCTTGGAATTCTTCATTGTCATTAAACCGTGCTCTTCTAGCCATGGCTCTGATACCAAAATGATACCATTCCTGTGGGACTTGGTAAGGGTATTCTAGAATTGTTAAGGTTTAAGGACGTTTTAAAGCTTAAGGGACGTGTTTAGGAATATAAGGGTGTTTAGATAAGTATTATAATAACGGATAAATTTTGATACCACTTGGAATCCACCAAGATAAGTCTTAATCTCGCCACTCAAGGAATCCACCAAGAGATAAGAGAAAAAAAACACAAAGGTATTCTCTGAATTTTTTTTTAATTCTTCAAAAGGCTATCCTTCCAAATCCGAAAATTACATCTTAAAAAACCAAAATCTGAAAACAACTTTTCAGCTTCACAAAATGGCTATTACATACTTTAAAAAACACACTAATGACACTAATTACCTTTTAACACACCAACAGCCACAATTGGCTGTAACAAATACACTTAAAACAAACATAACTAGTCCTAAACTTAGCTAATTAACTCCCACTTTAACTAGCTAATTATCAGACTTTTATTTCAACCATAAAACACACACTAAAACACTTGAAAAACCACAACACCACTTTGGCAACCCAAAAAACGCCCCCCAACAACAATTGATCAACAAATAGCCTTCAATTCTGATTGAGACACATGGAAGACATGCATTGGATCACTCCCATGAAGCCCATGTACAAGCAAATCACTTCCATGGTCATCAATGATGTTATGGGATAGTATTTAGTTAATTCTAATGCTATGTTGGCTCGATGTGCAAGAACAAGTTCATGTCATTTAATTAAAAGCATTATGTAATATTATATTTTAATATGATGATTTGATAAATGATTATATGATCATGATGTGATGCATTTTATAATGTATATATGAAATTAAGTATATAAGAAAAATTATAAGTTCCTTGATCTTTCCTTTTTCAACAATAGACCTATTTTACATTATGTTAATTCCCAACCCAATTCTGAACCTCTAAAATGTCCTAAATTATTTCTCTAATTTGACAAACTTATAGAGTATTTCATAAGCTTTCGAATGCCTACTCATTTATGCAAATCCAATATGGGAGTAAGAAGTTATGACCAGTATACAATCCGGATACCTCTGGTCACTAACCAGTTTACTGTGTGCGACTATAGGTGCGAAAATTCTAGAAGTTGACCTAGCTTTTTCCTCTTCCTCCCACACGTTTTCATACCCTAATGACAGCCATTCCCCGCCTATTAAGAGACAATTAAACCAAAAATTAAATCCCAATTAATCCCAAATTAAGCTCCTTAATTTTATAAGTATGACGAGTCAACGGAATTATATGCAACCATCGCTCTCTCCTTCTATCCAATGCTATTATCCCTCGCTCTCTCCCTTCCATTCTCTCA
Source organism: Ficus carica (assembly GCA_009761775.1). NCBI lineage: Eukaryota > Viridiplantae > Streptophyta > Magnoliopsida > Rosales > Moraceae > Ficus > Ficus carica. Next base: position 11,469,007 of record CM019740.1, read on the forward strand.
CGTTCAAGAATACCACAAGAAAACTCCATTGACTAGCCACCAAACCTAACCTCTTAACCCCCCATTATTTCTTAATTCTTGAAGCCGAAATATGTGTTTTGGGATTTCATGAGGGAGGAATTGAGTAATTCCTTGATGGTTGTTTTATGTTGGTTGAAGGATGATAGGAGGGGAGGGCATGAATGTGTAATTGAGGGAAGTTGTATCATTGATTGATGATGTTAAATTATTTAAAATGTGATCAATTTATATTGGTAGAATGATTTCGTGGATTAGAAAAGTTTAGGGTTAACTTTTTCATCTCTTGATTTATGATTTTATTGGGTGCCGATTTAAGAATTTATGTGTTAAAAAGATGCCTTAGGGCTGTATTTTGTGTGTTTGAGTCATCTACATTTTGGTGATGATTTTATTTTTTGATGTTTTTTTTTTTAATTTTAGAATTTGGATTTTACAATTACTGGAAAATTCCATGTTTTATGATCAGTTTATAAAATTATTTTGAGGGTGTAAACAAACTCTGTTTTTAGCGAATTTAGTATTGCTAGAAAGCCCTGGATGTCTATTTTCATTTGAAACTAGTTTCAAGTCGTTTAGAGACTTGTGTGAATTTTTATGAATTTTAAAAGAGGTATGGGTCCGGCTATCAACGCTTTTCTTCGTAGCTACACAAAGCAACGATATCAACGCCGGGGTTCGATGACCTCGCTTGCGGTGTCCGAAAGATGCCCTTTACAAAGCGGATAACGAACACGATCACCCCTAAATTTGGCAACATATCTTTTCCAAGGTTTGATGGCATGTCAGACCCTCATGATCATTTATTACAGTACAAACATGTCGTACAGTCAATGAACATTCCGTCTGACATGCTCGACGACATAATGTGCAAACTCTTTGCATAGAGCTTGAAAGGAGCAGCCCAAATATGGTTTTGCAACCTCTCTCCTGAATCCATTGATTCATTTGACGAACTCTCGCTCGAGTTCATGAGAAGCTATTCTGTCAATATACAATTTGGAAAAACTATGAAAGATTTGTGGGGGGTAATCAAAGGACCGCATGAGTCGCTCCACGCCTATATCAAGAGCTTCGGCAAAGCTATTTATAAGATTTTGGGATTCGATGATTGAACAACGAGTGAAGCATTGAAGAAAGGGCTTAGGCACAAGTCCCTATTCAAGAATGAGATTTACACGAGATATCCACCGACAATCCAAGACACTATGCACTGGGCGAAAGGATTTATAGAATTGGAATAGGAGAATGAACGAGTCGAGCGAGACTTAGCTCGAATGAGGGAGGAAGTAACCAAAGCCCGTGAAGAACGAGAGAAAACTTTTAGACGCGAACGTGCACGTATAGCAAGACTCAGTGAGCCACGAAAAGAGCGGACATCGAGGCGTGAACATAAGCGTCCATTCTCACCGCCCAAGTATGCATTAGGCATCAGCCCTTTACAGTTGATTGCTCATTTGAAATGCTGGGACTACGTTTCATGGCCGAAAAAATTACCGAACAATCCAGCAAGAGACATGACGAAGTACTACGAATTTCACAAGGACCACGGCCATAACACCATTGATTGTAGGGCTCTTTGAGCTGAAGTTGTCGAACTGCTAAAAAAGGGACATCTTAGAGAGTTCCTTACAGAGAAAGGAAGAGAAATGTACGGACTATGCAGCGAGCCAAAAGAAAGAAAGGTGGTACAGCAGATCAAGGATACACCTTCGCCACCGCCAGTTTGAAAGACGATCTGCATCATCTGTGGTGGTTTAGCGTACACTAGTGAGACAGTAACTGCAATCAAGGCTCACCGAAGGAAGGCCTCACAGTCCATAGGGTCCATCCTCCCAGACGATCGAGGCAAACATTAAATTACGTTTCATAGCAGTGAGGCTACCGACCATAGTCGATTGCATGATGATGCATTGCTCCTTACGTTGAACGTATCGAACTGCAAAGTTAGCAGAATTCTTATCGATAATGGAAGTTCAACCGACGTGCTTTTTCTCTCAACTTTGTGAGAGTAGGAGCTGTGATGCCCTAGAAATTCATAAACTTGATGCATGAACTATTATTATGAATTTCCTTCATTAATATACTTCTAATGAATTATTATGATGAATATCAAATTTTAAGATTATGAATGATTGTATATGTATCATCAGTGTGATAATGTCGTTGATTTAACGATGTTGAGTTTCTCTATTTAAATGAGAAATTTTAAATACATAAAAAATGAGTTGAATGACATATAAATTTATACGAAAAATTTATTATGTCTTATTAGAGGGATAATGTTAATTTTTGGGAAGAACCACGATTTTTTTAGTAGATCAATTTAATGATCTTAATATTTATTTTGATCATATCAATAGTTAAGTTTTGAGAGTATGATTGAGAAAGTAATGTGTCACATAGATAGAAGATGAGTGATTAGTATTTACTTTTAGAAAATCCAAAAATGGAAGATTGATCAAGAATTGTGCTTAAATTTGAAATCAATGGAGTAGATTTTATGTTAAGGGATCCTAGGCAAATCAATGGCCAAGCTTTGAATGATAAGTGATCAATGAGAGCTTAAGGTGAGGATAGGTGTTATGGAAAATCTAATGGATGAGAATAAGGATGACAACCTTGGATCAATGGTAGAAAAATTGGAAGAAAGAAAAACAAAATAAAAATGAGAAAGCTATATAGGGATCCGGATTTTTTGTGTCAAGAAGCAAAAATAAATTTGAACAAATGAGAAAAAGAAGAAAGTGGTGCATGTATGCAACCTTATGTAAGAAATGACATGGTTTATTTTGGCAAGTTGACCCAAAGAAGATACAAGTGAAAGTGACCCCTTGTCTCTACTTTGTTGAACAAAATTTTCACTCCAAATCCCTCCCAAAAGTGACGGCAATGCAAGGGGTGAATCAGCCAAAAATTTTCCATTTTTACCCCTCAAAATACAGCTTCTTCAAAGTAGATGTTGGCTGAAGCAAGCCCTTAACATTTCATTTTATTCTCACACAAGTAAAGCTCAAAAACCCTAGCTTCTCTAGTCACCACCAAGCTCAAAACAGAATAAATAAATAAAAAAAAACCCACCAACACTATTCTCCATCTCCAACACCCTTTAGCACCCTACTCCCTCAATTTTCAAGCTCTAAGCAACCCCATTACCAAGTTCAAAGAAGTGTGAAACGGAGTTAGAGAATGTTTACTAGAGGTAACCCAGTGGTATTCTTTGTGTTTTAGTTATTTTGGAGAACTAAAGTATGATGTCTAGTTATAATCTTAATGTTAGATTTATTCTTACCTAAGAAAAAGTTTTGAGAATAACTTTGGAGGTTCGAGATCGTAAAGGATCCACGGAGTATTTCGGTATGATTTACGAACTTTCTTAAAGCTTGTAGTTGTTGTGGTAATATAGCAAGCATTAGAAACTTTGGTATAAAAAATAAATTATATAATAAGATTTTATAGAGGATAAGCTTCATTTTAGGCTTTGGAATCACTTGGTTTGCTTTTGTATGTCTGAAGTTATGTGCATTTGAAGTTGTGATACAAAACTAGAAAGAAAATGAACCTCTGAGGTATAGTCTAGCCACGGGTTTTATGTACTCTGAACCCTTTAACCTCAAAATTTTGAATTATAAGTTATAGATCTAACAACTAGATTCTTTAAACTTTCCAACAAGGTATCATACGTCTTGAACAGATAAATTTGTAGTTTTTGGTGAATTTTACAAGCTTGGACTGCGAACCAAAAGTCTTTGCTGGAACCCTGTACTAGCCATGGGTTTTGTATATTTTGAATTAATAAACCATACTATTTTACAAAAAAAGTTATCATTATACGAAATAGACACTATAAGCTTTCTAATAACATATCTTTTGTCTTATTTGGACTTGTAAGTGAATTGTTATGATTTTTCTAAGCTTACCCATGAATCTGGACTTGTGGTACAAACATGGGACCAACAGTAACAAAATCTAAGTTAATGGTATGAAACACTCAAGCACTAAAGGAAATAACTTTACCACTATAAAGTAGACATCTCAAGCTTCAAAATGAGATATTATACGTTTAAAACGGATATGCACATAAGTTTTAATAAATCACATAATATTATATTATAATCTGGTAAACTGAGATTTTACCATAAGACACTTAGAAAAACGTCCACATTAATGTTTGAAATGCTTGAAATCTTGGAAAAAAAATTTTAAAGACAGAAACTAGATATTTCAAGCTTTCCAACAAGTCATCAAGTATTAAAACGGGATTATATCAATTCTAAATAAATCTTACAAGTTATAATCCTACACCGAAAAAACGGATTAAATATTAAAATGTGACATAAGGTAAGTCATAACATATGAACATATTTAGTTATTAAATGAGTTTGTATTAAGTGTATGATCAAATAATGTGAAAAACCATAACTTTATAAAGTTGAATCACAAGTTTTAAATGTGTTAAGATAAAATACACTAGAGGGTTACTGGGCATATACCAAGAGACTACCTTAGCCCAACTATATGATAATAACTAAGGAGATTGGGCCTTACAAGCCCAATAATAGATGAGAGGTATACACTTAGGTGATTCCTTGTCACCTTGATGGATTAATTAATTAAATAAATAAATAATAAATACATACCTTAATGTAATTAGCAAAGTAATTAATTAATTAAGTATTTATAAGAGTTAGTATGTGATAATTAAGATTATTATGTTGAGTAACTACATAATTATAATATATGATTAATTAGAGATTAATTAATCATTAATCATTGATATAATCATCAAAATAACTATGGATGATTAACTAGAGATTAATCAAACATTAATTATAAGATTAATCAAATTCTAATTATTAATATCAGAATAAATAAATAATAATTATATGAGAAAGAATTCTTAAGTAACATAATTAAATTATTAAAAATATAATTATTAATAAGTCAATTAAAATTATATAATTTAATTATAATTACTCAATTAAATAAAGTAATTGTTAACTACTACCTACTTAATTAGTTAATTAATTAATTAATCAATTGATTAATTAATCAATTAAATAAAAAAATTAATTAAATTAAATTAATTAAATAATAATTGTAGAAATTTATTTAACGCTTAATAATTAATTTGAATTAAGTGTTAAGGTTAATTATGATATAGGTAAATTAAGCTCACTTTAATTTATAAAATAAATAAATAAAATTATATAACAATGATTCTATCTGATAATAATATATTGTTAAATAAGGACAATTTCTCAAACTTGAGTAGTATGAGGTACAACTCCGGAAGTTTAAGCACATAAGACAAGTAAGTACAAATCTCACCTACAGCATGAAACAAAATATTTTTCTTTGTTGATGCTCTACGTTTGTTATGAATTGACTTGATGATGTGATAAGTATATGAGTTATACGTATTGCTTTGATTAAGCATTTGATGTACATAATTTCTCTTGCACGGACATGATCGGCATGCCTCATAGATATTTATGCCATAATGATAGATGCATAGTGACATATAAATATACACATTGTCACAATTAATAAGAATGAGGCAAATGAAAGATATGATTAAGTGTCGTACCAACCTCCAATTAATGAGAGGATATGATAAGATTAAAAGTTATAAGATATGACCTTGGAGACAGTTGGAGGGTCGCTCCCCTAATTCCCCATTGGATGCACGCATATGAGTATGACATAGGGGCCATTAAGTGTTGGGATCTAAAAGTGCCCTACAGATAGAAAACTAATATTAGGGATTTTATGTAAATATGACATTTTGATATTAATAAGATGAGGTTATTCATGTTTAATAAGTTGTGTCCTATTTATTTTCATTTGTTGATTGTATGGTTATTTTGAGCAAACATAAAATACTCATTGGCTGTTGGTAATATATCGGATTACCATATGTATACGGGGTATTAGGCATGGCAATTCGTGTTCGCGGGCCGTGTTTGGGCCAGCCCGATTACGGCACGACACGATTAGCCTCAACACGAACACGACACGATTAATAAACGGGCCAGGAACCTAAACACGAACACGACACGAATATTAAACGGGTAGCACGACATGACACGTGAACACGATTATTAAACGGACCACGACGGGTTGGCACGAAAACAAACACGTTTATGACCCATTTAACACGAAAAACCCGTTTACGACTCATTTAACACGAAAAACCCGTTTACGACCCATTTAACACGAAACGGCTTCCTGACTCGTTTAACACAAAATTATGGATAAAAAATCACTTAAAATTCTAAATTCACTAACACAATAAACTAATAATATTCATATAAAATATAAAACTAACAACTAGAATTATCAAATATGCATATTGATTAAGACAAACATTTCTTAGAATAAAACATAAGTCTAAGTTGTAGTTGGTGTCCATATACAAATCACCACCCAAATAAGCCTCAAATTGTCACATAATAAAGATCCAAAATATTAAAGCAAAAGGAAATGCTTTCTTACTTGAGAATGATAGCATCACTAGTTCCAACTCCACAAATCTTCAAAAGTTCCCAAATATTTCAACCTATTTAAAAAATTTATGAGAATGAAATTAAAACATATTTAAAAACTATCTAAATATTAAAAAAAATGTGACTATGTCTAAATTACCTTCTATTGGGACCTCTGCATTTGAAGAGCTGGGGTTGTGGGAACTTTGAGCAGATATAGAGCTAAACTCATTGAGTTCCAAACTGAGCACATCTTCAATGATTTCATCCATATCCATGTGAATTGATTTGTTGTTGACTGCACATAAATTTGATAAGAGGCCAACAGCATAATTTAATCTTATGTAGTCAATAAGAAAACATATGTAATGCTATTACTACATATCAAAGACTCAAAGGTAGAATATACCTTTATCTCCAAATAGCCAATCCCTAGTGCAAACCAATGCCTGAACTACGTCGGGTTTAAGTGAGCTCCTGTATTGATCTAAAACTTGCCCCCCAACACTAAAAGCAGATTCGGATGCAACAGTAGTTATTGGTATGCTCAAGATATCACAAGCCAACTTAGAAAGCTCCGGATAGCGAAACTGGTTTCCTTTCCAAAACTCAAAAACATCAAATTCCTCTGTCGGTTGTATTCTTGGCTCATCCAAATAAACCTCTAACTCTGACTTCTGCATAACAGCTTGCTCTTGACTTTCAAAACTATTGAACTCCTACAAGCATAAAGATATAAAACAAGATTAACAAAATAAAATATAAAACAACAATTATAAAAAATGCTAAATTACAAAACTGTACATATTTTTTTACCTTCATTACTTTGTTTTGCCTCAATAAGAACTTCTTTGTTGGGTTCTTGGCAACATGAGTAGGAACTACCATGGCAGATGTGGTTTTAGTGTTGTTGTAAGCATGCTCAGTGCATTCAGCAAACAATGCTTCCAAACCATTCTTAACCAACAAAAATTGGCTTGATCCTCTTTCTCCATAAACATTGGCATAAGCATAATCCACAAAATTTAACTTGTAACATGGATCAAGAGCTAATGCTATTGCTAATATCAAAGAGAATTCCTTCCAATACTTCTCAAACTTGCTAAGCATTGCCTTTGCCATAGTAGACAAATATGAATCCTCACTTTCCATATATGATTTTAATGTCAAATAGTAGGTGTACACAATAGGAAAGTATAAGTTTGCTGTGGGGCATTGATTTCCGGAGAAAATGCAAGTAATATTATAAAATGGTTCCAAAAACTCATTAATCTTCTCTGCCTTTTCCCACTCATCAGAAGTAGGACAATTCTTGTAATTTGAGTCACTTAATTATAAATAGCATAATGCACGCCGATAATACAAGACACTGTCAAGCATGAGAAAAGTAGAGTTCCATCTAGTTGGCACATATTGCCTTAAACCCCTCTTGACATCAAGACCCATAAGATTTACACACTCTAGAAACTTCTTCTTTCTAATTTGTGACCCTCTTACATATTTCACACTTTCACGGGCCTTTTTCACCACATCATCAATATCTTTCAAACCTTCGTGCACTACTAGGTTAAGAATATGGGCACAACAATGAATATGGAAAAAAACACCATTAGAAATAAGTGCTTTCTTTCCATTCAATTCAACTTTCAACAAATCTACAGACACATCATTTGCATAAGCATTATCCAAAGTAAGAGAGAACACCTTATTTTCAATTCCCCAATCACATAGCACTGCATAAAAATTTTCAGACAATGCAATACCAGTGTGTGGAGGTGGCATGAAACAAAAATTTAAAATCCTCTTTTGCAACACCCAATCTTTGTCAATAAAATGAGCAGTCAATGTCAAATAACCATCTGTGACTATAGAAGTCCATAAATCAGAAGTCAAACAAATTCTACCAGGGGTCGCATCCAACATAGATTTTATTCTTATTCGTTCCCTCGAAAACATTTTAAATACATCTGCCTTCAAAGTGTTTCTTGCAACCAAATTAATGTTGGGCTGCAAATATTGATAAGTGGGCCTAATACCTTCATATTCAACAAAAGAAAATGGAAGATCATGCAAAATGATGGCTGTTGTTATCAATTCACGGAAGTGTTTAGAATCAAATCTCTTTGCACTCATTGCTAAAGAGCCTTTTTCTTGTGATAACAAAAGTTGGCCGATATCACGTGTGTCTTTACGTTGGCAAGATATCATATGACGCCGCATGCTTCCAGTCCCATTCTTACTATCAGCTAAATAAACAGAACCACATTCTTTGCATTTTGCCCTTAACCTCTTGTCTTCAGTCAACAGAAGCTTATCAAAATGTGACCAAACAATAGAAGTAGTCCTTCTTTTGCGTTTGGCTTTGTTGGTTGGATCTTCAGAGATAACTTCAAGCTCCTCTTCCTTATCTTGATCAATAGACACATCTGTATCGGTAGGAGCAATAGCACTAGTACCAGACTCAAGATTCACTTCATGTCTTAGACCATCCATCTGCAAAATATAGAGAGGGAAATTTTTTTTTTACATCAAGATTCACTCAAGATTAAGAGCTGATCCCAAAAGACTGAAAGAGCGTAGTATGGTGGGCTCATGCACACACACACACATATGCATATATATATATACATACATGTATACATACGTATATACATTATTTATAATCTATCAGTAATTAAAAAGCCATGCTTTAAGTACTTTTTCATGTTAATCTGGTGTGCGTATATATATGACGAACTTGTTTGGCTTTTTTTTTTTTTTTTTTTCCTTTTCCCGTTTTTTGTTATACCACTTTACCATAAGTTATCTATCATAATGTATTTTTAAAATAAACTATCTATAACATATCTGATGCAGTCAAACAATTCACATCCCACAACAAAACAAACATGAAAAACAAAACAAAACAACGCACACCGCTAGGAAAAAAACAAAACAAAACAAAAAACAAAATAATATTGCAGATTGCTCTCCTGGATTTATTTATCTTTTCCTCCATTTTCTCATCAACCACACAGGGAGAACCGAAAAAGGGAAAAAAAAAATTAGGGCTGCCATGGTATATGTGAATGATTACGCACCTTAAATTGAAAAACCCAAGCGTTGCCGAGTGCGATCGAGAGGTTGAGATCGTGAGATTGCGATCACGAGGCTTGCATCAACCAAATGGCGACAAGCAGAGGAAGAAAGAGAGAGACAATCAGATGGCGGAGGGAGGAGAGAAAGCGGGGCGGTGGAAAAGAGAGGGGCGGGGCGAAAGAAAAAAGAGGGTAGAGAGTCGAGAGAGATCAGATTAAGAGGGAGAGATAGAGGAAGGGCTGGTCGGCTGGAAAGGTGAGGGAGGAGAGACAAACAGTGGGGCAGACAGGGAAAATGGAAAATAGAACAAGGGAGGGGCTGAAGAAAATAAATGTGAAAAGAGAGTCAGAGAGATAAATCAAAAGCAATGCAATTTTATGACTTTTGCTAACTGGATGAGTACGGAAAGAAAAAAAAAAACAATAAAAATTTGGATTGAAACTTGAAACTTGAAAGGGCACTCGCACTAAATACTAATATATATATATATATAGGAGGATTTAAATGTAATTTCTGAATTTTTTTTCATGATGAATAACAATTTGGAAAGCTGAGGTTTAAATTTGAAAATTATAGTTTCAAAATGATGAGTAAGTTTTATTATTTTACATCTTAATAAATTTATGTCTTTGTTAACTATAAAATTATCCTAATACATTAATCCAAATATATATACAAAATTCGATTTACTATTTTATACTAAAAGCAAATATATATACATAAAAAATCACGTAAAATTTAAAATTACTATAACAAAAAAATCTCATCATATTCATATAAAATATAAAACTAATAACTAGAATTATCAAATATGCATAATGATTAAGATAAACATTTCTTAGAATTAAAACGTAAGTCTAAGTTGTAGTTGGTGTCCATATACAAATCAGTGAATCACCACCCAAATAAGTCTCAAGTTGTTACATAATTAAGATCCAAAATATTAAGAGAAACATCAAAAGACAACAAAATATTAAAGCAAAAGGAAATGATTTCTTAATTGAGAATGATAGCATCATAGGTTCCAACTCCACAATTTGGAAAATTGAAGTACAAATTTGAAAAATGTAGTTTCAAAATGATGAGTAAGTTTTACTGTTTTACATCTTAATAAATTTATGTCTTTGTTAACTATAAGATTACCCTAATACTCTAATCCAAATATATATACATAATTGGGTTTACTATTTTATATTATTAACTAGTTAACTATAACTATAATTCGTTTACTATTTTTTACTATTTTATATTATTAACAAGTTAATTATAAGAACCTCTCTGTAACTTTTAATTTATGTTGTCTCAGTAGCGAAAATTCTTCACTAATTATTTTCTGGTCTTGTATCAAACACACAAATGGGCCTATACTTGTTATAAAAGAGCTTTAGAATAGTTTGAAAATTCTAGCATAAACGTGTTAAACGTGTTAGTCGTGTTAACCCGTTTCCAGCCCGTTTATTTTCGTGTTAAACGTGTCGACCCAATTTTGACCCAATTATTAAACGTGCGGTCTAAACCCATTTATTACGTGTCGTTCTCGTGTCGTGTCACCGTGTCGTGTCCGAAATTGCCGGCCCTACGGGGTATACATAGAAGACGTGGTAATTTGATAACAGTCTAAATAAATAGTCCGCAATCGATGGAATAAGATTTGATGATCTTATTCATGATAAGATTGTAAAGGTTGTCTACTTCCTTGGAGGGATGGTTTGTCTTAACCATCGGATAGGTTCCGAGTAGAAACTTTAATGTACACCAGTATTGAGGTATGACATTGGACTAGACCTAAAGTGGTAATTGATTCGGTTTAATAAAAAAATCAATGACGCTTTAATTATCATCCTGTATTATTGTTAATCCTGAAATGATTACTTGAGTTCGTATCCATGACTTATGTACTTTAATGCACTATAGGTGAGACACTGTTTATTCATGGTCAATATACTTGTGTTTTGGGTGCATGACTTATGGATGGAGAAATCAAGATTCATAAATATGGAATCCATAACTATCTTAACGATAGTAAATGTTATCTACTTAAAGGCATTATTCAGGGATTAAAAGATAGTATAACAAGATCTTGGCCATCGATTTACTTTGTGTTCTCTGGTGGTTTACCAATTGTATGGTTTTACAATTGGTGATTCTTTCAATAGAGAATAATAGAACTTTAAGTTAAAATGATTGAAAATGTAAAACGGAAAAAGTCCTTAATTCAATCATGGATAACATATGGGGATTAAGCAAGCGATGAATAAATCATGGAAGAAGCACTACGTGAGATAGCTTTCGTAATACAGTGTGTAAACGGGAGTTTAGCTTCAAACTTTTAGTAGAATAGTTTTGAAGTTGATAATTGGTGAATAATTAATCTGGGATTAATTTTTCACAATTATAGGAGCCTCTTTATATATTTTCATCGGGTTCTTCTATTAGCTCATATAGTTCCATATAGCGTCTCGGGATTTGTTTTTAATAGATAGTATAACAAGATCTTGGCCATCGATTTACTTTGTGTTCTCTGGTGGTTTACCAATTGTATGGTTTTACAATTGGTGATTCTTTCAATAGAGAATAATAGAACTTTAAGTTAAAATGATTGAAAATGTAAAACGGAAAAAGTCATTAATTCAATCATGGATAACATATGGGGATTAAGCAAGCGATGAATAAATCATGGAAGAAGCACTACGTGAGATAGCTTTCGTAATACAGTGTGTAAACGGGAGTTTAGCTTCAAACTTTTAGTAGAATAGTTTTGAAGTTGATAATTGGTGAATAATTAATCTGGGATTAATTTTTCACAATTATAGGAGCCTCTTTATATATTTTCATCGGGTTCTTCTATTAGCTCATATAGTTCCATATAGCGTCTCGGGATTTGTTTCTAATGAGATCGGTAAATTTAAATGGAATTTAGTAATGTCTATTAAGACATTTTACTCTCTAACATGCAATCCAGAAAGGATTGGACATGTGAAATGTATAGAAAAATAATATGTTTTGTCAACATATGATTGGTTAATTAAATTTTGGAAATAAGATTGTGTTTGAATTATTTAATTTTGGAAAATAAAATTTTTCTCTCCTAATTAAAAGACGTGCACGGTTTTTAATTGAGTGGAGGGAAGAAAATTTTGTTTCAAAATTGTTCAAATATATTCCTAACATTAAATTATTAATTGATTTAAATAATGAAAATTATTTAATGGATTTTTCTTTCCTAAAAAGAGGTGTACGGTTTTTGTGAGGAAAGAAAATTTGAAATATTCCATTGATTTAAATTAATTAATATGATTGATGTTTGTGAAAAATATTTATTCAAATAAGTGAATCTTATTTAAATTCAAAAAGGTTTAAAAGAAATTTGAATCTAGATAGGACTAGAATCTTTTGACTATTCTAGATTCTTGTTTTAAGATTTGAACCACCAATCAACCTTTGAATTTCAATGGAGGCCGAAAATTTGGAGGAGAGATCTCCCCTTGGAAAAACGTTTTAGGTTCAAAGAATCTAGCCCTAATTTGTATGATCCTTTGGTTCAAAATATTATCCGGAAAAATAATTATTTTTCAAGTAGGAGATAAATTTTGAAAAAAGATTGGAATGTTATATAAATGCTAGGGATTCTTGAAAAACTAATTTGGTGATTCACACTAAAAGGGAAAACATTTTTTTGGGAGTGAGAGGAAAACAATTTTGGTTTCTTCCATATCAAAAATTCGGCTATCTTGTGATAGAGAAAACGAGAGAAAATTCCATTAAATCAAAACTGTGAGAAAGGTTAAACCGAGTGATAATTTTCATAAGAGGTTAACCGGTTCCTGTTTTGTAGTTTTGAAGAAAGAAGCTGGATAATATTCTCAACGAGGAACATCGGAATTGAGAAAAAAGGATCTAGACTTCGGAAAGCATTTCCGGTCGCTTGGATTCATAGAACGTGTGCCCACACACACTTTGAGACATATAACTCAAGAATAGTAGAGAAGACACGTTGGTCAAACGCTCTAGTAATTCCGGAATCCAAGAAATAAGGTACGATTGATCATGAATTTAATTTATTGTTATATGCATCAAGAATTTCTTTTATAATCGGCATAAAAATTTTAAAACTTCCGCTGCGCCGTAACTCTAATATCGGATCCGATTTTTCCAATAACTGGTATCAGAGCCAACTCATGATCATGTATATAACATAAATTATTTGATCAAATAAATTTCTCTCTATGCATTAATGAAATATTTTAGAGAGTTGGCACTCTAGGTTTTTTTTTTTTTTTGAGTATGTTAAATATATTATGAATGGATATATGGATGAATGAATGCTTTATATTATTTTTATAATATATGATGCTTGTTCAATTTTACCGGTCATGATTCTATAGAGGCTAGAATTTGTATCTAGGTTTTTCAAGTATAATAGATGCGGTCTATTATCACCGCTAGGTCGTTCTTTCAATTCCTAGAATTTTTTGTAAGCCGGAAACGGCGTTGGAATTTTTTTGTAAAATTCGGGCTACAATGGATTCGAGAAGAATGAAGATGAACGAATGTATGGAAATTTTCAAAGGATATGATTTTTATTGTTTTTGGAATATTTCAATTAAAAAAAATGTTTTTTAATAAAAAAAAATATCACAGAATCTTTTTGAAAATTTAATTTTCCAATGATATGTGATCTTGATAATTTGAAAATCAAAATTGAAAATTTAAATTTAAATTTAATGGATATTATTATGAATTTTAAAATTTTGTGATTTAAATTTGAAATTTGAAAATTTCAAATTTTTGAATTTTAAAATTTAATAAACCGGAATTTTATTTAAATTTTAATATTTTGTAATTTTGATTAAAATTAAAAATTACATATAATCTTTTGAAATTTTAATTTAATTTTAATTTTAAAAAGATGTGAAATTGGAGAAAGAAGACACATTGAAGAAGGATACAAGGCATGGATCTACAAATGAAGGCCGATATATGTTTCGGTTAATTTTTGTAAATTTTGTAATTTTCTTTTCTCTATGATGGAATCATGATACACGGCTATTTACATATTTGTAAACCATGGATGATGTGTTGCTAGATGAATATATTATACTATTTCGTGATGTATTGATAACATGCCATATAGACTAGGAAGTGCCACTCAATAAATATTATTTATGCATGAAAAACAAAATCCTAATTTAAAAGATTGAGTGGGAGAATATTTTACACACTAAGACCTACGGCCTCCATCGTTGGTCCAATAGTTAAGCATGGTAGTGCCTAATACTCGGTTTTAACCCGGGAATTCCCTTCGGATAGGTATCTTACCTAGAGCGCACATTGATTTGGATTTCCGAAAGGATAACAATTTTGGACATATTTTATGTTTAGATCACCCATCGGTGGCGGATGTAAATTATGGATTCAAAATTGGAAACGATGGTTACACACTCATGCTACTTTATTTATTAAGCCTCCCTCGAGACTCTGTTATGTAAAGTAGTGGCCAAATAAATGATAGTTAATATATATTTTATGGAGTTTTCTCCATGGATGAATATGTATTAATCGGAAGGGATCCGTGTTCTTGGCTAGTTATTATATGACTACCCCTCGGTAGCTTAGAAAGCAGAAGCTAGGAATTATCGTTGTAAGGTATGTGTTTTAAGGGTTTTACACATAAACATTTAGAATGCATATAGATCTTTTTATTTCATTACAAAACCATATTTTATAAAATGATAGGATGTTTGCTCATACTTATTATATGTTTTCTTATTATAGATCATAATATCGAGCCCTTTATCTATGATACTTACGCAAAAAAAATTAACTGGCGAGAATTTTAATGACTGGAAAAGGAACTTGCTTATCGTCCTAAATTTTGAGAAACACAGTTTTGTCCTAACCCAACCTCGACCACCTACGCCTGCGATCGATGCTCCTGATAGAGATTTTGTAGCGCTTGAGCGCTAGGACAATTCCAACCTAAGTGCCATGTGCTATATTCGGGCGAGCATGTCTAACGTGCTCCAGAAATAGCATGATGAACATCAAACTGCTAGGCAGATCATTAATAACCTGGAGGAAATGTTTGGTGAACAAACTATCCAGGGTAAAACCGATGCTATCAAATGTCTCATGAACTGCAGGCAGAAGGTTGGAACTCCCATCAAGGAGCACATGATGATAGTCATGGCTTATTTGTCTGAGGCTCAGGCAAATGGGGCTAAGATGGATACTGTAACTCAATTGGTCATGGTTTTCCAAACCTTATCCAAGGATTTCGATTTGTTTCAAGCATCCTACAACCTTAACCGGAAGGAGATGTCTTTAACGGAATTGATGAAAGAGTTGCAAGCCTTTGAGAACAATTTTAAGGGTTCTGGATCTAAGGCTGAGGCAAATTTGGCTGAACCTAGTTCGCCTACTCCTAATCCCAAACGGAAGAAGGAAAAGGGGAAAAAACAAGGGGAACAAGCCTGCGGTGAATGCACCTGCTTCTAAGAAGTCTAAAAAGACTAAGAAGCAAAAGGTGGATCCCAAAAAGGCTAAGTGCTTTCACTGTGGGAAGAAAGAAAATTTCAAGAAGGATTGCCAAGAATACATGTCTATGCAAAAGCAAAAAGGTAATTTCGATGTCCTGTATCTTAAGGGTTGTTTAGTGGAAGAATCTAAGGACAATTGGGTTATAGATTCTGGAGCTATTAACCATGTTTGTATTTCTCTGCAGGGGTTCAAGGTAACAAGAAGTCTGCTTGAGGAGGACTTCACGTTAAGAACCGGTGATGGGACATTAGTGCAAGCTGAAGCAGTGGGAGAAGTACATCTTTAATTTGATGAATTTAAGTTTATTGTTTTGAGACATTGTTTTTATGTTCTTAGTTTCAAGAGGAACCTAATTTCGGTAGCTTGTTTGATTAAAGATTCTTATTCAGTTTCTTTTAATAATAAAGTTATTATTTGGAAAAACAATTCTCTTATCTGTAATGGATGGATGCATGTAAATCGTTATTTTATCAAACCTAAGATGCACTCACTGTTTGATAGAGAATTGGAAAAGAACTCTAAAAGACGTAAGTCTTATCACTCTAACTAATCATATCTTTTGGATTTACGACTTGGTCACATAAGCCTTAACATAATTCAAAGGATGGTAAATGATGAATGCCTTGACTTGTACGAGGTTGAACTTTGGCCACAGTGTGAATCCTGTTTGGAGGGCAAAATGACTAAACGACATTTTGCTGCAAAGGATGGTCGTGCCGAGGAACTTTTAGAACTAGTGCATATGGATGTTTGTGATCCCATGAACATAGAAGCACGTGGTGGGTATGAGTATTATATCACTTTTATTGATGATTACTCAAGGTATGGATATGTCTATTTGATGACCCGCAAAAGCGAAGCCTTTGACAAGTTCAAAGAATTTCGGACTGAAGCGGAAAAACAATTAGCTAAGTCCATTAAGACACTTCGATCGGATTGAGGTGGGGAATACCTATCGGATGAGTTCTTAGGATATTTGATAGAGAATGGGATACAATCCCAATTGACTGCACCTAGTACTCCTCAACAGAATGGTGTAGCTGAGAGAAGGAATATGACCCTATTGGATATGGTCCGGTCTATGATGAGTTACTCCATATTACCTTTGTCATTTTGGGGGCACGCCATTCAAACTGCATGCTATCTTTTGAATAACGTTTCCTCCAAATCGGTTCCTAAAACTCGTTACGAGTTATGTACGAGTAGGAAACCTAATTGAATCATATTTGAATTTGAGGTTGTCCGGCACACATCCTGGATAAGGAAGCGAAGAAGTTGGAGTTACGATCAGAAGTGTGCTTGTTTGTTGTCTATCCAAAAGGGACAAAAGGTGGTATGTTCTATAATCTGAAGCAAAATAAAGTCTTCGTTTCTATACATACAACATTCTTGGAGGAAAGTTACATGGAAGACTTTAAACCTCGTAGCAAAGTAGTGCTTGAGGAGATGACTTCGAGTTTGGATATTCCTAAAGTCACAGAAAACCCTGTGGAAAAACCGCTAAAGAATCAACAACCACGGGAGCTTCGTCGTAGTGGGAGGAGTATCAGGGAACCTGAAAGGTACATGTTCAATGGTGAAGTTTTTGAAGCAGAATCTATAAAACATGTTGATGATCCGGATACTTACAAGGAAGCTATGGAGGATGTTGATTCTAGTCTTTGGCAAAAAGCTATGAACACCGAGATGAAATCTATGGATTCCAACGGGGTCTAGAAACTTGTAGACTTACCCCAAGGCATAAAACCGATTGGGTGTAAGTGGGTATACTAGAGGAAGAGAGGTGTGGATGAGAAAGTAAAAACTTTCAAGGTAAGACTTATAGCGAAGGGCTATACGCAGAATGAAGGAATCGACTATGATGAAACATTCTCGCCTGTAGCAATGCTCAAGATAATCCGCATTCTTTTATCCATTGTGACTGCTCTCGATTATGAGATCTGGCAAATGGATGTCAAGACAGTTTTCTTGAATGGCTCTCTTGAGGAAGATATATATATGATACAACCAAACGGGTTCAAGGCAAAGGGCCAAGAAGATAAGGTATGCAAGTTGCTTAAATTCATTTCTAGATTAAAGCAAGCATCTCGTTCTTGAAATATTAAGTTTGATCAAGCAATCAAAACCTATGAATTCGAACAAAACATTGATGAACCATGTATTTATAAATGTATCAAGAACGAGAAAATGATATTCCTTATACTTTATGTGGATGATATATTGCTTATTGGAAACGATGTGGCAACATTATCATCTGTCAAAGTTTGGTTAGCCAAACAGTTTGACATGAAAGACTTAGGAAAGGCTAGTTATATTCTTGGTATTCAACTCTTTAGAGATAGAAATAACAAAACGATAGCACTCTCCCAAGCTTCATACATTGATAAAGTACTTGATAAGTTTTCTATGAAGGATTCCAAGAAAGGTGCCCAACCTTTCAGGATTGGAATCAAGCTTTTTAGAGATGACTGTTCCAAGACATCGGAAGAAAGGGAGCGTATGAAAAATATACCTTATGCATCAGCGGTAGGTAGTCTTATGTACGCTATGTTATGCACTAGGCCTGACATTTGTTTTGCGGTCGGTATGGTAAGTCGATATCAGTCGAATCCGGGACCAAACCATTAGGCTGCAGTCAAGCATATACTCAAGTATCTATGGAGAACGAGGGATTATATGCTAGTGTATTCCGGTCAGGACCTTGTTCCTATAGGATACACAGATTTTGATTTTCAATCAGATCAGGATTTAAGGAAATCGACTTTAGGATCTGTTTTTACCCTTGGAGGTGGTGCCGTTGTGTGGAGGAGTATTAAGCAATCTTGCATTGCTGACTCGACCATGGAAGCCGAGTATGTGGTAGCCAGTGAGGCATCAAAGGAAGCGGTATGGCTCCGCAGTTTCCTTGATGACTTTGAGGTCGTTCCTGGTATGGATAAAGCTATGGTGCTCTATTGTGACAACAGTGCAGCAGTAGCTAATACCAAGGATCCTAGGCATCATTAGAGCGATAAGCACATTGACTGAAAATATCACATTATCAGAGGCTTTGTTGAGAGTGGAAATGTGACGGTTTGTAAAATCGTATCAGAGGACAATCTTGCTGAGCCGTTCACGAAGACTTTGGTGGCCAGAAGATTCGAAGAACACGTCGAAGGCATGTGGATGTGTAATATGTCACATTTACTCACTTAGGGCAAGTGGGATATTGTTGGGATCTATATGTTCCCTAAGGATAGAAAATAAATATTAGGGATTTTCTGTAAATATGACATTTTGATATTAATAAGAGAAAGTTATTCATGTTTAATAAGTTGTGTCCTATTTACTTTCATTTGTTGATTGTATGATTATTTTGAGCAAACATAAAATACTCCTAGACTGTTGGTAATATATCGAATTACCATATGTATACGGGGTATACATAGTAGACATGGTAATTTGATAATAGTCTAAATAAATAGTCCGCAATCGATGGAATAAGATTTGTGGATCTTATTCATGATAAGATTGTAAAGGTTGTCTACTTCCTTGCAGAGATGGTTTGTCTTGACCATCGGATAGGTTCCGAGTAGAAACTTTAATGTATACCAGTATTGAGGTATGACATTGGACTGGACCTAAAATGTTAATTGATTCGGTTTAATAATTCCGTTTATAAGAATCAATGACGCTTTGATTATCATCTTGTATTAATCTTAATCCTGAAATGATTACTAGAATTCGTATCCATGACTTATGTACTTTAATGCACTACAGGTGAGACATTGTTAATTCATGGTCAATATACTTGTATTTTAGGTGCATGACTTATGGATATAGAAATCAAGATTTATAGATATAGAATCCATAGCTATCTTAACGATAGTAAATGTTATCTACTTAAAGGCATTATTCGGGGGTTGAAAGATAATATAACAAGATCTTGGCCATCGGTTTACTTTGTGTTCTCTGGTTGTTTACCAATTGTATGGTTTTACAATTGGTGGTTCTTTAATAGAGAATAATGGAACTTGAAGTTAAATGATTGAAAAGGTAAAACGGAAAAAGTCCTTAATTCAATCATGGATAACATATGGGGATTAAGCAAGCGATGAATAAATCATGGAAGAAGCACTGCATTATAGAGCTTTCATAATACGGTATGTAAACGGGAGTTCAGCTTCAGACTTTTAGTGGAATAGTTCTGAAGTTGATAATTGATGACTAATTAATCCGGGATTAATTTTTCGCAATTATAGGAGTCTCTTTACATATTTCCATCGGGTCTCTCTACTAGCTCATATAGTTCCACGAAGCATATCGGGGTTTGTTCCTAATGAGATCGGTAAATTAAATGGGAATTTAATAATATCTATTAAGACATGATACTCTCTAACATGCAATCCCGAAAAGATTGGACATGTGAAATTAATGTAGACAAATAATGTGATTTGTCAACATATGATTGGTTGCAAATAAAATAATTATTTGTTAATTATTTTGGTTAATTGAATTTTGGAATAAGATTATGTTTGAATTATTTGGTTTTTGAAAACAAAATTTTTCTCTCCTAGTCTATGGTGCACGAATTTTAGTGATTGGAGGGAAGAAGATTTTGTTTCAAAATTGTTTAAATATATTACAAACATTAAGTTATTAATTGTTTTAAATAATGGAGCTTATTTGATAGATTTTCTTTTCTTAAAGAATGGTGTATATTTTTTTGGTGGAAAGGAAATCTAAAATATTACATTTATTTAAATTAATTAAATATGGATAATGTTTGTGGAAAATATTTATTTAAATTCAAATAAGAAAAATCTTATTTAAATTCAAAGGTTTAAAAGGAGTTTGAATCAAGATCGGATTATGACTTTTTGACTAGTCTAGATTCTTGATTTAAATTTGAACCACCAATCAATATACACATAAGAGGGAGCACGAACAAGAAAAAAACCGTCCATAAGGTTTAAAGAACCTAGCCCGAAATTTGAATGATCCTTTGGTTTAAAATATTATCCAGAAAAATAATTATTAATTTTTTTTCAAGTAGGAGATATTTTTGAAAAATGATTAGAGTATTATATAAATGTTAGGCGTTCTTGAAAAACTAACTATCATCATACACAATAGGTGGACGTTTTTTTTTTTTTGAGAGAGAAAAACAAAACTAGGTTTTTCGGGCTTGAGAAATTCGTCCTTCTTGGGTGTGAGAAAAAGAGAGAAATTTTCATTGAATCAAAACTGCGAGGAAGGTTAAGCCGAGTGATATTTTTCATAGAATATTAACCGGTTCCTGTTTTGTAGTTTTGAAGAACGAACACGGATCGAATTCTCAACAAGGTACATCAGGATTGAGAAAGTGGGATCTAGACTTCGGAAGAATTACCAGGTCGCTTGGATTCATAGCACGTGTGCCCACACACACTTTGAGACGTGGGGACTCGAAATAGTAGAGAAGACACGTTGGTCGATGCTCTAGCAATTCTGGATTCCGAGAAACAAGGTACGTTTGATCATGTATTTAATTTATTGTTATATACATCATGAGCTTCTTTTCTGAATCGGCATAAACATTTTAAAACTTCCACTGCGCCGTAACTCTGATATCGGATCCGTTTTTCCAACAATTAGTATCAGAGTCAACTCATGATCATGTATATAACATAAATTATTTGATCAAATAAATTTCTCTTTATGCATTAATGAAATATTTCAGAGAGTTGACACTCTAGGTTTA